>CM023618.1:11576564-11966564 GCA_013358685.1 Antennarius maculatus
TGTGTGTGTGTATTCTTGGACCGACACATGTTTGAGTCAGTCGGCCTCTGCAGTTGTTCTAGAGACACCATAGGCCTGTTTCATCTAATCTACACTGAAATCTATGCACTGAGCTGCAGACTAGTCTTTGTGCAGACATCCTGAATTGGATCGGTCCACTTTCAGCTCGTTGGAAAAGACTTATGTAAAACATCATTAATTTCAATAAATTTGATTTATTACACTCAGCCTTAAGGGTGCATTAAAAACCGGATCATTAAAATAGTCACCTTGTTGTATTGATATACACAGCCTGGCTTTTATAGACGCTGGACACATTTGCTCCTACAAACATTTTAACTGGATTACTTCAGTCCGTTTAATACCTTAAAACACAAGACTTTAACAGCTAATTAATTACTTATCTCCTATAACCTGTGAATTGCTGCCACACCAGGAGCTGTGGGGTTACCACAGAGTTATGTATTTACCCTTGGCTCCATGAGGCTGATAGAGCTGCTGCAAGGAAGGTCACTCTGACTCTGAACCATGACTCGTGCAAACCCGTGTCAGTCAGCCATGATTTCATATAACATCACTGAACAGTGCATTAAACTTAATAGACATGTCTCTCATCAATCTCCACGAAAACAGCCGTCAATTTCTTTATAACGGTTCGAATTATAGCCGCTTTAAAGTGGAGTCACAACAAATTCTGAAGTTATGACTAACATGTTGCAGCCTAAAGAAGTGCAGCAACATTAGTACCATTTTCCCCCAAATATTTTCATCCATTTTCCTTCTCCAGCTTGTTTGTTAGTATGCTGACTGTTTGACTTCATTCTCTAATCAGCTATTTATTTCTAAGCTGATTGAGCTCTTATTCCTTGAATAGAAATGTGAGGAGAGCAAAGACACAATAAAAGTTCACTAAAAGGCTCCTCAGAATTACAGACTTGGGACATAAATGTGTAAATATGTTAAATATGTTTCAAATTCAATGAAAAATATCTGTTGATTAAAGGTTAACCTCATTAATCTGGTGATATATCACCTCACATCTGGTGTGTGGTTCTCAGCAGTATAGTACCACAATGTGTGTGTGTGTGTGTGTGTGTGTGTGTGTGCGTGCGTGTGTGCGTGCGTGCGTGCGTGCGTGCGTGTGTGAGGGAGTGCTTGAATGAAGTGTGGCACTCACTTCTCACACCCAGACCGGTGAAGTGTCTGTGCCCTGGCACGTCATCTAATAGGTGGGAATGTGTTGGTGGTAATGATGATGACTGTGATGATGGTGAGGTGGACCTCTGTGGGATGATTAAATCATAATAAGGTTCGACATGTGAGGCAGAGTGATGAAGTCTTTTTAAACTGACTAACCAGCGTTTAGACGCCACCAAAGCAACGTCTGCCGTCACTCCGGCTGAAAACATCTCCACAGTATTCCTGTCTCACCTGAGTTTCATCATTCAGCCTGAATGTTGAAGGGAATTCAGGAGCAGAGGAATTGCGAGTTAAATAAAGTTCATGAACAAGCGTGAGTGGGTCAGAAATTATGCAACCTTGCTGAAGGTCATGTGAATAGTGGTGAAAACGTGAAAACGGGGTTGGTGCTCGTGTGTGGTCATGCGTTTGTTTGCATGTCAAAGAGCTGTGTGTGTGTGTGTGTGTGTGTGTGTGTGTGTGTGTGTGTGTGTGTGTGTGTGTGTGTGTGTGTGTGTGTGTGTGTGTGTGTGTGTGTCAGCTGTCGGCGGTGTCAGCTCTACTTTTAGCTTTCCTGTTTGAACTCTTATCCAGCCACTTTCCCAAAAGATCATGGGACCGAGGACAGAACCAGACACGTAAAAAAATGATGTTGCTTTTAATGACATGCTCTATAAATATAACTCTGAAGGCAAATTAAAATAATATTTGACTCACACCGGTGACTAAGCAGAGGTTGTTGAATCAGTTTCTTTCTGTTGAAGTCCTTTCCTTTAGGGTTGTTTGGAGTTGATTAGATTTAAGTTTGAATATTCAATCTATTGTTTTGTTTTGTTTTTTTCAAATAATTGCATCATATATAAAAACAAATACAAAACAAATATATTTGCTTAAAACTTAGAATTACTCTAACAGTCACACTTGATTTGAATTTACAGATGACTTTGTTTCTGTTTATGAATTAAACTGAGTGACAAAAATGGACCTTGCTTTCACTTTCATGGACTGAATCATTTAATCTTGGCTGCACCCAATGGATTAATCCCACTCATCACATTCTAATAACGTATGCTTGCAAACATGATTCATGTGATTTCATTATTACAAAAAGTGGACTGCTGGCGCTTCAAAAAAAAACCCATCTGAGGGCTTCAGGTGTGACTTGACTGGTCAGGATGTCTGAATGAGCGCGTTCAATCTATGTACCAGGAACAGCCACAGGTGATGGGAAATGACCTGACATGAGCACGATGTGACTTGATTCTTATATCTGAAGCAGTCATCCTGGAGTTTCCAGTCCGAGGATTAAATAGTCATTGCAGGACCTGAAATGAGCTACCTCAGAGTTGCCAAGCAACCCTGGATACAGAAGTGACATGCAGCCTAGAAAAAACACTCCTAAATTATCGTCCAGATCACAGCACGGCTGGGAAACCAGCCGCCACACCAATGTGTACGTTCCATGTCTGAGGAGAGAAGCAGCCAAACCTATTTTTAGAAATAGGATGTCATAATGTAATAGGAAAAATATTTCAGTTGTCATAAAAGATGTAGGCAGTAACACACTTACTATACACTCAAATTTTTAGGACATATTTCTTTGACTAAAATTCCATTTTTATGTTTTTAGATTATATTTCAGCATTTCTGTTTAATTTAAGCTGTGACAGCTGGGAAGGTGAGGCCAGAGGAGGGTTTGGCATGGCTGGGGTTAAACCCGATCCACCCATTCACCAAGTTCAAACAGTTTGAGTGGGTGGGCTGCGGGTGGGGGTCAACAGTCAGAAACCAGTCAGTGTGGATCACGCATGGCATGAAAACTCTTAGCGTATGATTTCTAAACAAACAGGTATAAAAATTTAAAATATGGAGACACAGGACAATTAAAATCCCCTTGAGTATTTATGAAACCCCTGCTTATTTAGATGTGGGGAGAAATCACTGGGGGCAGGTTACTTAGCAACCAACCAAACATGCGTACACACATACCAGTGAGTTGAGATGTCACGTAACGCTGAGGATGACAGTAAAGAAGAGAAGAAAGATATAAATACATAGGATGTGTGTGTGTGTGTGTGTGTGTGTGTGTGTGTGTGTGTGTGTGTGTGTGTGTGTGTGTGTGTGTGTGTGTGTGTGTGTGTGTGTGTGTGTGTGTGTGTGTGTGTGCTGCTGATTGCATGTCACTGTGTAACACAGAAACCAGTAGAACTTCACAGGCATCTTTTACTTGGAAACATGCTGCGGGTCTATTTTAAGTCTATCTTCCAAGTGATGTGATATGAAATGCCGACGAGAACACAATGCACCCGAAATAAACATCAGATGAAATCACATGATCCGTGACTTTTAAAACACTCCTCTGGTCTCATGCAGTGTATGTCAGGGAAAAGAGCCCTATTGCATGAGGGGACAAAGGAACCACAACAGTCAGTACGAGGAAACTCTTGCTGTAGAAGCGCCTTAATATTATAAGGCATTCATCAGATGGTGTAGGATCATTATGAAAGAGTGAGTCAGTCTGAAAACCCAGACATGACACAGTAAGTTTTTCTTTCACATCCAGACGTGTTTTGTCATTTACATCAAGAGTTTGAGAAGAAGAAGACGAAAATTTAAAATTAATCTCTTACTTTGTCTACATTTTATTAGGTAGTGAGAATTTTATGAATGAATATAGAATACGTTTAGTGTCACTAAAACAAGACGTGAAGACTTTTTTATGACACTTTCTGAATTAACACAATTACATTTTGTCCTGCAGGTTTACAGCAGTAGTTACCAACAGCCACTAGAGGGCGGAAGAGGACAAAACAAGAACGGCGAGGCGCATCACGTGACACCATCAATCTGCAATCGTGTTCCCTTCATTCATCATTTTTAATTGCATGATTATCAATTAATTTATCGCTGCAGGAAGGCATAACCCACAAGATAATGAGGTCATTATGATGATCCAGAACATGTTCCCCATTGGAAGATAATAAAATTTGATTTTAACGATTTGACTTTACCTTATACCTCCATTCACATATACACATATTAAAACCATTTGAACCTGAATGATCAGCATGTCACTGTCCCTCTGTTTGCCTGTGCTGGACTCCTCCTGACAGAAACCTCACATCTGAATCCATCAATGTGGTGACACATCATCAGTTATGCTTTTTATTTTATGATTATCGTTACTAAAATATTATAGCTAGAGTGGAAGGAGCTTATAAGAGATCTAGATCTTACTGAAAAGGGATTAAACTCTTCCTCTGCACAAAATATGATCAAACTTTTTTCACATATCTCAGGAAGAAAAAATATCGGTGGACACGATGTGTTTTAACTGTTCACACCTTCCGACATTCTGGTGGGTGCATCACAGGCGTTTATAGAACCGTGAAATATTAAATGTAACGCCCCCCCCGCCCCCCAGTGATGACGTAGTTGCGGGTCGGCAGAGGCAACCTCTTCAGACTGAACCCTATTTACGCACCTGGTAAAATCCATACTACGGCGCGCGTCAATCCTGCTTCTATCGATTTCCGACCTGGTTTGGATGAAACCACGCCCATCATTGCCATCAACCCAACCACCCCGCCCTTTACTGTGGGGACTGACTTTCTCCAGCCCATAATAATTGATGTTTTTTTCCCATCATATGTGCTCCGCGGGGTGCGATGTGAGCTACCGGACGCGCGTTGGATCATGATGGGGATTTAAAGCCGGACCGATCGGCCTCCGCATCCCGTCTCCGAGCGTCTCCTCCGCCGCTGCGGAGCAACAGAGGATCATGCAACACCTCGATCCATGGCGAGCTGTGCTCCTCCTGATCGTCCTGTTCCAGCCGGGACTCTCCGAGAAATACGGTAAGATGAAGTTGATGATGAGGATGGTAAGAAATGGCAAGATCCCAATCAGAAATCGTGTTTCTGATTGGGATATTCCTGGAATATTGTGCGTCTAAATTGACCTCAAAGCAATATCACGATAATAATACTGACGGCAGTATTATGATCTGCCTATAATTAAACAAAAGCGCGTTTAATTATAGCCGCGCTTCTGTTTCATTCTAAAATGAATTGAAATGTCCGCCACAGCTGGATGGGGTCTGTGTAGATGGAAGTCAGGTGTGATTAGAGATGAAATGTGAGCCTGGGGGGTCGTCTCCTTGTTGAGGTGAGACCTACTCATTGTAATCCACATCAGCCACACTCCTCATGTTATCACTGACATCATGATGTTATTTGTGCTCCTTTTGAGTGGGAGGAAAAGTAAGATGAGAACATTTAGAAATAGGAGATAAAAATATTGATATGATGCTAAAAAAAAACTAATTTTTGTGTGCAGTCAGAAATATACTGGAGGTTGCATATTCATTAAAAAATAAAACCAGCTACATAAAGAATTTTTTACATGTTGCTTGAAGCTGGCATTCCACCCAGCAGCAGGAATGATGACATGAGCGGTAGTGGAGGAGCTACTGACTTCAGATTATTGGTATTGATGGCAGCAACAGTAGATTGAGCTGAAGCAGCTCTTAATGATTATGGCTACAGATGGATTCACTTATCTGTAGATTGATGCACTGAACAGCGACAGTTGGTGATCAGACATCAGTGCAACAGGTAACTTCCAACCAAAGACTGATTCTTCTTTCTGATAGTTTTTTTTTTTATGTTGGTAAAAACTGTCTGACATGTGTAGGTGGAGATTTGTGAAGCAGGAAATGAATTCAGTGAGTAATTTCACACAGAGGCCAAAAGCTATTTTCTGCCTCACGTTTCCTCTGACTAAAACAACAGGAGGCGGCCCATCCCAATCATTTCCCCTGCAGGTCGCACATACTGACTCATTTTGGTTATGTTAGGCCTATTCCATGTGACTTCAGATTTACAGTGTGCCGTTAAGTGGAATCAGACATTCTCGGGAGGGTTGATTGTGGATCATATTGTGGACATGTCAGGAAGCTCATTGTGACAGCAAGAGGTGTGCATCCTAAACACGTTTCAAAAGCCCTCATGTTGTGTTGTCATATTGTTAAACATATATATTTTGACCACAAACCTTGCAATTTATCCATTAATCAATGCAAACAAGCAATCTAAACATAAAAGGTATTAAAAAGCAACTGTTTCTGTGTGGGTTGCCATTTACAATCAAACCACATTGAGAAAAAAAAACACTAATCAATGCCGGATGACACGGTGGGAAACAATTCTGGAAGCGTTTGACATTTCAGCACCATGGAGAGAAATGCGGACGTGTGTCCATTGTTTTTTTCACATGCATCTATCTATCTGCTGCACTTTGATTATGCATCCATCCATCCAGACACAGTCTGTCTTCACACACACAAAGCCATTATGGATGTTTCCTCAGCGTAACCAGTACTTTCTCCACTAGTACGAGGTCCATCAGGTACCCGCTGGACTGTCATAAGAAATTATTTTATGTTATTATTGGTTAAGTGAATAAACATGAGGGGTACTTCACTTAAATCAAATTTCTGTCGAGGAAGTTGTGGAGAAGGAGTCAGTGTGAATTGTGATTCTAGAAGAAATGAAGAAAATAACATTCATTTTTCAAATATAATTAAATCAAATCCTTAACATATCAAAAGGCACCTCTCTTGTACATGAAATACTGTGTGGATGAGTAGTGTGTTAAAAAAAATATAGCATTGCTTTTGAGTTCTGCCTGTGCTGGTACTTGATTGTTGTATGTACACAGTTTGCTGGAAACCTTTTCCAACAGATTTGAATTATGCTCCAGAAATAAAACGTGACGGATGTATTGAACCTATTCCTGCCTCGCTTCTTTTGTATTTCAGTCTTTGACTCGGCTCCCAGCTTGACAGCTTTACATCTCCCTACATCCTTATTTGGACGACCAATCAGAGTTCGATGACTCAGAGTGGGATTTGTGAGGGACACGGTTGTATCCATGAGTGTTTTGTCTGGAGCTTGTTTAAACTAAATTCACTTAACCTGCCACAAAGTGGAAAACAGATCTCTGGGATAATGAACATGTTCCTGGGGCTTGCAGAAAAATGCATTACCTGTTCCCATTAGTCCTAAAAAATAAAGTTCAGATTTCAAAGTTAAAGTCATCAAAGAAATACAAGCTGTGTCTGTACTCTCTTCAGTAAACTGCTGCATCACTCCATTCATTCAGCTCGTCCATCTGCTCCGCCGACCAGCTTCACACCTGCTACTTGTCACATACAAACACACATCCACACACACACACAGGCTTCACACCATTTTAATTTGGTTCATTTTGTTTTTGCAATCTAAAAGAGATGAGATGAAACAGGAAAAACACACACACAAGCATCAAACATATTCTGTTACATTCCGCCGATTCTTTTTCACATTGCCACAAAATAAGAAGTGGAAACACAATGAGTGAATGTACTGCTGGTAACACTGGATGTGGTTAGTCACAAATGTTAAATTATACAAGTCTTTATAAATGATAAGAGCAGCGTAGGTGGTGGCAGCATGTAAATATAAAGGTTGTGTGTGTGTGTGTGTGTGTGTGTTATATTATTATAATGAGTGAGCTGAGGTGAAGCTCTCTTTGTTCTGTGACTACCTGTCAAACATCTCCTTGTTCTTCTACTTCAGGTTGCCTGTTTGAGGGAAAACTGTGCACAAGGGAACAGTTCTGTTCAGATGGTGAGTATAAGCACATACGTGCACAGTATGCATGGAAGTACACACAGACACACAAACATACATGATCTTTCTACTGAACTGGAGCGTGCCAAACTTTTAGAGCAGACTACTTAATCCTTTCTGCACCACTACCTGATATTAAATCCTTAAGCCTGCAGCTTAACACATTTTCCCTCTGTGTCCATCCATCTCTCCATCACCTGCCCTTCTGTCTATCCCTGTTTTTATCTAAGCTCCTCCTCTGCCCTGTTGTTCCCATGGCAACACTGACATCACGGTGAAGTAGACACCCCCACAGTTGTGCTAATACAGGGATGAGTCAGACACTCATTTACGCATTTCTCTGTGAAAATTGCCCTTAAGACACACACACACACACACACACACACACACACACACACACACACACACACACACACACACACACACACACACACACACATACCCGTTGCACAGAATACTAAATGGAGGAGCGTACTTGCAGCAGGAGCAGACACAGGGCTTTATTTATGTATATCTGTGGTGCTGAGAGGTGGACACAGGAAACAGACGTAAAGGAATACTCAAAAGGTTTCCAGTATGACCCGTTGTCTCTGACTGGGTGTCTGCTGGAACCCAAAATGAAGAATAAGATATAAAATATAACTGTGCTTTTCATTAACACTAATAAATACCGATTGACCTGATTTCTTGTCTTTATTTTGCTTGTGGATGTTTAATTTGCAACCCACAAAGAGTATCACTTCCTCTATCTCCATGGATACGTCACAGTTCACATTGGGGTTCAGATTAAGACACAAGCTGTTTGACTTCACGAAACAATCAATCTAAAATCTCCAGACTCTTCGATGATTCAAATGTAATTATTAAACAAATATTGATCTAATATCTTCATTAATTTTGTTTTGTGCAGCAGCCATTTGTTTTCTGACACACCAGTGGTTTGAGTACCATTGGTATCATTTTCCTCTTTCGATGAGCGATAAGGAGACTGATTCTGTACAGGAAGGAGAGGGAATACTCCTTGGAGCTTAGATTTAAAAAAATATAGCATCGAAAACATTGTATTGAACTGAATAAAATTGTTTAGATCTATTTAAGTAATGTGCAATTTACTTTTTTAGCAGCAAAATATATCACCTTCAGTTAACTGCAATAAATTATCCACTCCTGAATAATTACCAGATTATTTTACATTGTTACATTAATGTAATATTGACTTTTCTTAACGTTTATTCTGCTATTTATATCCCCACCATACAGTATACACTGGGTTGTAGGTCAAACTTTATTCATACAATTTGTAAATTTCCTTTTGCACTATTCTTTTGTTTTTTGCTAATTTGTTAATCTCTTGTTTTTTAATTTTCTCTTTCCCCATAATAATCAATGGAGGCAAAAGCAATGCAACTATTTCCCTTGTGTTGATAAATAATGTATTCATGATTCTGATAATGACATGAGTTTTAAAGCATCCTGTAAGGGTCTTAAAGGTGATGGTGTAGCCACAACTGGCTTTAAATGCCTGATGATGTCATCTTGCTGCACACCACAGCTTTCCATCTCTGCATTGGTTCTGAATCCCAATCCAATCCTCCAATCTTCCTCCTCGTGTCCCTGTTTCAGGTGGTGTCATTTCACCACCCAAAATAAAAGTCATGTCTCTGATGTCTATTTACTACCATTTACTGTCATAACTTAAAATAGGAAAAAGAAAATCTAATAATCTACAAAACTGTTCTCTCTGGGGTTCACAATTTTGGTGTGGCAGGTTGGGCTGTGTGTTACGGTGTAGGGAACACTGTGGTGACTCATCAGTGCACCTTATCAGTGTGTTATACTTCATCTTTATTCCCAGCACATCGCTGGCTGACAATCCTCATTTTTGCAAATGTTATATTTGCACAGATTTTTGCCATGAGAAATCAAACCAGACCTCACTGAAATGATTTGACATTCACAGGATGATGGCTCTATTATAGTTTCAGATTCTCCGTCAGCCCATAAAACACATTTAACCCACAGTTTGTGGTTTATGGCTTCTTCTCCTCCCTGACTCCTTTTCTCTGATACTGGAGAGATGAACACGTGCACATCAACGCCTACAGCATGTAATAGTTTTTTGGGTTTTTTTGTATTTTTAAATGAGACATCAGTTTATTCCAACCTAAGGTGCAGATGTGTGAAATTGTGTACTATAAAGTTGACATAATGTATGGATGTGGTGCATCACTTTGATGAATTGCGAATGTATAATGTAAAATGTTTTATTAATCCCTGAAGGGAAATAATTTGTTTTGTAAATTAGTTTTGAAGAAGAATAATTCAAAACAACAGTCAAACTAAGCAATTACTAATGTTATTAGTCATTTATTTTCTTTTACTGTCTGGAAGCGAGCAGATATTTTAAATAAAAACATGTCAAAACGAAAATAACACACAGGTTGAGTGTAGGCTGTACTTGAAATATAGTTCTTTGCACTTCAAAAAAAATTTTGAAAAAAATGCTCAAATCTAGTAAAAATAACATTATTAAACCCTCCATTGTCCTTTCACACACTATATTTCCTATGACATTTTTGCTAGCTGACATTGTGATTGTTCGGCTCTATTCGAGTGTCCAATGAAACCAATGTCATAGTGAACCAGCATTTACAGTAATTGAGTTCATCAATTCTATTCTGTTTATTCTCTTCCCATGACAGCATGATGCTTTTTGTCTTTGTTTGATTTTAGGCCGGTGGTCTCATGAAACTCTTCTGTTAAAATAAGGTAAATTTAGGAGTGTTCACAGTTGTGTCTGTTTGTGTGTTCATTCCAGACGGGTTGTTTGGTCAGTGTCTCAGCTCCAGGCAGGACAAGGTCCATTACCAGGTGTCCGTTCCTGTTCTGAAAAGGATGCAAGAAGTCCTCAAGCAGCTTATGTTACAAGGTAAAGTAATAAAAACCCATCACTGCTATCGTTTCTGAAGATAAAGTCTTCAATTGTTCTCTGTAAATAGAAATCTAAGTCTATGTTAACACATTCAAAAGTACAGCGTTACCATGGTAATATTTATATGGTACGCTCACCATTTTAATTCAGCACCTCGGGCCATTCTGCATTGAGTTATGTATGTTCTGTTCATGTCAGTGTGGGTTCTGGCTGCTCCAGCTTCATCCCACAGTTCACGTGCAAAACAAGTGAACTGATGACTCTAATTTGTCTGTGGTACAAGTTGGCTGTACTACAGACAAATTTATACTCCTGTTAGTTGGTATAGATTCAAGTCCCTTGCAGCCCTGCAAGGATAAGACGATAGACAAGTATCATCGTGCTAGCATTGTGAAGCATTACGGTCATCAGAGCCAATCTTCTAGCACTGAAAATAAAAAAAGATGAATGAGCGTCCAGACCGTGAGTACAGCCCCTGTGTGGTCATTCTGAAGTGACTTTGGTCACGTACTGAACGGACAACAATCACGTTTGTCCTAATAGACAGAGGAGCACTTCAGCAGAACCCCATTACTGCTCCCAGACCAGCCTCTGTCTGCTGCGGCTTTTCTTTAATGGCTCTCTTTGTGCCGGCGCAGGTCTTTCCTGGCAAGATGACATCACACAGTATATTTTGTCAAAGGAGCTGAAGAGAGTTCCCCATACCACCCAACCCTTTAAACTCAACTCCTCTTCCTCTCACGCGTCCCAGTGAGTACTCTCCTGTGACTAATATAAAAATGTGTTAAAGCAAGGAGTCACATCCATCCACTCAGTCTGTTTATTTCCCTGTGGAATAATTGTTTTATTCTTCCTTTGTTTTAAAACTTCTGTTTCGAACCCAACCTTGCTGGATTTTCTTTTCTTTTGGGGTTACCAGATCCAAACAGCACATAACTCAACAACATAAGACAGGGTCCACAATTCCCAGCGGCAACTATGTGGACTATATGATTGTTGATCCTCCTCAATCCCAATTACGAATGCAGACAGCCTCCATAGACCCGTACACATACCACCAGGTACGCAAACACACCCATCACTACCCGTCATCCTGAAAATTTTGAATGCATTCAGTCCTGAATCGATGCAATCTCTTCTCATTTCAGCATCGCTTTCAAGATGATGTAGACAGATTGCTCGTTGGTGCAGGAGGAGGATATGTCCGCCCCTCTTCAAAGTCTCAGGCCAATCAAAGGGAGCGAAAGCGTGACAGGCAGCTGCTACAGGAAGCATTGTCTCTTTACATGGCGTCTGCACAGCCCTCGTATCGTCACCGAGGGGCTGTGCCCGTGGCTCCAGCAGGTGACGGAAAAAATACATGTATTGTTGTGTAAAAGATTTTATGTATTTATTTATCTATTTACAATGCTTCTTAAGGAATTACACATGATCCCTAAGCGCTGCTGTGTTGAATTATGAACAGGTCTACCCTATTATGAGGATTTAGAGTTGGAGATACCTCTGGACTATGTGGAAGACTACTCCCTAGAGGAGAGACTTGGTACTGCAGCCAGACAGCAACAACCACAGTCACAGAATAAAAAAGTTACTCAAGACTTTGGAAATAGAAATGGTGAGTATAATTATTAATTATTATTCAAACTGGATTTACATGATATGTCACACATAATGTAGGTATATCCATCTGATCTCTCTGTGGGTGGTGAAAAGATAATGATCCTTTTTGCTAGGTGGTTTGCTCCAGAGGATGTCGGGTGTCCTACAGAGATACGGGGTCGACCCCAGAGAGCTGAGTCAAGAGCAGGTCTACAAGCTGGCCCTCATTATTCAGCTGCTGCAGGCCCAAGACAAAACCGGTACAGAACCTGGGTTCTCTTTAGAACATCTGACAAATGCTTTTGTTCAACATAAAGCTACAATATTAAGCTTTGCTGTAAGGATATAAGGATTGTTTGAGAGATGCAGAAAGCAGTTACACTTGATTAATTCCTCAGTCTGTCTCTCTAAACACAGATCCAGAGAAAGACCTCATCACCCTCAAAAAGGTACGTCAGCGTCAGTTGTCAGCGGTTTTTCCCAGAAGCCAAAATAAATTTTTCTTCGGTTCACTCAGTGCCTCCTCTCCTCTCAGATGCAGCTGTTAAAAGCAGACAGTGTCTCCCATAAACCCGAGAAGCCCGTCGCTCCTTCTCACCCCCCTGACGCCCCTCCTGCCCCCTCCTCCGCATCAGTTCTCGCAGCCCCTCCAGCCAAGAGCGCCAACCTCAACCCTCCGCAGGCCGGACAGGGCCCAAAGGAGCAGGGGCCACCACTGGTGGAAGGCGCAGGAGCCAAGGAGGAGTATGGGTACATCGTCACCAACCAGAGGTGAGCGCTCAACTTTCACGGCTAGAAGGTTCCGGGTTCGAGTCCTTTCTGTGCAGAGTTTGTGTGTGTGTGTGTGTGTGTGTGTGTGTGTGTGTGTGTGTGTGTGTGTGTGTGTGTGTGTGTGTGTGTGTGTGTGTGTGTGTGTGTGTGTGTGTGTGTGTGTGTGCATTAGTGGTTGTTTGTGTTTCGTGTGGCTCTGCTGTGCACTGGCGTTGCGCCTCTCATAGACTCCAGCATGAATGAATGTTAAATATGACATTTGTCATACATGTTGTTCAGAAGGATGTTTCTCTGTCCTAGTCATCTAAGTTTATACGACGGAGTGAAGCTGTTGGAGCTGTTAGCCGATAAGATCCACCTGACAACCAGCAGCTTCATCAACATCAGGTAACACACCTTTACCTGTCATGTGCGTGTGTGTCTCATTGTCACTTGCTTTTTCCCCAACTTTTGTGGAGAAAAAGCATTTTGCTAATTTACTCCTAACAATCTGTGTGTGTGTGTGTGTGTGTGCGCGCGCGCATGTGCATGTGCGTGTGCGTGTGCGTGTGTGTGTGTTGCCAGTGTGGTGGGTCCTGCATTGACATTCCGTATCCGTCAGAACGAACACAACATGACGGCTGCAGCAGTAGCTGCCAGAGCTGGTGAGGATCAAAAACAAACCCAAATATGATTTCACCAAGCTTCTTCTTGACATCCATGAACAAAATGTTTGTTGTGTTTTTCACCTTTACAGTATCTGAAAAGAACTTCCTGGAGTCTGAGACAGGCCTGAAGATCGTACAGACTGGTGTGGGAGAGGTATAGACTCACCAAGCTACTTTTTTTATTCAGTGGGAAATAGGATCACTGCTATTTCAGATGTATTCATGGATCGTAGTTTGACGGGTCAGATTATCTGCTTCCTATGGTTCTGCTTCATGCTGGATTACCTGACACGCTGCTCACTTTTGTAGTTGCAAAGTGGTCGGCTTTGTGTACAAACATACAGATGTGGAAAAAGAAAATGCAATCCTAACAAAAGGTTATACATTTATCTATATACATACATATTTGCAGACTGCCTGCCTCCCTTCCTCTTCTCTGATTGGCTGGAAATTTAGTGATGACCAAATGGAACATACTGCTACCTAGAATCCAATGACATATTTCTCTGTTTCCCTCCATCCATCCATCCATCCATCCATCCATCCATCCATCCATCCATCCATCCATCCATCCATCCATCCATCCATCCATCCATCCACACAAATGCATTATGGCATAATCAGTGTAGGTTTTATTTTTCCCTTTTGGCTGTTCAACGACGTTGCTGTGTTAAATGCGATGCATCTCGTCTCCCCCGGGGTGAAACTGGCCACAGTGACTCAAAAAGGCGACACCTCTCAACAATCAGTGTTTCATTGTTGCCATGGTGTTTCGTCTCCTTCACCCTCCATCCCCCATTAGTGTGGCTCCTTGAAACCAGGCGCTATGGCAACAGTGGCAATTGTCAAAAACCTCATTATTTTGTCTTCACACAAACAGCAAGAGAGTCACAGGCTGCACTTTAATTTATATGTAATGAATTAGCTGTGATTCTGGTTGATTTATTAGGAAATAAATCAACCAGATTTATTTCCTAAATCTGGTTGAGATTAAGGAAATATTTGAGAACGTAGACTAAAAACCCACCTATTATTAATTTTGAATAACAAAATGACTTAAATGTTGGATCTCATGATATTCTACTCTCCTTTATTCCTTATATGTTTTATTTTTCTTTTTTATTCTATCTAATATAACACTACCCATCTTTAATCTTTCATTCTCTCTGTTAATTCCATTTTAACTTCTTTCCTTTCATCCATATCTCGTTGAGCCCACTGAACCACATTCAAAATGTGCGACAAGTGATATTTTAAATATAACGTTATTATTTAATTTCAGGAATGAAATGTTTGACATCGATTGAAAACGATTACAAGACAGAATGGAGCCAAATAAACAACAAAGATTAATAACAGATATGAAACAATGGCAATAAAGCTGTGTGTTAGAATTAAAATTTTACTTTAATGACCTGTATTTTTTAGAGGTGATTGAAAAGGTTTTCCTGCTTTTCTCCTCAAACAGTCAAACAGTATGAATCCTCTGCTGTCTTTTGATGGGTTTTTTCTTGGCACTGGGTTGAGCTGTTAGCGTCTGTCTTCAGAAGTCAGCACACACCTATGTCTGCAGACAGCCCTCTGCCGCACACAGTTACACAGATGGAGTAGTGTGGTTAATGTGAAAGGACTGACCTTTAAGTCCCGGTGGAGTGATCAGACTCCCTGGAGCAGCTACACACTGGTTGACTCCCCTCATGTCAACAGATGGATTTACACAATGTAATAATCTGTTTGAGTGACGCTGCTTCTCCCCGCCCCTTATCTCACTCACTACCTTATATGGTCTTTCTCTCTCTCTCTCTCCCAGAGGACTGATGTCCGGGGTCTCCCTCTGGTGGCCAGGGCTTCCGAGGGCTCCAGCGGGACAGTCATCACTCTTGTTTCCATGGCAGTGGTAGGTGTCGTGCTGGTATTGGCCATGGCTATAGCCTGTCTCAGGCACCACACCCAGCAAGTAGCCAATGGCAACGTCGGCCTGGGACCGGAGGGAGGGACAGAGACGCATTTTGACTACCAGGTGAGGAGATTCAGGTCAAAAAGTCACTGTGCCAATTTAGATTTATCATCCAATGAAGATGTCAGATTACCATCTGACATCACTTCTGTAAAATTTTTACAGGTGCCTTTTCCTTTAACGTTAGCTCCTTTCCCAATCTCACCATTAGTTAGCTTTCTTTCTCCACTTAGCTTGCTAACATTCATCTACGGCGTCACAATGCCTGCCCAGCATTGTGATTTATCAACACAAAGTTGTTACGTCACCCCGTTGATTCTGGACTACGTTGGGTGTGCTTGGTTTATAGTACCAATACATTTGTTTTCATATGTTTGGTATGAAGTCTGATATTATTGTTTTAGTGTGGAATTTCCACGGGTTCCCTCTTGTATAGTACACAGTATACACAGTTTTAGTAACTGTATATACTAATAATACTTTACTTGCTACGTTCTCCATCATGAAAGCTGTTTGTGGACATTGTGTAACGTTTTTCCCCAAGCGAAGTGCCTCAGGCTGTCGATACTGTGAGGAAGATCAGTTTGATTTATGTGAGTCATTAATAATGAAACTCCCTCTGCTCTTGTGGCCTTTTAAATGGGCAGTCGGATAAACAGTTTCCTTCCCAGTTAAAATCATTTACACTGGGAAGGTAGAGGAGGGTGGAGACGTGGCGCCGTGATGCGACTGATGTAATACAGATCCATTCATCTACAAAGAAATTATATGTAGAGGAAGAGTAAATCTGTATCTGCCACTCATATTTTTATTGACAACTCAAACTATCTAATGAACTGTTACCACTTCCTGTTTACGATCCAGGAGCTGTGTCGGCAGCACATGGCGTCCAAATCCTCGCTGTGTCGTCAGGACTGCGTCGGCGGCGGGGGCATAGCGGGGTCTGCCGCAGCCCCCGGTGCCGGCGGTCGAAGGGGTACCGACACATCCCGGGTCAGTAGCGTGTCCTCCCAGTTCAGTGACGGCCCCCAACACAGCCCGTCTTCTACCCACAGCTCCACCCCATCCTGGAGTGAGGAGCCCGCCCAGTCGAACATGGACATCTCTACTGGTCACATGATTCTGGTGAGGAAGTCTTCCCCCTGATGCATTAACAAATAATTTTGTAGTTGATTTGTAACGTCCTGTATGCGTTTGTGTTCCTGTCGTCGCTCCATCAGGCGTACATGGAGGATCACCTCCGGAATAAGGACAGACTTCAGAAGGAGTGGGAGGCTTTGTGCTCCTACCAGGCTGATCCCAGTTCAGTCGCTGTGGCTCAAGTCCCAGACAACATGGACAAAAACAGACACTCTGGATCCCTCCCCTGTTAGTTGATCACTCGTGTCCCTCCGTGCATGCAGTGGGTGAATGTAACTAAGTACATTTACTCAGGTTGTGACTGTACTTAAAGATTGCTAACACGTGACTTACAGCACAGAAAAAATATAGGGACGACTCAATGGTAATATACTGTAGTACAATAAATATTCAAGTTTTATTGGCCTCCAACCTATTTATGATGTCAAAAATCATTTAAAATCAGATGTTAAAACTTGAAAAACCCAAAGGTATCAAATTATTTGTTCAAAATGTAACCGTTTGATTAGAGCTTGACAAAACAAACAGATCACTTTAGTACTTTCAAACACTGTTGTATATCTGAACTCTTATCATTTTACACGTCAGAAAACATTCATCAAACATTAACATTCAATCTTTTTTTTTTCATGCTGGTTGGTGCATGATAAATGGGGAAACATAGAGACTACCATAATTTCTTGAACTATTGAATGATATTTTTTTGCTAACATCTGTTCCCTTTTATAGACGATCATTCTCGGGTGAAGCTGAAGTCTGATGTAAATGCCTGCAAACAAGACTACATCAATGCCAGCATCATTGTAATTATCCCACAGAATATTGAAAGTATTTGCAGAATAGTGATTGCTATAATTATTGGCTTACTCGGATCTATGAGTTTCTTCTGTTCTCACCCGTAGTTTGATCACGACCCTCGCCAACCCACTTACATCGCCACACAGGGACCCCTTGCTCACACTGTCGCCGATTTTTGGCAGGTCAGATGTTTCTTTCTTCTTCCTCTTTTCTCAGCAACAAATGAAAACTTCATTTGAAAAGTTCATTTGACCATTGAGTCCTGCATAATATCTGACTTGTTGCTTAACTGATTCACTGGATTATTTAACGTCTAATTTAACAACCAGGTGTGTGTTCTGTCTCATCCACAGATGGTGTGGGAGAACGGGTGCACGGTGATCGTGATGATGACAGCCCTGGTGGAAGATGGAGAGAAGCAGTGTGAGAGATACTGGCCTGATGAGGGTTCATCACTCTACCACATCTATGAGGTTAGTTTCCACCTGTAGCTCTTTAACTCACATCGCTGTGTCTTTTTATCTTAAAGCAAACATACAGAGTGTTTATTTGTCAGAAATTTATTGTCTTTTTCTGCACAAACTAGAAATAAAAATAAAACTCACATAAAAATTTATCATCAGTATCCTGGTTTTATTGTCACCTGACACAAAACTCCAAAGCCATTGCGCACTCGCATCCGTGAACATTTGAACTGTTTTTTTAGTGAATGCATCTCCATTGCAGCCCACTTGAAACAAATGTGAAAGTTTTATTAATTTTGTTTTTCCTTTTATGACAATCTGTGGATGATTCCCCCTAGTGTCCAAACAGGGTCATTACACATTACCTCACATTTAGTCCTTTATTCACAATATCGATAAATCAATGAGGTATGACTATTAAAAGCAGAAAGATTTTACTTTACATATACTTTTACAGTATATGTGCAAAGTATAATATGATTGGATTATTAGTGTCTTTTTTATTTTCATTTTATCTCCTATTTTTGGTGAAGCTGTCTGTTTTTTCTTTTGTGAAAGCCACACTTTTTGTTCCAGTTCTTCTTTCCTTGACCACATCAGTCAGCGCTCTCTCTCTCGTTCCCCCACAGGTGAACCTGGTGTCGGAGCACATCTGGTGTAAGGACTTCCTGGTGCGTAGTTTCTACCTTAAGAACGTCCAGACACAGGAAACCAGAACCCTGACGCAATTTCACCTGCTGAGCTGGCCGGCCGACGGTATCCCCACCTCCACCCGCCCGCTACTCGACTTCCGCAGGTAAGAAGCCACACACGTATGTCCACTCACACACACTCGACGTGTATGGCACTGGTTTAAAACGATGCAAAAAGATTCATTTACAAAATAAAACACAAACAGGAGCAGATGTGGTGAGGCTTGTGTAATGTTGTGATGACTCACTGCTTCACTAACAAATTAACAGCTTTAATTTTATTTCTTTTAATCTGTGTCCTATCTTCCCTATTTTATATGCATGGTGTTAAATCAGATAAAACCCTGATGTTGTGCATTTCATACCTCTTCCATCATCTTAGATCTCTCTCTCCCTCTCTCCCAGTGTGCAGCTTCATAGGTTTGTATTTTAACATCTCCCAGTGTCATTTTTGTGGTTTGCAGCTAGTACTCTGGCTCCAGTTGCATAGTCACAAAAATGAGCATTGGCAGGTGTGACTGGCTACTGCAAGAGGGACAGTGACTCTGTGGCTTCCTTGTCACCTACTCTTTACCATCTCACTGTCTTCCCACCACACTGTGTTGTTTCTGTCTGCTCTTGCCATGACATTCATCATCTTACCATTTCCATCTGTTCGACAGTGCACCGATCGTCTTTCCATTCTTCATTCTTTTTCACTACATTCTGCTGTCCTCTCACTGCTTTTAATCGAACCACAAGCCATATACTCTTGAGCCTGATTTAGAGACACTAAATACTGGTGTCGTATAAATTTAATGTCTCATTATGTCATTGCCTTTGCAATTAAGGTTAATTGCAACAGTCAAATCCGTGATGAATCATTTATAATAAAGCCTGTTTTCTGTTCTGTATTTTCCTTCCTCTCTGCTGTTCCCTTGTCCTGCTTTTCAGGAAGGTGAATAAATGCTACAGGGGTCGTTCCTGCCCAATCATCGTTCACTGCAGGTAAAAATAAATATAAAAGAAGTATAACAACATATATATGTCTGTGACCCTCTGTGACACCAAGAGTGACACCAGAATGTGACCAGTTTTGTGTTTTTCAAGCAGAGTAAGGTAAAACATTAGATGTCTGCTCACAGTCTGTTGTCTCTCTCTCTCTCTAATAGCGATGGCACAAGTAGGACTGGAACATACATCCTCATTGACATGGTACTGAACCGCATGGCCAAAGGTGAGATACACACACACACACACACACACACACACACACACACACACACACACACACACACACACACACACACACACACACACACACACACACACACACACACACAAAGAACACAAAGAACGAGGGCGCAATGTATCATGAAGAAAATGTTTCCGCACTAATGTATTACCTCCTACGGACAGCAGAGGGCGCTAGATACCGATTCAAGTGAAACAGCTAAATTTTCTTCTGACATCATTTAAGGTAATAATTTCAGTAATTTTAGAAGACTTACAGGTACAAAATCAAATCAAACCTGTGTTAGTTTCTCCAAGTTTTATTTTGAAGCTTAACTTCATAAATATATTTATACAAGGAAGAACCAGGTTTCATTGTATTTGTTTAACATTTTGCATTTAACATTAGGGCTAAACTATATGTATTAAGAGAACTGAATGTCTTTCCTTAAAAAGGAGTTTCCATTTGGTACAAAAGCTGATAAAATTACTGAATTTATGCATAATAGAAAAGATCATTAAATTGATGCGTCTTACTGTCCATCTCAGACTTTTTTAAAGGTCAGAACTGAATGAAATCAGAGAACCTCTCACAGACAGCAGTGACTTGGATGTCAGTTATCTTCTGTTTGCCTTTTTGTCAGGCGTGAAGGAGATCGACATCGCAGCTTCACTGGAGCACATTAGAGACCAGAGACCCGGCTTGGTCCGCACCAAGGTATTGTCCATCAGAATCCACCTCAATCTCTCCCTCTTTACACCTTTTACTTTTTCATTCCTCCTCATCTTTCTCCCTCTCTCTCATTAGGACCAGTTTGAGTTTGCTCTGACAGCAGTAGCAGAGGAGGTGAACGCAATCTTGAAAGCTTTACCACAGTGAAGACTTACACCGACACAGAAAAATGAATACACCCTTATGATGCAGTCTTGTACTGTATGTCTAGCCATCACTGTAAATAAGAATGTGCTCCTCCACACTTGGAGCGGTGCCTGCTCTTGTTTGCAGCATGCAGTGTTTCACTACCTACTCATTCTCTGGGTTTTTAGAGCATTTGAACTTCATTTTATTAAAAGTTCATGAAAAGGTTTTTCAGCAGAGTGTAAAAATGAACAGATGATCCATTTTGCAACATCATGGAATAAATTTAATACTGGTTTCTGTCTAAACAAGACCATCAAACATAAGCACAAAGATCAGAAACTTATGCTGTCCTTGTGCATTCAGATAAAAATTCCAGGTTAACCGTCTTGCCAGAAAATAATAAGCCTCTACTGGCGGTGACATAAAATTTAAGTGGACCATTATTTCCATTATTTTGTGTTTATGACTCCACTTTTGCATTCACCCACCTTTTTAATCGACATGGTGACCTAAAATGTTCAATTCAACAGACACAAATCAATACGATTTACCTGAGGGGTTGCACGGCTTTTGTATTGACACATTCAAATGTTTCCCCATCGGAATTCTGTACGCTATTGTCTAGTGTGTGATTTCTGGCGCCTTTTTTCTTTGTGAGGTTTGTCTTTGCCTTGACATGATTGTTTGCCTTCAGGGTTGGTTCTTTGGTAACGGATGCTTTACAATGACCACAAAGTAAACACTGCAGTCTCTCCTCTCTCTCTTTGCACACAAAGTACATTTTCCGGGTTCTTTGATTGTCTTTCAGTGTGTAGCCTTGTGATTTGTGTAAATAATTCATTCTGATTATTAATTATTTCATGTAGCAGACAGATAGAAAATACCTATAAAAATGTATTTTTGACTTGAACTGAATAAATTTGTGATGTGATGCAGCAAAAAAAGAGAAACAAAAAAAATCTGAAGTGTTCTTTTTGAAAAATCTGTTGCTTAATGGAAGTTCATGTTTTGTTTTATAGTGCAATAATAGCTGCTTACACAATTGGTCATACAATACTCGTGGTTTCAAATTCTTGAGTGAGCGCAGAAATATTTACTTTAGTCCTAAAATCCATTTCCTGTCTCAAATTTCAGAATGAACTATAGTATGTACACACAGTCATACATGTGCATTATACATCTGTATCTTTCTAAGTTTCACTCAGCAGGTAGGAGCCAGGCAGAGGGACAAGTGCATCATGGGGAAATTACCTTTGACCTGTAACAGCAGATTTACAAAGAGATTACTCTTTAACTAAACACAGTTGCATCAGACTGATTTTTAAGAAAGACGGGATATCATGATCTGATCTAAACTGATTGGGTGTTTCAGAGAGGGGATGACTGTCAGGGTTTGGGGTCACACTGGTTCTTTACCTGGGGCAGGTTTGGGCCACAGAGCAGCAAGAACCAATCAGGTTAGCTTGTGAAGGCCTCGATGTCTGAGTCTGCAACAGGAAGCAGAGAATGAGACAAAATAACTCCCAACAACCTACCATAATGGACTTAAGACTTCCCTACACTATGCCTCATAGGGTGATATCACAAAATGATCATTATATAGTATATGACTGGAGTCGTGCACTGATTTAGAGCACATACTGAGAAAACATTATGTGCAAGAATAATTCACACATCATGAATAGGGGAGAATGGTAGTTTATTTTTTACTATTAAAATTGCTAATTAATATGAGGTGTGTTAGCATTGTAAAACAGGTGTAGAACAAAATCGGGGACAAGAGAATAATTTGTAAATGTTACAAATATGAATAAAAGAAACATTTGCCTTTCTTTTATATTTCCCCAAGTTTGCCAATTTTTAAAATAACATTTTGGATTCAAGATCAAACAGAAAAATGCAGGAACTTCAAATAGCTGGAGTATCTGAAATGTTAAGAAAAGCAGGACCTTATGTAAAGGGATGTATTTGATGATTATTTCAGACCTTAATGGGATTTTGTTTCAGGTAAAACAAAAAAGCAGTGAAGGGGGAAAGGCGGGTTAGGAAGTTGTCTTGCAAAACAATAGCATGAGTTCAAGGAACAAAGCACTGGAATAAGTGGGGGTTAACGGTGTTTGTGTGGGGAAGGGCACAGACAGTTCATGAAGCTCTGCAGTTTAATAATTTGCGCCTTCCTCTCATTGCAATTTCATTCAAACACTTCTGATTTATTTCTCCTGTGCTGTGAGGAAAAGAAAACCACCAGAAAACATTCAGCTTGGTGACTAAAAGACATTTACTTTGCTGAAATAGGCACATTGTGACAACAGGGATACAGCAGTTAAAACATTTGTGGTCAAAACATTTTAGTGTAAATCTGCGAAGGCCTTGTGTTTTGAGACCAATGGACTTATTGTTGCAGCTTTGCGACAGGATTAACACTGGTTTAGTTGTGACACGCTTGTGACAAGGAAGTCTGTGTGCAAAGCGTGTGCTTCACATTCCAGACCCAAACACACACTAATGGACATTGTGCCCTTAAAAGGACTCCTTACTCCTAATTCTGCCCTTTTTCATCCTCTTTCACCACCACTAGAGGAGGCAACAGAGCTCCGGCATCTCAGACTTCAACAAACGAGTGTCGGCCAGTTGATGTCTCGCCTGCCTCAAAGCCTTTAAATCATTCGAATCAAAATTTAGGAGATGATAATCGTGTGCAATGCTTCAAAAAGGTTTAACATTGAAACCACTTTGATGAATTTTTCTATGAATGGTTTGATGATTAATTCACAACCTCAGAAACCAGCTTTCACATCAGGGGCTGAAAACAGAAATAACAGTGTCACAAAAAGGCAGTGACTCCATCAAACGTGGCCAGTTTTTTTTTTTTTTCCTGGGCAGCAAAAGATCCCTCTCCTAAGTTTATCCCAAGTTTAGATTTTTCTTCCTAAAATTACAGCCTCCTCAGCAGCTGGTGAAGAATAAATGTTTAAAGGAATAAGCAGATACACACATCATCATGTCCAGTCCATGTTTTTACTACTACTACTTCGATTAGTACCTCTACTCTGTTTAAGGCAACTGCGCCAACTATTCAGTGTTTATTACTTTAACTTTGTGGAATCATTAATAATTGACGTCGCATTGTTGGTATCTCTAGGCAACAGGAGTGACCCCCCCCGGTGATGGAAAATATAACCGGATAAGCTGGTGAAATTCTGTAGACTCATTTAACAGCATAAAGTTGTAGCACTTGTGGACCCCATCCTTCAAAAGATGGGGTCCTACACTACAGTCAGTGCCTGCTATCGCTCATTAGCATTCATGGCTACATGCTATCGTAATGAAAAGCGGGCTATTCGGAACCAAAAAAAATAATTCTGCAGTAGACGCAAGACAAAATCTCCCTTTTTGTTCTTGATGAATACAATATTAGTCTTTGTAGTGCTTCTATGACATATTTATATTAAAAATATCATACACTGAATGTACAGTACTGTACTGGTAAGTTCATTTTCAAAACACTGTTTCTCTTTAGGCGTGTTCAGCCTGCATGATAGCCTTGTGATCAGCTGAGACACTTTTATAAGTTAGTCAGCCAGTCAGTCACATCACATTACAGTCAGGCTTTGGCACAACGCTGAGCTCAGCGGTGAAGAATAAGGCATTCAAAACACACACACACACATTCTGCATTAGCCAACTACACATCCGCACTTGTTTTTCTTCTTCGTACAGCTGGAAGTTGTGGATGACTCAGGAGAGAAGCCTGGCTCCACACTTTCCCCTCCACCCCCAGGCCCTGACTCCCCTTTAAATTGCCTCTCCTCATCTTTCCTCTCTGCAACTAATTTTCCACTATCAGTTGCAGACATATTTGTAGTCTCAACATCCCTTCTTTTACGCCCACCACTTTTGTCACTCTTGGCTCTGACCCCGACTCCAGCACCTGTGAGGAAGTCAGTAACAGCTGCTCTCTGCTGGGCATCCATTTCTGACAGACTAAGCGCCAAAGCCGCCTGTAGGTCTTCATCGTCTTCGTCGCTACTGTCGCTGCTTCGTTCAGCATTGTGGTTGAAGAAGTTAAACGACTGATTTGTGCCCGTGCAGTGCACGCCAAACGCGTCGGACTCAAGGGGCATCTGATGGGGCTGTGATTCCCGATGGCTCAGCTCCAGAGCGAGGGCCAAATCATCTTCCACACCTGAGGAACAACACAACACAGATGTGGGTAGACACAGGCAACATGAAGTAACATGAGCACACAGGTCCAACAATGTATGGCTTAGAAAAGTAAGATTTATGTTCTGTAGTTAAGTATGGATGGATCTATAGCATGAATACTGTTTCTGCGGCAAATTTAGATGAATTTGTAGGATTTGGTTCAGTACTGATCTCATTTGTGGAAGCCTCATCATGGAATGCACTGTTACAGGTTTGCTAACAAGACTAGATAGAAAAAAAATTGGTGGATAGCAAGTATCACATAAAATAACACTTAAGTTGGTCTTCATTTCCCACTGACTATTTTTGGTGTGTGTGGTCTCACCATTAATTAGGACTTTCTTCAAAACCCCATCCTCCTCTATCTCTGTTCTTTCCTGCCCATTTTCCTTTGTCCTGTAGGGAAGACAGATGAGTGTCAATATTTAAATACGCCCTCTCCTGTTTCTGTGTGACTCCGTTTGTGTTGTCATAAGGTTACTCGGAGCGATGCAGCAGTAAAGATTCTGCAGTTGCATTTCAATAAAGTTCGGCGAAGATGAGAACCAATTTGCCACCTAACTTGTTTTGTATCTTCAGGTTTGCAGTTATAAAATATCTGCTTGTAAAAAAAGTAACCACAAGCAAAAGAATGCTTTTTAAGTCCGACACAACGGCATCGTGGTGAGACACAATCAAAAGGTACAAAATGCACATTTTTGTACATACACTGCGCTCTCGCGCATCAAAGCTCGTGACTTCACCTCATCGCAGATTTTTGGTATGCAGTCATGTGGTACCATATGCGCATTCTATTGGCTGACGGCATCCAGAAGTGAGTTCGGTTCCGTGAGTCTTACGTGAGACACAAAAGTGCTTTAAACAGTCGACAAGAATGTGGGAAAAGGTGATACAGATAGAAGGTGGTTTAATATCAGTATGGGGAGGGTCATGAACGTTTAAATTACCGTAAATAATAAGGTAAATAGTTTGTAGCTTTATTGCGGAATTAATTAATAGTGTGTGGTTCCTGGAATGCATTAACTGCAAAGAATGAGGGCGGACTGTAGTGATAATGTACAAAATGCTAAACTGAATATTGAAACTGGGACTCCATTTCCCATGTTCAATATTTCCGGTATTGGAATTACCTACTTTTTGGTAACAGTGCGTTTTCCATTTACGATGCGAGTGGACGTAGAAACTGATGTGAATTTGTTTGAACCTCCACTTATGCTGTTTATCCCATCAAGACCCCCGAAGGACGAGGAGAAGGAGGTAAAGTCAGCTGAAAGAGGACAAGGACAGAGAGGAGTCAGTGTGGATGTATCATTTCAGAACCACAGGTCATACAGAGAAGTGTGTTTTTTTAAATCTACAAAGTAAACAACATGATCTGTCATGCTGCTCCTTGTCAGTCCTCACTAGGATGCTACTTAACTCATAAAACCATGTACCTATTCCTGACGGAAAAGAAAAGAAACCACTAGGTCCCATGTGAGAGGAGGAGCTTTCAAAAGATGTGAAGTTACCTGGAGAAAAAAAGAAAGCAAGCAACTTAGTGAAGCAGAAACCGTACTGTTAGGTAACATTAACTGTTGGGGTTGCAAGCTTAGAAGTGCAGCATTGGGCTGATATTATGTCATAATTACTGGATGAATCTATAAGTGAAAAAGGTGTCTATAAATTGGCTAAAAATTCATGTTGTGAGGTCACAGGAATCTCCATCTTTGACAATCACCTTCAAACAGCTCACATTTAATCCAAGAGAAAGAAATGTTCTCTGAGTATGGTCATAGAAGGATCAAGAGACTAATAGAATCCAAACAAATTTATTGTGTTTAACTTACCTAACAGGTTATTAATAGGAATCTGGCTGAAAAAGAACTCATTGAACACATCCATCGGGCTACGGAACGTGAATCCTGGGAAATCTGATGGAAAGTCTGAACTGGAGAAACCTGGTAAGTTTAAAACCATCAGATAATTTTGTGACAGAAAAGAAAAAGTGGGAGAAGCAGAAAGAAAACAAATTAGGGGGTAAAAAAAAAAAAGCATTACATGAATAATTAAAGAGTCACAATAAGTCACGATGTTCCAAATTATTATTAAAATTATGATATTGCTGCCTCATTAAGATTAATGTAACCTTAATCTTAATGAGGCAGCAATTTCTGATTAATATCTGAGAGCAGGTTTTTATGTACCTGTATCATGCATTCTGTCGTTTCCACGTCTGTCGTACTCATCGCGCTTACTCTCTGTAACAGAAGAACAGACTTCCATTTAGATGGAACAAAAAGTCAGAAACACCAGTACATAACACTTTGTTTTCTCACACAAACTACAGTCAACATGTAAACACCGTAGAGATGCAGATGGACTTACGGTCAGAGAGGACTTCATAGGCCTCGGATAGTTCCTTGAACTTTCTTTCTGACTCCTCCTTGTTGTCTTGATTTTTGTCTGGATGCCATTTCAGTGCCAGCTTCCTGTACCTGACCACACACCGCAAAAACACTGACTCAAACACAAAATAAATACGTATGTGCATATCTTTAGCTCTGCATAGATATGCACATATCTATGCACTATCTACGCACTATGTGCTGCTGTTATTAAACAGCAGCAATTGCTGCTCTGAAAAATTATATACTATTTTTGAAAAGTGAAATATTAATACTCACGCCTTCTTGATGTCATCCAGAGAGGCTGTCTTAGGCACTCCCAGGATGTCATAGTAATCCACCATGATGCCACTCGTCACTCCTCATCAAACAGCTTCCTATTTAGAATGTATCCAATCATGTTAGGATAATCAAAAACATTGGTATCCGTATTATTTCCTACATTTCAAAACGTATGAGAAAATTGTCTGTTTTCATTAATAATTTAATTTGCAGAGTAGTAGTCATATACAAAAAATCCAAAACTTCATACAAAATTTGTTACTTCCTATTCGCCATAGAAGTATTTTTAAGGTATGTTTGTAGGTTTAATTGATCAAAATATTTAAAGTTCTGTAGCATTAAGGGTATAAAAGTTTACTGACATCACTAACACTATCCTACAGTGACTCACCCTACTTCAACTATTTATGTTGTCCTGGCACAATCTACTATCTTTAAATTAACACCTGCACAGTAATTAATGTCTGACCTATTTTTTTTAATTTCACTTTTGTTTCATATGAATTTGCTTCAGCTTATTGAAAAGTTCTAATGAAATTAATTTAAGAAATAATCAGTTTATAATTATCTTAACAAATTGCTTCAAAATTCTCCATCTGGAGAAAAATCAACTCCAGATAGATTTAGGTTAGTGACTTAACTGAAAGACTTCATAACTTGTTTCTCTTCATTCAAGAAGGAAAGACAATTTTAGGAATGAGTCAGCAGACATCAGGCAAGTGATGACTCATTGATTGCTATTTTTGATGCAGGAGGAGAATCAATACTGTAATGAAAGCCTTCCATCTATGGGCATAACCTACAAACAATGTGAAGAATATGGTCTGGGAGCATTCTCACACTAATTCATGCTTACAAGACAAATAAGTTTCTTATCCTGATCATGTGGACTTGAGATTACTTAAAAATGTTTCAAATTTAGCATTTAACAATAGAACGTTTCTTCTTCTCTTGTTTTCTAATTATGTTTTAATTTGAACAACTGGGTATATTTGGCTTTTAATATGAAACAAATAAAAGGTGGAGTACTTTTTCTATATTTTATTTTTTGTCATGCATAAATTAACTCTGACTCTAGTAAAAAAAAAAAGAAAAAAAAGAATAAAATTTAAAAAATCCTGTAAGCCTTTTAAATTGAGGCTTCACCCGTGCTACTAGCCCACGATCACACGCCCGTGGACTGTAGACTGGACATTAGTTCAAGCCATGCTAACCACCACGCCCCTCTCGGTAAGCACAGCACCAGCTTTCACAGCTGAGGACTTTAATACCGACCTCAACGAACAAATGCATTTTCCGTGTCGCCATAGCAACAGTCACGCGCTCACACAAGTATTATTACCATGTTTTTGATGTCGTCACGGCGTCTGATAGCATGATGGCAGGGGCCTGCGTACACTTATATCAACAGGCAGACCCACGTGACCACGGAGGTCGCTACGTTACGTAATCGCAGTCAATAATATACGGTTAACGTTATTTAGTATTCTGTTTGACGCTATTTTCGTCAAGTTGGACATGTTTCTAAGCGTAGGTGCTAGCTGCTCTGCCGTGGTTAGCATTAAGTTGTCATCACTAATTAAAGCTTAGGACTTACCGTTAATGTCTCGGTTAAATCCGTGACCGGTTCACGTTTTGGTCCGATATGAATTAGTTATGACGAGCCATCGGAATGCACGTCCCCTTTTCTCCGTGACTGTCTCCTCCCACTTCGGTCCACAGCTCCAGAAGCCCCTGTTCGAGTACTTTCCAACTTCGCAAAACGTCTGTAGTGTGCGCTCTAGTTGACTCGCCCCATGGGCAAAGCGGGTCGATTGTTGGCCCAGTTGGCTCTGAGCGCGCAACGTCACCCTGACGTGGAGATAAAAAAAAAAAAATAGAACATCTAGAACACACGACAGTAAAGAGATAATACCAGTGTTTGTTGCTGCAAGATGGTGTGGTTTCATCCAGTTTATGGAGCGTAACAGTTCCTTTTGGATGGATGGAAAGATACTTTAATCCCGAGGGACCTTCCGTAATTAATGTGATTCTTACATAGGCCGTTCAGTTTCAGAGGAAGATTATTTCCTGTTGATCTAGCCTAATAAACACCTGTTGAGAAGCTTAATACTCATAGATCATGTAGTCTTTAGTCTACTACAGCCAAGTTAACCACAGGATATCACAGTGACTCATGAACTAAATGACATGGGCCCCTAAATTAACATGATCCACATCTGATGTTTTTCCTATGTACTGCATGGCTGTCCTTTTACTCCTTTTGGTTTTACAAGTGATCCCCCCAAGGACCCGTGGGTACCCCAGAATGACACAGAGCCCAAGGCATCTTCTCCAGACTCCATCTGGTGACTGGAAAAAGCAGCTGGCCTGCCACACCCACTGCAAAAATATGTCTTGGGCTGTAACTCGTTTTCACTGTTGATGTAAATTCTGTAACTTTCATGACAGTATGAATCGTTTTAAAAGTATTTGTAGTACTTTAGTATAATAATATTTCACATAATGATTTGTTTAAAAGAGTGAGGCTGGAGAGTTTATAATAATCAAAAATTCATGGAAAAGATTCATGCCAACTTTTTAATAAGGCAGATACAACACCACCACAAGTTACAAGAATATTCTTGGAATGTGCTACATTCTTGACCTTCGGAACCTGGGATGGTAAAGCTTAAATGACATTTGGTCGTTTAGTATTCCTCTCCCTCTTCATCTTCTTCCCCCATGCTGTCAGTGCCAACCTCTTCATAATCCTTCTCCAGAGCAGCCATGTCTTCTCTGGCCTCAGAGAACTCTCCCTCCTCCATTCCCTCCCCAACATACCAGTGGACAAAGGCTCTCTTGGCGTACATGAGGTCAAACTTGTGGTCGAGACGAGCCCAGGCCTCAGCGATGGCTGTGGTGTTGCTCAGCATGCACACAGCCCTCTGCACTTTAGCCAGGTCTCCTCCAGGAACCACAGTTGGAGGCTGGTAGTTGATGCCCACCTTGAAGCCAGTGGGGCACCAGTCCACAAACTGGATGGTGCGTTTGGTTTTGATGGCTGCAATAGCAGAGTTCACATCTTTTGGCACCACATCACCACGATACAGCAGGCAGCAAGCCATGTATTTACCATGACGAGGATCACACTTCACCATCTGGTTGGCCGGCTCAAAACAAGCATTAGTAATATCAGCAACAGACAACTGCTCATGGTAGGCTTTCTCAGCAGAGATGACTGGAGCATAAGTGGCCAGAGGGAAGTGGATACGAGGGTAGGGCACCAAGTTGGTCTGGAACTCAGTCAGGTCAACATTCAGAGCTCCATCAAATCGAAGGGAAGCTGTGATTGAAGACACAATCTGGCCGATGAGCCTGTTCAGGTTGGTATAAGTTGGTCTCTCGATATCAAGGTTCCTGCGACAGATGTCGTAGATGGCCTCGTTGTCCACCATGAAGGCACAGTCGGAGTGCTCCAAGGTGGTGTGGGTGGTCAGGATGGAGTTGTAAGGCTCCACTACAGCTGTGGAAACTTGAGGGGCTGGGTAGACGGCAAACTCAAGCTTAGACTTTTTACCATAATCAACAGAGAGTCGCTCCATCAACAGGGAGGTGAAACCTGAGCCAGTGCCTCCACCAAAAGAGTGGAAGATGAGGAATCCCTGCAGGCCAGTGCACTGATCAGCCTAAAAAGAAATTTTGCTTTCATTATTACAAGTCCCATTCCAAGTTACATTATCTAAAAAGTTTTCAATCAAACAAGCATCAATTCTTTAGCCAAAGACAAGCCTATTGAAATGCCGAATCTGTTCAAAAATGTATTAATCTCTCACCAGTTTACGCGTTCTGTCCAGAACCACATCAATGATCTCCTTGCCAATGGTGTAATGTCCACGGGCATAGTTGTTGGCAGCGTCCTCCTTTCCTGTAATCAGCTGCTCAGGGTGGAAAAGTTGCCGATAAGTTCCTGTACGCACCTCATCTATGAAAGGATGAATTGAAAAAGACATGTCATTCTGACATACTTTCTCAGATGCCATCAATAATATTGAAGGGCATTTAGTCTATAATAATTTCTTAGTTGAAGTACAGTGTCATCAGCATACATACATTTTTTTTAAACAAATTAGCAATTGAAAGGTCAGACTATGCCTTTGTTAATAGTTTTTTATATACAGAACTTTACAGTTATAGAGTGAAAGTTTATTCACCATTTGCTCATGACTGACCTATGACAGTTGGCTCCAGGTCAACAAAGATGGCTCTGGGAACATGTTTCCCTGCTCCAGTCTCACTGAAGAAGGTGTTGAAGGAGTCATCTCCTCCTCCAATTGTCTTGTCACTGGGCATCTGCCCATCTGGCTGGATCCCATGTTCCAGACAGTACAGCTCCCAGCATGCATTGCCCATTTGGGCTCCGGCTTGGCCGACATGCATAGAAATACACTCACGCTGTGGAACAGAGGAGTGTGACATGATGTTACATTTCCACATGTGAATATTCAGTTTTGGACTAGCAGCAGTATCTCAAATCTACTGGAGGCATTTTGTCAAACATTGATCAAATAATGGGCTAAGTGCCTAGGGTATGGATGAGTTATTTTGCATCCTTTTCAAGAAGTGCATTAAAGATTAACCAATAATTGATCGACAAGATAGTTTTGAACATTTAGCATAGTTATTCCACGCAATTTGAGGGGTTGGGCATGGGCCAGGCATGGCCAAAGGACTTAAAATCCTTAACATACATGTTAAGGATTTTAAGTCCTTTCAAAAGATCTGCTCTAATGCCATTCCAGTTATTTTAACTCAGATAGTTTTATTCCTCTTTTGGCCTAATCTAACCGTAGTTAAAAAAACAAAACCTGTCAGTAGTGATTAGTACCTACATAACCAACTAGGGACCTTTTTACTGCACAATTGAATGCCATGCCATCTATTGCATTTCATTAATGCTCCAAGGCTCCCATGCTATTTGAACTTCACATCTTGGGACCTTGAACTGATGCCAATGTCTGCACTCAGGTTGAAAAAAATGTTAAAAAGTTTACATGGCACTTTTGTGTCCCAAAGAAGAGTATTGAAGCTCTCAGCTGTTCCAAATGCTTTAAAGCAAACAAGAATTTAAATTATAGCGGCTGTTAGAAAGTTAGAAGCCAGCCTTGTTGATTTTTCCTCCAGACAATTCTATGAATTTGGCCAGAAACTAAGCTGCAGGTTAACCTTTTATTTCTCTGCATGAGACCAAGTTTGTTGGCGTTTATCCTGTAACTGGAACGAACCGGGGCACTTTGGGCTGAAAGGAAGTGATAAAAAAGCTGGAAAGAATTCCCCTACTTCTCCATCCTGCCCCTCCTCCTTTTCCTTATCTCCTCCCCTCCCATGCCTCTCTCCTCCCTAATAATTTCCAGCTGCGTAGTGGTTCCAATGGCCTGATGCCAACCCCCATCCCTCTGTCCGCATCTCTCTCAGACCAAAAACTCCTAACAACTGCAAAATGGCTGTCTAACTCATGCAGCCCAGATCAGACCACTCCTCTTTTCCACACTCTTTCCATCCCTCCCCCACAATCCAATCACTCCCTCATTGTCAAAATAAAATTCTTCAACAAACACTACCAGAACTATTTTCTTATGCATGTTCTTATTTGTTACCATCTGTAAGACATACATTATGAAAATGAAAAAAAGTCATGTTATCGGTCATCTGACCTAGATTGTCCAGGAGTGGCAATATAACTTGTGAAGTCTTATAGTTACATAACTACTCCAGTGTATTTCTTGCTTCAGCAGACATACATACATTGCATACATTCAGCTCAAAAGTACTGTCACTCAATGGGATTGCTCTACATTTATATAAGTAACCTTCAACTTTGCAGCAGAGGCTTCATGAAGCCCCAACCATTTTATCCATCCGATACAGGGAAGCAGAGATAATGGAGGCTGGACGAAAGAGAATTGAATTTAAGACGCTACGTCATCAGCTGAGCCGTTACTCACCATCTTGTATGCTTGTCTTTTGACTGACGTTGAGGATTCAGACTAAAGGCAGAAATGGGTAAGGGAGGGAGAGCCAGGGTTTATATAGAGTAGCATGTGGAGGGGGCAGGCTTTGAAGCACAGGAAGTGGCTGCATAGGATATTGGCGGGAGGGAGTGGCTTTTTTTTTTTTTTTTTTTTTTTTTTTTTTCAAAAAGGAATAACTGCCTGTCATGCTATCTTGCCTTGCATATTTATGCCCTGCTTTTCAGTTTGAGATTAGATGCATATTTATGCAAAAATAAATGTCTAGAATTGTTTTCCCTCCATATTTTCTTATTTATTTGAGGATTTGCGCATTTCTGAGTTATGCACAAAACTTAAAGGGTTTGTGTGATAGATTAGGGAAAACATCAGTGATTGGTGAGATGAAGCCCCATGAAGCCTGTGTAGGTTCTCAGGTATCCAGGTCATGGTTATCCAAAGCTGTTTAGGTCAATCCACTGCACGTTAAGAACGTTCTTGAAGACGTTGCGTCTCTCATCCAAGAGACTTCTTCAGTTCTTAACGTCCAGTGGATTGACTTAAACAGCTTTGGAAGCCCCATGAAGCATTAATGCTTTCAGTTAACTGTGCACATATACCGACACCTCATTAAGAATCATTTACTCTATGGCGCCATCAAGAGGTCAATGAAATGTGCTATAATCTAGTTTCTTCCTGTGGTCCTACAAGTGATAGGACCACAGTAAAACACAGTATCAGAAATAGGAATGCACTTTTGTTACTTAAATAGAATTAAAACCCCAGTATTTTTCATTGGTTTTTATTAAGGAAAAAAAAGTATTTTCTATGAAGAGCCAGGACTTAGGCGGTTCTGCTTTTTGTGAGAATTTCTCCTGCTTTGGAAAAAATTCTGTCACAAGGCACAAGATGAAGTTATTGAAGATGAAGCTGGAGTGGAAAGGTACATACCAGCCATTTTGAATAAATTTGTAAAATAATTTCTGTACTTTCTCCAGTACTACAGAGAGTCCTCCTGTCTGTTTATGTTTGGTTCTGCCAGATATTTCTATGCTTTGATTTTTACATTTCCTTCAGTGATGTAGATGTGGGACTTTTATTTTGCTAAATGGATCTGTCAATGCTGGAGCCATCTTTTAAACATTTAAATAGAATTAAAACCCCAGTATTTTTCATTGGTTTTTATTAAGGAAAAAAAAGTATTTTCTATGAAGAGCCAGGACTTAATCTGTTCTGCTTTTTGTGAGAATTTCTCCTGCTTTGGAAAAAATTAATTTGCTAATAACTAACCACGCCAAACCAACAAGCCACTTCCCGATTCAGTCACATGGTACGGTGCTTCAGGAAAGCTCGAGTGACATCACTTACATTATCAAACCATGCTCCTAACCAAACTTTGCCTGGATTTTAGCTGATTAGTCGACACATGCTTCAAAGCCTCAACAAAGACCATCACATCAGTACAAAACATAGCCACTGAGGAGCAGCCACACAGTTTGGCAGTTCCTGTGGGTTTGCATCAACAATCATGTAAATATAAGAAAGGGCCAAGGATTTTGCCATCAATTGGTCTGTCTGTTGTCTTTGTAACTTTATATCTTCTTCTGAGCTGGACCTGTCTAAGAAAAATGTAGGATTTTACCTTGCTTCAAGTCAAATGGAGCAAACATGCTGTTTACACAAAAGTACCGGACTATGGTCATGCTGGGTCACCCCCAGGTAAAGACGAACAATCATTTACAGCTAATTGCTTTATGGGAATTGTTCATCTCTTAATGATACTGCTCCTGAATTGTAATGTTGAAGTAAACCCTGGGTCTCAGTTCCTTTGTTTTGATTTTTTTTTAAATTATGCCAAAACTTCAGCTATCTAGGCTACAACCACAGTCTGCTGGGCTCTTATTCAGGCTAGCCTTATCACCATGCCAGGCTGAGTTTCAATCACTACTAGCTTTGGATTCTTCACTGCTATGGGTACCATCTTACCAGGCCTGGCTCCCACCATTCCAGGTAGGCTACCATGACACCAGGCCAGGTCCCTGCTATGGATAGCCAAGTCCCCATTCCCGCTCATTGGGCTTCCACCACTGTGAACAGGGGTCTTGCAAAAACTAGGTGGACCTCAACCACTGCTAGCTGGGCTTCTACCACTGCTAAATGGGATTCTACCACAGCTAGGCGGCCTATCAGCACTGCTGACCAGACCTCCACCGCTGTTAGCTGGGCCAACATCGAGGCAAATTTGGCCTCCACCACAGCTAACCGGGCTACCATCAAAGCTAACTGGGCCTCCACCACTGCTAACTGGGCTACCACCATGACCATCTGGGTTTCCACCATACCAGGCCAGGCTTTTTACACATCTAGTCAGGTTCTCATCACATCAGACTGAGCAGTTACCTCAGTTTAATGGCCAAATTGATGAAGAATCTCCACAACACGGGACATGTTCACAATATGTGCTACAACTTCAGGTAACTCATCCAACAACTAAAAAATTAATTTGCTAAAGCTGCCAATAAGAAGCAACATGAAGTGTTGTTGATGTTTTTAGATGTTTGTCTAATCTTTAAGATTCTGGACCGTCTGGCCCATCCACCACTACAGAACTTGATAAAGGAAATAATACTCTAGAATACACACTGGAGCACTAACAATGCAAGACCAAATCAGAGGAACACTCCTGGAATATGTTACCAGCTTATGTTAAACCCTCGAACAGCGGTTAGTTGCAAGCCAGACCTGCTCCCATCTGAAACATTTTTGTCTTCTTTTTTTATATGGACTTTTAAGGTGAATTGGGACCTGTTTATGAGTAAAACTGTTATTTATTTGTATATTGATTGGATGTTTTTGGACCTGCCTTAAGACAGGTCAAAAAAAGTTGTGCTTGTTGTGCAATCCAACGTACGTGTTAAATGATAATTAATTGCAAGATACTGACATGTTAAAAATACTTTATTGAAAATTATTTTATGCATAAAACATTGGCAAGCAGTCAGTAAAGTCAAGACAAAAATTACATGGCATTTTGAAAGTTCAGAATAGTGAGTAATGTCAAAAGACAAACAGATAACAAATAATTCACAAATGAAATGTGGAAAAAAAACCACTGCGAAATGTCAAGGCCATGTTTTTCCTTATCTATGATGTAACTTTTCAACTATCCTCTTATCACAAGGCTGTTGAACGAGTAGAGGGGGCCTTCTTGTTGCTGCAGGCCTCTCTGTCAGTATGAGCTACACAAACAACACTAGCCAGTGAGTTTGTATCTCGCCCACTCTCACAAAGTCACTGCTGAATAGAATATTGAAAGTGACACAGGAGCCCTTTCACAGCTTACATTCCACAAGGGAGAGGACAGTGGGGAGGAGAGGCACAAAAGAGATGGTTTGGTCTAAGGTTCTCAGTGTAACAGTTCAGCAGGAAGAAAAGTCCCAAGAAGAGACAATGTTGGACCACACTCTCTTTACTTTGAATAGAAATGTATCGTCTTACACAGTACCATAACAAGTTTCTGTAAAACATAATTTTTATTTTTTCAGACTTATTTGATTGTCTCCACTACAAATAGCTAAATGCACACTTTAAACTTAGTATTAATTGTTATGAAGTATAAATGTAGTTTTCATGAAATGCAGGACCTAGGAAGGTCAATATTCTTCTCCTTCATCTTCATCCCCAATGTTGTCAGTGCCAACCTCTTCATAATCCTTCTCCAGGGCAGCCATGTCTTCTCTGGCCTCAGAGAACTCTCCCTCCTCCATTCCCTCCCCAACATACCAGTGGACAAAGGCTCTCTTGGCGTACATGAGGTCAAACTTGTGGTCGAGACGAGCCCAGGCCTCAGCGATGGCTGTGGTGTTGCTCAGCATGCACACAGCCCTCTGCACTTTAGCCAGGTCTCCTCCAGGAACCACAGTTGGAGGCTGGTAGTTGATGCCCACCTTGAAGCCAGTGGGGCACCAGTCCACAAACTGGATGGTGCGTTTGGTTTTGATGGCTGCGATGGCAGAGTTAACATCTTTTGGCACCACATCACCACGATACAGCAGGCAGCAAGCCATGTATTTACCATGACGAGGATCACACTTCACCATCTGGTTGGCCGGCTCAAAACAGGTATTGGTAATATCAGCCACAGACAACTGCTCATGGTAAGCTTTCTCAGCAGAGATGACTGGAGCATAAGTGGCCAGAGGGAAGTGGATACGAGGATAGGGCACCAAGTTGGTCTGGAACTCAGTCAGATCAACATTCAGGGCTCCATCAAAACGAAGGGAAGCTGTGATTGAAGACACAATCTGACTGATAAGCCTGTTCAGGTTGGTATAAGTTGGTCTCTCGATATCAAGGTTCCTGCGACAGATGTCGTAGATGGCCTCGTTGTCCACCATGAAGGCACAGTCGGAGTGCTCCAAGGTGGTGTGGGTGGTCAGGATGGAATTGTAAGGCTCCACTACAGCTGTGGAAACTTGGGGGGCTGGGTAGATAGCAAACTCAAGCTTAGACTTTTTACCATAATCAACAGAGAGTCTCTCCATTAACAGGGAGGTGAAACCTGAGCCAGTGCCTCCACCAAAGGAATGGAAGATGAGGAATCCCTGCAGGCCAGTGCACTGATCAGCCTATAATAACAGTTATAACAAATGGATTTTCAAATATTTCAATAATTCAGTCATGGCAAAATAAATTAATACACCAGAAGATGCATCATCAGCACTGTGAAATTGGCTCACCAATTTACGAGTCCTGTCAAGAACCAGATCAATGATCTCCTTGCCGATGGTGTAGTGTCCGCGGGCGTAGTTGTTGGCAGCATCTTCCTTTCCTGTAATCAGCTGTTCAGGATGGAAAAGCTGGCGGTATGTTCCTGTACGCACCTCGTCTGAAGAGGTTAAAGATGACAAACTGATAAGGGGTTAAAGTTAAGTCACGATTCAGAGTTTGACATTACATGTTTCTTCAATCACATGCGTCTGTAGTTCAGATGAATTAAATACTATGAATGATCACCTGGCAACAATAGTAAGGAAAAAATAAATTAATATGGTAAAGGATTATAAACAGTTCGCTCAGTACTGACCAATGACAGTTGGCTCCAGGTCGACATAGATGGCTCTGGGAACATGCTTTCCTGCCCCTGTTTCACTAAAGAAAGTGTTGAAGGAGTCATCTCCTCCTCCAATAGCCTTTTCATTGTTCGTTTGCCCATCTGGCTGGATCCCATGTTCTAGACAGTATAGTTCCCAGCATGCATTGCCAATCTGAGCCCCAGCTTGGCCCACATGGATGGAGATACACTCACGCTGCAGAGAATCAGCTGCACAGTTCAATTACATGTTTGCTTTACACAACACATATTTTTAAGTATCTAAACTATATTCTACTCTTCTATTCATCCAGTCTGTCATGGTCTTATAGATAATAATGCAACACATCTGCCACTTTTACAAAAAATAAATATTTAAAATTTACTAATCTCACTTTAGTATTTAATAGTGATATAAAGTTTCACACTAGCAAAACACATCTTACCATAGTTCTGTCTATTCTCCAATGTTCAGGTATCAGAAAGAAGACGCAGTACTGGATAACTGCCTTACTCAATCTTTTTATACCTGCAGGTGAAGGGGAACAGTGATTTGATCTGAGGTGTAATTGGAGAACCTACAGATGAGACCAAGATAAGCCCATCCGTTTGACAGACATAGAGACAATGCAAAAGGAGGTCACCACCCTACTCATTGTGTGAGTGTTTTGTGTTAGTGTGTAGTGCACCTCATATTTCAGAAAGTACAAACTCCAGAGGGGACGACAACCTCATGAAGTTACTCTTTGGTAACATGTAAGGCAGAAATTTAAGATAAGCTCAGTGTAAAACTTTAAAACATGACTTTTCATATAAATTTGAAAATTTTTGTTAAAATGACCGACATCTGTAATGATGAATGTAATGAAGATGACCAAAACATAGATCATCACCTTCAGGGAGATTATTCCTCTTCGTCTGAAGATTTGTAGATATGGTCACTTTAAACATGTAAGAGGAGACATTTTCATTCAAATGTATTTTCATTGGGAAATATAAGATCTGTTCTGAGTGCTTAAGACACCACATAAAACTAAAATGTCGTTTTATTAAAACGCTGAACGTGTTGTTTGTCAACATGTACAACTTTCCCATACACTACTACAATACAATATATATGAGATGGGCTCCGCCTTTCCTGTTGGTTTTTTAACTCCTAGGGAGTTGGAAAAAACTAAATACATGTGAAATGACTTAAGCTGACAATATAGAGGAAACAGCTATTTCCAGGTTTTACACAAATATAAACAAACATAAAGAGACACAATGCCATGGCTCAGCTACTTTATATACCTACAGCATTTCCCTGTAATACCAGAGTTCAAACAATGTGGGCATGTTTATTTTTCATAAATTTTCTATGAAACAAAGGTAGAATTAAATCAATGTAACAATGACTTTGTTCATTCACAAATTACCTGTGGATTTACTCATTGCTGTATCCATCTGTAATGCTTTATTCATTTTCATCAAAAAATGGTGAAGAATAGTTGATTTGCTCATTTATCTGTAGCACAAAGGATGAAGTATGTTAAGTGAACCACTACTCATTTTAAGTTAAGTTTCTCTATGGAGATTGCAAGAATGATCTTTAATGTCCATGTCACACTCTTTTTGCACAGGTTGTTTGTTGGTACTTACATGTATACCTGCAGTATACTTAAATAAATAGGACGAGACAACAGAAGAATATAATGTCCTTGATAATGCTATACGGCATAAAACATATCAAATGTGACCATCAAGAAAGTCTGTAGGAGTAGTTCATATCACTGTGGAGTGTTGTTTAAAATGAGTGCGAAAGCAAACACCTTGCTGTTCCCTCATAGGTGTTGCCCAGGTCATAAAGATATGTCCCACTTCCATTGTTGGAGAGTACAGGTCCCCAACGCCCCACAATTAAGTCTTTTTACTAACAGGTCAGCATAATACCAGTGTAAGAAAGAAAGAAAAAAAGGATGACAGAAAGCAAGGCAGACAGGCAGGCAAGCAGACAATCAGGCGGGACAGACAGATAGACAGAAAGACAGGAAAAAGAAAGACGGAACAGTTTTACTGAGCAAACGGTATCTCATCACTATAAGTACAGTTGAAAAACAGCTTTAAAAGCTCACTGTACTGAAGCTGTCATATGACTGCCTCATCCCATTTCTTTTTTCTTTTCAGGGACTCATGGTGAAGCAACTACGACCTCTCAGATGGTCACAATGACATCCTGTCAAGTGAACTGGCAGGGTGGGGTTGGTCTACTGGGATTGTTATTCTGTAGTTTTGACAGACATGTGATTACAGACATGACCTTAAATACATGTGTATACATATGCATACTTCCCAAGTGGAGGAGTTTAAGTATCTCAGGGTTTAAGTATCTCGAGTGAGGGAAGGATGGAGCGTGGGATTGACAGCTTCTGCAATGATGTGGTCGCTGTGGTCTGTCGTGGTAAAGAAGAAGCTGAGTCGTGAAGTAAAGCTCTCAATTTACCGGGCAATCTACGTTCCTACCCTCACCTATGGTCATGACCTTTGGGTTATGACCGAAAAGACAAGATCCCAGACATAAGCGGCTGAAATTAGTTTCCTGCGTAGAGTGGATGGGTGCACCCTTAGAGATAGGGTGAGGAGCTCAATCACCAGGGAGGAGCTCGGAGTAGAACCACTGCTCCTCCACCTCGAGCTGAGCCAGCTGAGGTTTCTCGGGCATCTGCTCCAGGTGCCTCCTGGGTGCCTCTATGGGGAGATGTTCCGGGCATGTCCTACTGGGAGGAGACCTCGGGGAGGACGTAGGACATGCTGGAGGGACTATGTCTCTCGGCTGGCCTGGGAACGCCTCGGGAGCCCCCTGGAGGAGGTGGAAGAGGTGTCTGGGGAGAGGGATGTGTGGGCATCCCCATAATGTTGCCCTTTATGGAAGACTTAGATTTGACTAATAGATGAACTGAAATTGCAGTAGATTCTGTAGATCACGACACATTCAAAAAACCACTAAATATTTACAAAAAATAACTGAGTATCTCTAAGTGTCAAAAAAAAATAAAGGTAATGTTAAACAGAAACTACTTGTGGTGCTGTGTAAGACAATACATTTCTATTCAAAGTAAAGAGAGTGTGGTCCAACATTGTCTTTTCTTGGGAGTTTTCTTCCTGCTGAACTGCTACACTGAGAACGTTAGACCAAACCCTCTCTTTTGTGCCCCTCCTCCCCACTGTCCTCTCCCTTGTGGAATGTAATCTGTGAAAGGGCTCCTGTGTCACATTCAATATACCATTCAGCTGTGACTTTGTGAGAGTGGGTGAGATACAAAACTCACTGGCTAGTGCTGTTTGTGTAGCTCAGACTGACAGAGAGGCCTGCAGCAACAAAAGGGCCCCGTCTAGTCGTTCAACAGTCTTGTGATAAGAGGATAGTTGAAAAGTTGCATCATAAATACATTTCCCATGTTGTGGAGATTCTTCCTCAGTTTGGTCATTTAACTGAGGTAATTGCTCAGTCTGATGTGGTGAGAAGCTGGCTAGAAGTGGAAACAGCCTGGCTGGTATGGTGGAAACTGAGCTAGCAGTGGTCAAGGCCCAGTTAGCTTAGATAGTAGCCCAGCTAGCTGAGGTGGAGGCCCAGTTAGCAGTGGTCTTCGGATCATTTGGTTTATTGCGCAGAATAAAGATCTGAACTTGTACCACCTCACAAACCTGGCAAAACCAGCATCCTCTATGCCCTGTGAGGGGATGTTTCCTCCAAATTTGGAGAAATATTGACCAAGAAAAGGAATCGCCTCAAAATTTTGACAGTGGAAAAACTATTGTTTTTAAATAAAAATACACAAGCATCCCCAGTTCAGCCAGGCTCCATGAAAGCATGGATTTTTACAAAAAAAATGCATAAGAATGTAAATATATTTACACAAATAATGATGGAAAACAAGTCAATTGTGAGATTAAAGTCAGAATTCTGACTTTTATCTCCCAGTATAGACCTTGCTTTTTCCAGTGGCCATATTCCTCTTATTGAAATAATGCATATGCATATATTTATATATGATATGCATGCATGAACATGTACAACCAAACCTCTAATTGCTTTATGGAATCGTGCAAGAATCAATACAAGTTCCTATAATGTATGCTTTCTGGAGTCAACCATTGTGTGGCTGCAGTACAGCCACTCTGCCAGCAGAGGACGCCCACATTCTCAATCAATGAATGAAGCTTCGAGTATCCATCCATCCATTTTCTTTTTACCGCTTGTTCCGCTGTTGCGGGTCACGGGGAGCTGGAGCCTATCCCAGCTAGCATTGGGCGTGAGGCAGTGGACATTCCGGGTGCGACGTCAGTATACCACAGGACCACACAGAGACACAGACAAAAACGCGCACACACACTCATACCTACGGTTGGGACCAGCCAATTAACCTGAAGCACATGTTTTTGAAGGTGGGAGGAAGCCGGAGAACCCGGAAAGAACCCACGCAGACAAGGGGAGAACATATAAACTCCACACAGAGCGGGATGCAAACCAAGAACTGCCTTTCTCTGCAGCAACAGAGCTACCCACTGTGCCACGGTGCTGCCAAAGTTTCGAGTAGTAAACCAATTTTCAACACAATTGTCCAAAAGGATTCAAAGCTTCATGAAGCCTCATTTGGACATCACTACCCACAGGACCTGCTAAACTGTGTCGCTGATCCTCAGCATGTTTTCCCTAATCTATCACACAAACCTTTTAAGCTTTGTGTACAACTCAGAAATGCTAAAGGAAACCCGTCTATATAAGAAAATATAGACGGAAAGCAATTCTAGACAAACATTTATTTTTGCATAATTATGCATCTAATCTCAAATGGAAAAGTAGGGCAGAAATATGCAAGGCAAGATAGCATGACATGCAGTTATTCTTTTTTGAAAAAAAAAAAGCCACTCCCTCCCGCCAATATCCTATGCAGCCACTTCCTGTGCTTCACAGCCTGCCCCCTCCACATGCTGGTCTTTATAAACCCTGGCTCTCCCTCCCTTTCACATTTCTGCCTTTAGTCTGAATCCTCAACGTCAGTCGAAGGACGAGCATACAAAATGGTGAGTAACGGCTCAGCTGGTGACGTAGCGTTTTAATTTCAATTCTCTTTTGTCCAGCCTCCCTTATCTCTGCTTCACTGCATTAGATGTATAAAATGGTTGGGGCTTCATGAAGCCTCTGCTGTAAAGTTGAAGGTTACTTATATAAATGTAGAGCAATCCCATTGAGTGTCAGTACTTTTGAGCTGAATGTATGAATGTATGCAGTGTATGTATGTCTGCTGAAGAAATAAATACATTGGAGTAGTTATGAAACTATAAGACTTCACAAGTTATATTTTCACTCCTGGACAATCTAGGTCAGAAGACAAATAATATGTGGGTTAGAATTTTTTCATTTTCATAATGTCTTACAAATAGTAATAAATCATGAAACATGAATCGGGTAACAGTACTGGATTCTTAGTAGTGTTTGTTGAAGAATTACTTTTATCTCGACAGTGAGGGAGTGATTGGACTGTGGGGGAGGAATGAAAAAAGGAGTGGTCCGATCTGGGCCACATGAGTTGGGCAGCCATCTTGCAGTTGTTAGGAGTTTTTGGTCTGAGAGAGATGTGGACAGAGGGGTGGGGGTTGGCATCAGCCCTTCAGAACCACTAAACAGCTAGTATGATTAGGGAGGAGAGAGACACAGGAGGGGAGGAGATCAGGAAAGGGAGGAGGGGCAGGATGAAGAAGTAGGGGAATTCTTTCCAGCTTTGTTATCACTTCCTATGAGCTACACACTGCCTTGGTTTGTTTCAGTTATAGGGTAAACTCCATCAAACTTTGTCTCATGCAAAGAAGTGAGCAGTTTACCTGTATCTTAGTTTCTGGCCAAATTAACAGAATTGAAGAAGAATCAACAAGGCTCGTTCTACTTTGTAACAGCTCCTTTCATTTAAATTCTTGTTTGCTTTAATACACTTGGAACAGCTGAGAGCAGTAACAGTCTTCTTTGGGACATAAAACTGCCATGTCAATTTTTTAAAAACTTTTTTCCAAACTGAGTGCAGACATCAATCCAAAGATGTCACAAGATATGAAGTTTAAGAGAGCAAGGGAGCCTTAGAGCATTAATGAAATACAATAGATGACATCTGATTTTGCACAGTGAAACAATCCCCAGTTGTTCATATAGGTACTAATCACTACGAATGAAAGGTTTTTACTTTCTAGATCAGGACGCTGCTGACAATCCAACAAAGGAATATTCACATATGGAAATGTAACAACATCAACATGTCACTCTCTCCTCTGTTCTGCAGCGTGAGTGTATTTCTATGCATGTCGGCCAAGCCGGAGCCCAAATGGGCAATGCATGCTGGGAGCTGTACTGTCTGGAACATGGGATCCAGCCAGATGGGCAGATGCCCAGTGACAAGACAATTGGAGGAGGAGATGACTCCTTCAACACCTTCTTCAGTGAGACTGGAGCAGGGAAACATGTTCCCAGAGCCATCTTTGTTGACCTGGAGCCAACTGTCATAGGTCAGTCATGAGCAAATAGTGAATAAACTTTCACTCTATAACTGTAAAGTTCTGTATATAAAAAACTATTAACGAAGGCATAGTCTGACCTTTCAATTGCTAATTTGTTTAAAAAAAATGTATGTATGCTGATGACACTGTACTTCAACTAAGAAATTATTATAGACTAAATGCCCTTTAGTCTAGTAAATTTAATGACAGCATCTGAGAAAGGGTCTCAGATGCTGTCATGACACCACAAGGATATTACGTCTTACTCTTTTTCAATTCATCCTTTCATAGATGAGGTGCGTACAGGAACTTATCGGCAACTTTTCCACCCTGAGCAGCTGATTACAGGAAAGGAGGACGCTGCCAACAACTATGCCCGTGGACATTACACCATTGGCAAGGAGATCATTGATGTGGTTCTGGACAGAACGCGTAAACTGGTGAGAGATTAATACATTTTTGAACAGATTTGGCATTTCAATAGGCTTGTCTTGTCTGGCTAAAGATTTAATGCTTATTTGGTTAAAAACTTTTTTTAGATTATGTACTTGGACTTGAAGTAATCAAAGCAAAATTTCTTTTTAGGCTGATCAGTGCACTGGCCTGCAGGGATTCCTCATCTTCCACTCCTTTGGTGGAGGCACTGGTTCAGGTTTCACCTCCCTGCTGATGGAGAGACTCTCTGTTGATTATGGTAAAAAGTCTAAGCTTGAGTTTGCTGTCTACCCAGCCCCTCAAGTTTCCACAGCTGTAGTGGAGCCTTACAACTCCATCCTGACCACCCACACCACCTTAGAGCACTCTGACTGTGCCTTCATGGTGGACAATGAAGCCATCTACGACATCTGTCGCAGGAACCTTGATATCGAGAGGCCAACTTATACCAACCTGAACAGGCTCATCGGCCAGATTGTGTCTTCAATCACAGCTTCCCTTCGATTTGATGGAGCTCTGAATGTTGACCTGACTGAGTTCCAGACCAACTTGGTGCCCTACCCTCGTATCCACTTCCCTCTGGCCACTTATGCTCCAGTCATCTCTGCTGAGAAAGCCTACCATGAGCAGTTGTCTGTTGCTGATATTACTAATGCTTGTTTTGAGCCGGCCAACCAGATGGTGAAGTGTGATCCTCGTCATGGTAAATACATGGCTTGCTGCCTGCTGTATCGTGGTGATGTGGTGCCAAAAGATGTTAACTCTGCGATTGCAGCCATCAAAACCAAACGCACCATCCAGTTTGTGGACTGGTGCCCCACTGGCTTCAAGGTGGGTATCAACTACCAGCCTCCAACTGTGGTTCCTGGAGGAGACCTGGCTAAAGTGCAGAGGGCTGTGTGCATGCTGAGCAACACAACAGCCATCGCTGAGGCATGGGCTCGTCTTGACCACAAGTTTGACCTTATGTATGCCAAGAGAGCCTTTGTCCACTGGTATGTTGGGGAGGGAATGGAGGAGGGAGAGTTCTCTGAAGCCAGAGAAGACATGGCTGCCCTGGAGAAGGATTATGAAGAGGTTGGCACTGACAGCGTTGGGGAAGAAGATGAAGAGGGAGAGGAATACTAAACGACCAAATGTCATTTAAGGTTTACCATCCCAGGCTCCGGAGGTCATGAATGTTACGCATTACGCAATATTTTTGCAACTTGTGGTGTTATATTTGCCTTATTAAAAAGTTGTCATGAGTCTTTTCCATGAATTTGTGATTATTATAATTCCTCCAGCATCACACTATAACCCTTATTAACAAACATTGTCTTCTAAAATAACTCATATTGTCATGAATGTTACAGAATTTACATTGACAGTGACAGGAGTTATATACCAAGAAATAGTTTGCTAAACATGCAATGGGTGGGGTAGGCCAACTGCTTTTCTGAGCCACCAGATGGAGTCTGTTGAGGACGCCTTGGGCCCATGGGGCGTAGGGGGGTTACTAGTAAAATAAAAAAAGGACAATGTGGTATATAAGAAAAACATCAAAATTCTTATCAGATGTGGATCATGTTAATTTAGGGGCCCATGTCATTTAGTTCATGAGTCACTGTAATATCCTGCAGTCAACTTAGCTGTAGTAGACCAAAGACTACAAGACCTTTGATTATTAAACTACCCAAAAAAAGTGTTAATTAGACTACATATCAACAATAGATGATCTTCATCTGCAAAAGAGTGGCCTACGAAATAATCAGGTTCAAAGAAACTGCAATGCTAAAGAAGCTTGAATAATATTAAAATTTGCTATTACTGTACTTTTATTTAGCAGACAAAGTTGGAGAGATCAAAGAAATAGAACACAGTTTATGTCAAATGTTTTATTGACATTTTTAAGAATCCACATGTCTATCTGTAGAGATGACAGTCTGTTTGGCTGTGCATCAAAACTGTTTGACAAGTCAGAGGTTTTATTCCTGTCTTGTTCAAAAAATCTTTTCCCTAAATACACTGAGCCCTGGTCTCTCCATAAATGAGAATTTATCAATTTGTCCCCTGATCAACTTCTTTCAGATTTTGCATTCAGATTTTTCTTTTCCATGTGTTTGCCGTGGTGAGTTTTTATATGCGGTCATGTGACAGCATGGCTCTGCTTGATTGGTGAAACAGAGTTTACGTAACTAGTGGCTACATTTGATTTATGAGATGCAGTCACGTGACAGTCTTGGAACCTCGACAAAGCAAACTAGCAGACCTTGCATCGGACGAATTGATAAATAAAGTACTGTAAATAAAGTAGCTGGGAGCGAGCAGAGTCTGCCCAATATAACGGAGTAAAAGTACCATCAATTCTTCACAAATTTACTCCAGTAAAAGAAAAACTCATGCATTAAAACCAGGGCTTTGAACCGGTTCATGGAACGAAAATGAAAATTGGAAACTTTTGGTATTTTGGCAGGAACGAAAACGAAACCAAAAACTTTATATTTTTTAATGTTCTGGAACAGAAAATAATTGTAAACCGGTTAATACCATTTTTTTTTCGTTCTTGAAAAAAATATTTGACCTCATGTTTCACTTCCTGTCATTCACTGGACGCAGGATGAGAGCGGAGAGAAGAAGCAGATATCAGCAGCAGTTAAGAAAAGGGAGGTCTCCCAGTCACAATTTAATCATAACAGGTAAACACTGCAGTATGTCAATCTTAAAAATGTATGAGTTAGACATTAACTCCTTGGCTGCAGTCATTTTCAGAGCAGTGTGTCCCCGTACTGCTAGCACTTTGTAGCAATATTGAGCTATGGGAGAAGCACAATGAAGATCTGTTGTTCAGCAATAAATGACATGGCGGAAGTTATTCTTGTGTTATTTCATGTAGTGTCTAAGTAGGAGGATAAGCCTTAACGAGAGTGATTTAACGTGCATAAAGCAGAGGTGTAGTGCTTTGGTACTGTTTACTGTAGGTAGGGATATATCTATAATTATAGTCTATAGTATATAAACTAATTGCTTTAATTGCCAATTTAAAAGTCCTTAAAGGGATAGTAGAGTTAATTTTAAGTGACATATACGTTATTCATTATTATGAAAAATAGAAGAAAAAATAAATTTTATGTGTGTAGCATATTCTGTTTGGTCAAAAAAGCTTAAAATCTGCGCCGCAGCAGCTTCCGCATTCAGTGGTCACGTGGGTGTCATACGTCACTGGGGCCAAACATTGCTTAGCAGCCAAAAGAAACAATGCAATTCTAGACACAATTAACACCAAAAGTATCATGGTTACCTGCTCGGCGTTATGTCAACAGAACAGCAAAAAGATGCTAACGCGCTAGCCCGTCAACGGGATTGTCCATGTTATGTTAGCATTAAGCTAACTGCCATTTATTACTATTGAACTGTGTGGAATTAATAACAACTTTAGTTATTATTAATTCCACAGTGAATTTATTTGAAAGTCGCGACATTATTTTTTAAATATTTTTTTATTTCTTTATTTTTTGATAAATCTGTGCTAAATCCTTCGAAGTCCTCACCTTCGGTCTGCTGGGCAATTTCACTATCGCTGACTGTAACATTTCCGGGTGGCTGTCCGGTAATGATGACGACTTTTGTGAAACATCGGACAAAAGTCGAATCAGACACGTTAGTCCAGACATCCGCAATCCACGCACATATTGTGGGGGTGTAACTCACAGTGTAACTCGCTCAGCACTGCCTCCCAGTCCTGGTAAACGTGTGTTCACCGTCTCATCCATCACTCCACGACACACGCAGCTTAACTTTAAAGGCTCTGTTTACACCGATGTCCAGTGGTTGGAGTTCTTTCATTAATCCTTCCGGGATGATGGCAAGCTCCGAATTCAGCCACTTTACATGGCTTTTTACAGAAGCGGTGGTATGGGCGTGCATGGAGTCACAGATCAAGAGAGATGGCTAAGCATGAAAAAAGCCACCCAGTCTCTACATGAACCGGAACAACCACGGAACTTATAGCCTGGAGTTTACATGTTGCGTCGTAAGCGTGTCTCTTCGCTGACGCCATTGTCGGGGGTCTTTAACCAAACAAATGCGGTTATGCAGCATACCTGCGGTACAGTACCGGCATATACCCAATACCGGTACCTACCGGAGGTGTGCCGGACGTAGTCTCGCATCATGCTCTCTAACTGGTTTATCGCTGCCGGCGTACGTAGTGACATATTACGTTCTATGTCGGTGAACAATGGCCCATCTGGCGGAGCGCTGACTAAAGTCACACAAAAACATTTTTATAGATTTTGGAACTCAGAGTACACATAAGACGCTTAATGTTAAAAGGCGCAGCATTGATTTTTGAGAAATTTTAAGGCTTTTAAGCACGTCTTATGGTTCGCAAAATATGGCACCTACATATTTCTATTTACAAGGAATGTTATTAACCGGTTCAGGAACTTTATTTTTTTGTCCTAACCGGTTCAGGAACGTAAGTTTATGGGTGGAACGCAAAACCGGAAACGTTATAATTCCGTTTCTGTTCGGAACGAAACGATTGGCAAAAAATTCTGGTTCAAAGCCCTGATTAAAACTACCTTCAGATATTCAATTTATCCAAAATGTTACTCAAGTAATTGTAATGTACATGTAGCGCGCTTCTACCTGTAGCTACTCTCCCTGTAGCAGACATGACGTCGCCGCCAATGAAGTGGCATGCGTTCTCGCAGTGCGTGATGACGTCATCTGGTAGGCGTGGTGTGCGTTGAATATTGAGCACAGTTTGGCATGACTTACACACTCAGACTTACACACTCAAACCACATTGACGGCTTTGGTGAGAAGCTCGGCTCAAACTCCTTTAAAGCTAATATTCTTTTAGAGAACTTTCTTTGAGGAAGCCACAATGGTAAGCGCAATATAAAAATTTGTCCTGAGAGAAATTGCCAGATTAGAGTAGTAAATCTCACAAAAAGTGAGTGTTATAACTGTCATTACTGTGAATAACTGTCTTCATTATTTAAGGTTCGTCACACTAGCTAAAATATTTGAATGCGTTGCGAAAGAGCAAAAATGTCATGTCGCAAATGTGAGCTGCTCCCTCTGAGCCAGAAATAGACTTTGACCCGTAAAACTGAGCTGGCCTGGATGAGCAAATGATTAGGCCACTTTTTTAGCACAAAGAGGAGGCATGGATCATGTTATTTTCAATGACATTCATTGCAACAACAAAATGTTTAATAGTAAGATTTTTCGAAGTAGCTGGAAAAAAAAAATCTTGTGTTGTGCCAGAATTACAAATATGACAAATCTGGACAAGGGAAGCTTTTTCTGAGGTGCAGGAAATAACCTTTTTCCTCTTGGTTCTGACAACAGTGAAATACAGTAGTTGTAACTGCGACCATTTACTAATGACATTAGGTAGCAATAGATATGTTAAGATTTAATCATTTGAAAGTTGCTTCCATATGGGAAGAAAAGTGACTTTCCAGTGATAATCAAATGAGAAAAAGACTGATCCCTGCTACATAAAACTGGGATAACGCATACTGTACATCTGTGATTGGGAGTATTAATGCTCAAGTACATTTTGATTACTTTTTGTAGTGTTTAAACTTATTTTAATGTCAGGAAGTAAAAAGACCGACCCACCCATACCCAACCCCCTAAGTATGTTTGCAGTGTGGAAGATAAACACAACTTGTTAGCTCAGTACAGCTACTGAAAATTGAATGATGTCTTTATGTGCTGTACTACTGTATAACTGCCCTTATCAGATAGTTTGAGCTGTATTTTTTTTTCATTATCTTCAGTGCTAAAGTTCATTAGATGCATTTAAGTTACATTGATATGTCACCTGATCAGTTAAAAATATGTGTGCGAAAGAGGCCTTGAAGGTTGAAAGTGAAGCCACTGGACTTCTATCAAGGGATTTATGGGTTTTGCCTGACAGGCATTGTAAGTGATTGATGGTGAGTGCAGATATTTCAAGTCTTCTGAGGTCTCTAGCACAATAAGATACACCAATGTATAAGAGGTGTAGAAATCTAATAAATTCACTTGTCTGTGATGCTTGTGCATCATGTTTTTAATGTTGGTACAATCAATGGAGTTCAAGTCATTTAACTTCATCTTGACACAATGGACCACATAATTGCAGCTATAAATTATAAAAAGGTTGTTTGCTGTCGAGGCTTTTATGTGTTCAGCATTTTTTTTCCTCTCCAACATGTCACTTTTAGTTTGGCTTATCTGTTGTGCTTAAAAACTGCAATTGAGAGAGATAGAATTGTCTGCCACTGAGGGCTTATCAGGTTTTTCCCACATCTGTCTAATCACCAGGGGAAATACCTGTGCATTAGATTTTCATTTATTTTCATCCTTCACCATACATTTCTTCAGTGATAATTGTATATAGAGAATTGCTTCACAAATGTGATCTTTCATCAAAGTTGCTGTTGAAAAGATAATTTTATTATACATGTAGCATTTTTTTATACATTTGAGAAAACAGCAAGATGTGAGCACAAAACCATCAAAAATACTCTGGAGTTTCATCAGAATATTCCTCTACTATAGACCATGAATATCAACTACAAATATGTGAATTCCTGCCATGAACTAGAGATGGAAAAGGAAATGTATCTCTATATTATAATTTTAAGTATTCCACCAAATGTAAAGACAGATTGACTCCTCAGCTTTTAATTTAGCACTTAAACTAACATAACAAAATGCATGTCAGTAAGGGTCCAGACAAGACTTCAGTAGATGATCGTTCATTCTCATCCTGTCTTTCTGGTGCATTACGTCTCGTTCTTATTATAGAGACAGAAAGCTGTCTGATGATGGGGTACTAAGGGATCTCTGTTCCCATGTCAGGTGACCTGAAATAGCTTTTATGAAATTAGTTGCTCTTTTTCTATGTTTTTCTTCTGTCTTCTGCTCTGTTTTTTTCTGACAGGATCTAAAATGTAGTTCTACAGCCATTTTATTCACTAACTAATCTTTATTGTCAAATTCATATTTTGGAACTTCAGATTTTCCCTTGTTTGTTTGATATATGAAAATACCTTGGCAGGAAATGAAACAATGCTGATTTGAAGTTTCTTCACTTAATACATGGACTTACCCAAGCACATGGTAATGAAAAATTCTATCCCAGCAATCATGTACCAATGGCATCTTGATATACACATATTTGTAGCCTTTACATTTATCATTTTCAACATAAACATCAAATAAATTGTTTATAGAAGAAAAATTGGCTGGTCAGGTTCAAAATGCGCCTCAGCAGTGACCACTATTGTGGGAACTGTTACTCACTGTTTACGTAAGCTGTCAGCCTTTCCTGCGCAGTGTCAGGTTAGCAAGAGTAACCCAAAATAGCTGCTGAACAGAGCTGTGCTAACCGTGATACCCAAACCCTGTACTCTTGTAGCTTCACATTAAGTATGTGGAATAAAAAATCCTTGATGATCAACAAGGATTTTGCGAGATTTTACAAACTCCAAAATAATGTGAAGTAATCTTTAAAAACCCTCCAGCTACGCTGTCTGTAATGTGTCACCCACCAACATCTTTCTTTGTCAGTCTGACCGTTGAAGGGGGTAATTCAAGGGGAGGATAAAAGTAGCACCATGACATGAAGGATGGGAGGGCATATATAGTGTTTCAAAGGTTGTGACAGTTGTGTGGCATAGGAAAAGTAAGATTTAACATATGTACGTGTTTAAATTGAAGACCTAAAAATATTTTAGCCTGAGTCATAAAGAAAATATATTTCTACAATTGACAGTAAATCTGTTAGCAATAATCCTAGGCCTTTTATAAGTTAGTAAAATTTAATAGGGCAAATTTAAGACCTATCAAGTGGTGTAGCCGTGGTAAATTGTAATGAACAATTTTTTTTCTAGTATTTTCAATTCCTGTATGAATAAAATACAATTATACTCAGTAGATTTGGGGAATTATTTAAATATTGAAGAAGATGCTAACAAAACACAAGTGTGACATTTCTGGATGGTGAATTTGAAAGGAGATGGTAGCTAAACATTCACACCTGTTTACATGACCTTCTTGCTCACATAATCTGTGTATAGATAAATTGGGTAAATACTAAAGACGCTCATGCAAGTATGCTAATTCATGCTAACAAAACCCCATGGCACACACAGCTGACATTTCATGTTTTGTTTTCTTGAATTTCCTTTTTTTGCTTGATGAAATGCATGTAAATACAGTATGAAGAAAATCTATTCCTATTCTTTTAATTTCAATATTTTTCCCCCATCTAACTCTTGGCATCAACCTATTGGTAGATTTTTTGAATCATGTCTCAGTATTCTTTCAAATGTAGCATTAATGAGTGAATTATGACAAAAAAAATGAACATTTTGACAGTCATAACTGTGCAGAAAAAGTCATCGCCATGATGAACATTCTCAAGTGGAAAAGAACAAACCTTTATGAAGCTGCATCTTTTGTTCTTCTTCTCCAGCGTGAATGTATTTCAGTCCACGTGGGCCAAGCTGGGGTCCAGATGGGGAACACCTGCTGGGAGCTCTACTGTCTGGAACACGGCATCCAGCCGGACGGACAGATGCCCAATCGCAAGCCTGTCGGAGGCCACGACGACTCCTTCACCACTTTCTTCAGTGAGACGGGGGCTGGGAAGTACGTGCCCAGAGCCATCTTTGTTGACCTGGAACCAACTGTGATTGGTCAGTAGTGTTGTGATGTGGACCTTTATTAATTTTTTTTTAAGTTCAGGCACAAGCAAATTCAGGTAAATTCATGTTTCATTATTGATGAGGTTTCGGGTGAAACGGATATTCTAATAACCTTTGTCATCAGAATTCTGTGTTAGCTGAAAGAATGAAGTGTATTGGTTAGCCAGTGTAACTCATCTAATTTTATCCACTTCTAGCACTTCCTGTAACAAGTAAACATGTTTTCTCATTTGTTGTTGGTGTCTTTCGCAGATGAGGTGCGCACAGGAACATACCGTCAGCTCTTTCATCCTGAACAGCTGATCTCAGGAAAAGAGGATGCTGCTAATAACTACGCCAGGGGGCATTACACGATCGGCAAAGAGATCATCGATTCTGTCCTAGATAGAATCCGCAAACTGGTGAGGCACTTAAAAGTTAGTCATTCGGTTTTTGTTCCACATTTAAGCTCAAAAGAATGACAGTATAGAAAATAATGACTATGACTGAATAATGACTATGTATGGTGACGATGGAAAACTAGAAGAGCGCTGGATGAGAGAACATCACTCTGCCAAGACTGCCTTGTGTTCAGAAAACTCAAAAGGCTCCAAAATTACCAAATGCAGTCTTTATCTCAATACCATGATAAATAATCTAAAAATTAGGTAATCACAAATTTGTATTCTGTGAATACATTAAATTGTTACACAAATCAAGAGCAGCATTAGAAAAGAAGAGGTAACTTCACATACGAAGACACAGTAAGAAAAGATGGAAGAATGAAGACAAACTGGATCACATTTAAACCTCTATGAAACTATAATGTCCTTTGTGGAGGTATATAGATTTCCTCAGTAGTCATCCACATTTAGAAATCTGTTAAAGACCAGTAGCATGCATACAAATGACACAAAAGAGTTAATTTTTCATTGCATATAATGTGTCTTTATAATATAAAGACAATATAATTTAATAATTTCTCTATCTGCAGGCTGATCAGTGCACAGGTCTCCAGGGCTTTCTAGTGTTCCACTCCTTCGGTGGAGGCACTGGCTCAGGTTTCACCTCCCTGTTAATGGAGAGACTCTCTGTTGATTATGGTAAAAAGTCTAAGCTTGAGTTTGCCATCTACCCAGCCCCCCAGGTTTCCACAGCTGTAGTGGAGCCTTACAACTCCATCCTGACCACCCACACCACCTTAGAGCACACTGACTGTGCCTTTATGGTGGACAATGAAGCCATCTATGACATCTGTCGCAGGAACCTCGACATTGAACGTCCATCATACACCAACCTGAACAGGCTCATCAGCCAGATTGTGTCTTCAATCACAGCTTCCCTTCGCTTTGATGGAGCTCTGAATGTTGACCTGACTGAGTTCCAGACCAACTTGGTGCCCTACCCTCGTATCCACTTCCCTCTGGCCACTTATGCTCCAGTCATCTCTGCTGAGAAAGCCCATCATGAGCAGTTGTCTGTTGCTGAGATCACAAATGCCTGCTTTGAGCCGGCCAACCAGATGGTGAAGTGTGATCCTCGTCATGGTAAATACATGGCTTGCTGCCTGCTGTATCGTGGTGATGTGGTGCCAAAAGATGTCAATACTGCTATTGCAGCCATCAAAACCAAACGCACCATCCAGTTTGTGGACTGGTGCCCCACTGGCTTCAAGGTGGGCATCAACTACCAGCCTCCAACTGTGGTTCCTGGAGGAGACCTGGCTAAAGTGCAGAGGGCTGTGTGCATGCTGAGCAACACCACAGCCATCGCTGAGGCCTGGGCTCGTCTCGACCACAAGTTTGACCTCATGTATGCCAAGAGAGCCTTTGTCCACTGGTATGTTGGGGAGGGAATGGAGGAGGGAGAGTTCTCTGAGGCCAGAGAAGACATGGCTGCCCTGGAGAAGGATTATGAAGAGGTTGGAATCGACTCCTTTGAGGAAGATGAGGAAGGGGAAGAATATTAGGCTTAGCTGTCGCTACCATTTTTTTTTAACAGACAAAGTTGGAGATATCTAAGAAATAGAACATATTTTGTGTCATGAATGTTTTATTTACATTTTGTTTTAAGAATCCACTTGTCTATCTGCAGAGATGACAATTTGGTTGTGTATAAAAACTCTGTTTGACAGGTCAGAAGTTTTCAATAAATATACTGAATTGTTGTCTCGCCATAAATGAGAATTTTTGAATTTGTCCCCTGATCAACTTCTTTCAGATTTTTTTGCACAGCTCCCTTTTCAGAACTGCATTTCGTGTTGACCTTGTGTTATTGCTCAAGCACACTAAATCTGTAGTCTCACACCTCGACTGCTAGAGTCTGTTCAAATCCAACATATGAGGCCTGTTCTGAAATGATGTTCACTATCCGTTAGTGATCCAAACATCATGCCATATCAAGGATCCTCAACTTCACTACGTGTAACCTGAGCATCTGCTCAGTTTACTTCAGTTAATTTATAGCTAATCAGAAAGAATGACAAGTATCCAATAGCAAGTGTGGATGTGCCCTACTCAAATTTTGAGTAACCACTGAGTAACCTTACTGTTTATTGATCAAGATGTCAAATAATGCACAGGAATATACAAATACTGTATATACAACATCAATGACCACGTTCAGAGCCAGAGAATCACTCTTAAACAAAACTATTAAATAATAAGTAAATTAAAAATAATAATAAATGTAATCTTTACCCAATAACAAAATAAACTAATAAAATTATGGGCTCAACAGGTAGAACTTACAAAGAACAAAGAGGAAAAAAGCAATCTGCAACCAAGTTTCTTAAAAGCATAAACTGAATGTATGTACTGTATGTATGTGTGTGTGTGTGTGTGTGTGTGTGTGTGTGTGTGTGTGTGTGTGTGTGTGTGTGTGTGTGTGTGCACGCATGTTCACTCCATGAAGTGACTTCGGCTTTAACAGCAGCTGGTTCTCAACTGTGAAGAACCAGCTTCATGGCTGTTTCTCCGTAAACAGGAGACCTGCGTAACTGAATAGTCTCCCACAGGCTGCGGACGCTGGGACAGCTGTTTGATTTTCACTGAGTCTGTTGACTTCAGAAGAGTTAGGTTTACACATTTTTCTTACTAATTTAATATATAGTCTATCAAGCTTATGATTTTTATCATCTTGAAACCCAACGTTTAAAACTCCTGCTTGTCTTAATTTTTATTGACAAAATAAAGTTAGTCCTCACAATCTCAACAAAAATTTGGTTATATATTTCTATGACAATATCAATTAAAATATATATAACTATCTTTCTAAAGGCAAATTTTATGTTAAAGCTGCTATACAATACTACTGATTTACACAATGTTCGGTTATTTATGATGAACGGTTATTTATGATATTTGCCGCGGTGAGTTTTTGTATACGGTCATGTGACGAAATGGTACTGCGTGATTGGTGAAATGCAGTAGACGTCACTAGCGGCATCATTTGATTGGTGAGAAGCAGTCACGTGACAGTGTGAGCAGTCTCGACAAAACTAAACACAATTCGTCGGACTGATCGAGTAGTAATAAAGTAGCAGGTAGCGAGCAGAATCAGCCCAATGTAACGGAGTAAAAGTATCGTTAATTCTTCACAAATTCTGGCCAGTACAAGTAAAAGCCATGCATTAAACTACTTTTAAAAATACAATTTATCCAAAAAGTAATTTATCCAAGTACTTTTAATGGAGTACATGTAGCGCGTTACCTCCTATCTCTGTGAGTCGGTAGTAATCACTTCTTAATTTCAGGGGGGCACCTAAGAACTTGTATGTGACGTGCCCCCGCCTAAAATTCAAAGGTTTCCTAAACTTAGAGGTGAAACCAAAATAACTGCTCTACAAGTCTTAAACCACTAGGAGAGAAACATTACTGCAGTACCCGTTTCCACCAGAACGTGGTGCTGTGGTATTAAGATCCCCCTCCCTTAGACTAGACACCATCAACATGCCTCCCTCATTCATCAGAATCATTTGGGTCATTCCAGCCTGCAGAGGGCGCTGCACCACCACACACAAGATGTTGAGCAGCGCTCAACAGGAGATTTTGGGTGGGGTGACATTTACATGAGAAAGAACAGGATTAAAGCATCCTCTTACATTAATCTGGTTTATTTACTTTTAAACCACATGATGGTGTATTTAGGTGTCATTTCGTGACTATAATTGCCAGGGAATCAGCATCACTATTAACCCAAACTCATTGTTAAAAACTTTTCTGTTTGAGTGATACAAAATTGAAACCCAGCAGTCATAAAACTTAACAGTGACAGTTACACAGGATCACTTGTTTGTATATTATTAATCAGAAAAAAAAAAATACTGTAGCATTGTTGACATTAAAGGGTGAAGATCTTTACAATTCTTTTCACTTGTTGGCGACATTTCTTGCTGAGCAGTACTACAATGCCACCTGTGTGTTATTGTTCATGTTCAGAGTCATGCGTCTTTTATTTTCGCTGTCGTGTCATAAGGTTGAGGCAGTAAGTGAAAGCAATACAATTCTTAGCTGGCTTAAGCTGTCAAATTAAACACAATGTGCAGGGACCCTTGCTTTTAATTCTACTGTGATAAATACCCTGTGTATGTTGTCACAACAGTCTGAAATCAAGCTCCACTGACTCCGAGATTGAGACTGTTTTGTAAACCGCAGCTTCCAAAGTCAGGAATGAGGACAAACCACAGGGGTCACCGTGTTACAAACCGAGTCGCATTTATTCAAACTGTACACATAGAACAGACTTGCCATTTAAAAAAACCCAAAAAGATAAAAAGGACAAAAAATGAGTATCCCCATAAATACAATATGCCTTTGAAACAGTCTGTGTTCACTTGGTAGGTTGCATATTTTCCAATATAAAAAAAACGCACTCTCACTCTCATATTCTTTCTGAAAACTACAAGACAAACACATCATCTGCTCTCTGAAAACCGGCAGCTCTCAAAACCTTTGCCTTGTTAGGTAAAAAAAAATAATTGATGGGATGACTCATGTGTAGTGAGTGTTGTCTTGTTTCCTATCTCAATCCTTTAACTAGGGTTTGAGGTATGTAGTACATTCACAAGAAAAATATTACATTTCTTTCGTACAAACTGCTAAACAGCATAAAATGAAGATTGGTACATACGTATATTTTCTAGTATTAGTATATGTGGTTTCAGGACACAGCCTTATAGATTAAAATAACTAGAATACCAGGTCTATGAAGATGATAATGTGAGTCTTCATTCATTGCTGCAGACTGTAAGAAACAAAAAAACATCTGTATACTACCTCGTACATGTACTACCTCACAGTCTGTCATGATAAAAACATCCTTATCTCAGATTTAGGACAATATCTCCTGCTAATTTGATGATTCAGAGAAATACATTTCTCATTGCGGATCACCAAGGAAACTAAATCAACAGTTACCTTTGTTCAGCAATGTTAAGTGAACTGATGTTATTTTACCATTTTCTTCATTTTTTTCACTTGATTTAGACGTGGGTTTGGACTAAAATGCTGGCTGTTAAGTGAAAAGTTTTAAGTTCATGAACGGTATATCTCAAGGAATTCGGTCCCAGACAAAATGCTACTCTTGCAGAACATTAAAAAAAGGCAATGTTGACCTGTACCCAGAAATTTGATGAGTTGGAACATTCTAGTCCCATTTCCAGGTAGGAAAAGACTGGTGTTTTAAGGCTGGAGTAAGGTAGAACAGACACTAAAATAAATGACTAAAAACTCATAAATATTCAGTCTGCTAGTGAACATCATTCAACACTTCAAGTGAATTTATATGAGAGTAAGGCTGATTCAGTTACAAAGAATATAATAAGGACATGAATGTGAACAGTCGTCGTAATCCAAGATAACATTACATTAAAGTTCAGAGCAACCATTTCCACCATTATGGATTATATCTGATCCTTGAAACGGTGCTTTGGATGTCTTAAAAGCTTTAAGTCTTTTGGATGGGGTATCCAACAGCTGAGAGACCACACACAGAGACAAACAATGAGCTGTTGTGTCTTCACTGCAGAGAGTGGAGGCCTGTGTGTGTGTGTGTGTGTGTGTGTGTGTGTGTGTGTGTGTGTGTGTGTGTGTGTGTGTGTGTGTGTGTGTGTGTGTGTGTGTGTGTGTGTGTGTGTGTGTGTGTGTGTGTGTGTGTGTGTGTGTGTGTGTGTGTGTGTGTGTGGTCTCTGACTATTTGATCCAGGTCATCCTGTGGTGAATCAGTCATTTTTAACACTTATAAGCTTTAGGATAGCTGTGCAAAACCGTTACATAACTTCATTCACCTTCGGAGTGAACATTCAATACAGACACATGTATTCAACAATCTGTATTTTTAAAAAAAAGTAAATTAAAAGAGGAAATAAACGTTGGGATTTCTGGAAAGCCACATGGCACAATTGGCACATTACTCCTCTGACTGAGTCAAGTGATTGTGCTTGGTGAAACCCAACACAGGTATATATGCATTTCATGAAATCATAGGACTCTTGTTTCGACCAAACCTTTGACCTTCACACTGCTTGACCTATCAGTCTTTACTGTTGCATCATCCACTGAGAAAGTCGCCAGTGGAGACAAAAAGTACATTCAATTTGGAATATGAAAGAATATAATCAATAATATGTAAGGTGTTCTATATTCAAAGAAACTTCAACAGTCTGGCATTAGAGTCCAGGGACAAAGTTCCCATGTACACCAGTTCATAATCCAAACACGCAAATGCTAGGTGTGCTCTTAGATGGTGACATAAAAAATATAAAAAAGTATCAAAAAAATTGTCCAACTTTTATCGAATACAGATTTGAGTTTGGTTTTGTGTCCAGTAGCCTGATTTGTAACCTGAAAAAACAAAAATCAAGACAAAAATATGTCCAAAATTGTTTTAAAATGAAAGCTATTTGACCTCATTGACATGGTTCTTAAATCCAAATCTCCGCAGCAGTGCATCTCGACATCATCCAACCTTTACACCGTTGTCTCCCCGTGGTTGCCGTTGCTGAGACGCTTATAAAACCTCCGCCATGATTGAAGAGTTTTCCCGGACCAGACCCAGAAACCCGAAGTGATCCCGACAATCATGGTCATCAGATATTTGATCATGAAAACAGTGAAGTCCGGGGTCATGGGGGCGAAGTTATGAACAGGACAGGGTACGGCGAAACGCTTGCAGGTCTGCATGTGCCAGGTCCGCTCCCAGTGCTCCCTGAAGGCCTGCTCGTAGAAGTAACAGGCGATCACTATGGTGGCCGGGACAGTGTACAGCACGCTGAACACACCGATCCGCACCATCAGCTTCTCCAGCTTCTCCGTCTTGGTACCATCGTGCTTCATGATGGTGCGGATCCGAAAGAGGGACACAAAACCAGCCAAGAGGAAGGAGGTTCCGATGAAAAGGTAGACGAAAAGAGGGGCCAGGACAAACCCACGGAGGGAGTCCACGTTGAAGATGCCAACGAAACACACCCCGGTCAAGACGTCTCCATCTACCTGACCCATAGCGAGGATGGTGATGGTTTTGATGGCGGGGACAGCCCATGCAGCAAGGTGGAAGTACTGGGAGTTGGCTTCGATGGCCTCATGGCCCCATTTCATCCCGGCAGAGAGGAACCAAGTCAGGGACAAAATCACCCACCAGATGGAGCTGGCCATACCAAAGAAGTACAACACCATGAAGAGGATGGTGCAGCCCTCCTTTTTGGTCCCCTGGGCTACAGTCCTGTAACCATCCTCCTTGAATTTATCCACACAAACAACTTTGTCCTCCAAGAAAAATCCAGCAGCATAGGCAACGGCCACCATGAAATAACAGCCAGATAAGAAGATGATGGGCCTCTCTGGGTATCTGAACCTCCTCATGTCCACTAAATAGGTCAGCACTGTGAATAATGTGCTCACACAGCAGAGAATGGACCAAATTCCCACCCAAAGCCGTCCGAATTTGACTTCATCTTCCCGAAAATACATGATCCCTGTAGGTTTAGTGGGCTCACAGGGGGCCCCGCAGTCTTTGACCCCCATGAATCGGTAGCCCAGGTATGTGGGCACTTGCAGCTGAAGAGGGCAAGAGAACTGGTGGTACTGGTTGTGCTGCGGCGGGTGTTGGTTGGGTCGACCCATGTTTGGGGGGAGGGTCACATGGTCGGGTGAAAAAGGAGAAGAAGACGAGACCGGACTGCTCGGTTCGGATGTGTTCTGGCCCACGCAAATTTCACCAGCTCCGTGGACCGGGAAAGCCTCGCAACGGAGCCGCTCCGGCCACTGGAACCCAAATTTATTCATCAGGGCTTCACATCCTTGGCGTGCCCGCTCACACAGTGATCGACAAGGGGGGATGGCCTGCTCCAGGACGGTGCACACAGGAGCATACATGGAGCAGAGGAAGAACTTTAGATCCGCAGAACACTGGACTTTTACCAGAGGATAGAACTGGTGCACTTCCAGCCCGGCGTCCTCCTGGTTGGTGTGGCCCAGGAGGTTTGGCATGATGGTCTGATTGTAGGCGATGTCGGTGCAAAGCGGAATCGAGATGGGCTGACAAAACCCATGTTCTGGAACCGATATGCCACTTTCGCTGTTGTAATGCTGAGCAGAAGAAGTGCGCAAAGACAGCCCGCACAGCAGCCACATGATCCGCAGTAGCACAGAGGCAGAGGTAGACCTGGCCGCCGCCATAGTGGAGAGGAGGGGGGAGGGAAGGAAAAACTTTGATCCAAGTAGGGCGACTTGAAAACGACTGAAAAGCAAAAAAAACCTGATTCAAGAATCGCAACACTTTGCACGGATCCCGAGTAGTTCGAGTTGAAATGACAGCAAATCGTCTTTTCTTCGTATTCTATGAAGAAAAATCCAAAAGAAACGTTCGTCGTGTCATGACTTCTTGATGGTCTTTGTAAGTGACTCCAAGCAGTCCACTCTCACTCCCAGTCCGATGAAAATAACACTTAAAGTCCCATTTTCTTCAAGTAAAGCAGTCCCAAAAATTATCCAAGCGCATTTAACAATTAGACGAAAAACGAATAATAGTTCAGGATTTTCAAAAACGATTATGTTTGCATCGTTTTTCGACTTGACTTTATACGGAGCGTCACTTCACATGATGAGCTATTGGGAGTCCAGAGGCTTGCTCTACTCACTCGGTGCAGATTCCACCGGTTTCTAGGCACCCCTCCATTCACAGGCCCCACTCCACAGGCTGCGGGGCGCCTTGAAACCGTCACAGCGTCTCAGCCAATCCCTGCATTTGTTTTCCTATAGGATTCTATCTTGATTGGCTTTTAGTCATTTAGGAAGGAAAATGTGTGTAGCAATTACAGCATGGAGTTGACAATAAATTTGAATTTTTGATTACATTTAGGAAAAAAGAAAAAAAAACTTTAAATTTTTGTTGTAATCCATCATCTAATATTTATTTTTTTCTTATTTAATGAATGTATCATTCATCTAACACAAGTTCATACATGTATTAGATGAAAACAAACAAACAATCGTGGGCAGATTTTCATGTTGACTTCACTAAACACAAGTGAAATTATGTGATTTTTTTTAAAAAAGTTTACATTTAAAATGGTTAAACATAGTAGTTACACCCATCTTATTTTATATTAATGACGTTGAAAAAAAAATGGAAATTGACTCCAAGTGCCTGCATTATAAAGACTTAAGTTATAAAATAGCAAGATTAAGCACTCCATTTCATTATCTTTATCTTCTTCAAACAAAGTCCAATGTCTGAAAGTGGCAAAAAATGCTATGTCAAGACCATCAAGTTTAAGGTTTTCAGCAGCTGCAAAGTTAAGCTTTCACCATCTCCTCATGGAATCTCTACACAGTCACTCACTATGTTTGGGACATGTAAACACATTGCAGCACAGTGAGTAAACCATGAAAAAAAAACCCTAAATGGGATCCAGCGTCTTACCACTCAACCACAGCCAGCACCACAAGTACCTGTTGCTGTTTACTGCTTAAAGGGTTTTATTGCAAACAATCACATTCAGTTCCTAGCCTGATCTGTATCATTGTGGAAATAAACAGCAACAACAGGCAACTCAGCAGTAATTTAGTGCAACGCTGTGATCAATCTGCCTAAAGGCAATAGTGGGAGGTGTAGAAGGTTCCTGGTGGCCTTGCCTGCCTGCCTGCCTGCATTTGGTCTGTTTCTACCCTGAGCGGGATAAAAGAAGGTGGGGGTAGGGTGGGGTGGGGGAAGGGACAGGAAAAAGCAAGAAGGTCGAAGAAAGCAGGGGTAGAAAGAGACGGAATGAAAGGAGAAAGACAAGCTGAACCAAAGCATAAAGTCAGAAGCAGTTTCCAGCTGAAGAGAAACCTACAAATGCAAAAATGTTAGATTAAAGTCGGCCAGCACTCATTTAGAAACTGATTCAGATAAACTGTTATTTCTAGCTCTAAAATGTATACATTAGAATGCATAATGACTAAAGCACCCCTGAAGTCTCACTATTCTCAAATTCTTTCTAGACAGTGCTGCAAAAACAAGGACTAATTTGTAGCTGTCACGTAAGCTGCTAAATTTTCTACAGTCACTTACCTTTCCTGTCTGCTGTTATGGGATGAGCAGGTAGCATACATGTCCTTCAATAGAACAGCTACTCACTGTGACAAAAAAAATTAAGTCATGAGAAAGAACCAAAACAATAAAAGCTTTATCTCGATTTCAAGTCATGTGGAGCAGCATATAAAGTTCTGTATATATTAACTTACTTTCTTTCACCTCATCCACAACAAATTCAAAAGCTTTAGATTATCCACTGTCTCTTGCTCAATGTTCAGCAATCATCATTCTTTACTTAACGTCTGTTCATTTGAACTGGATAGCAAAAATAGTTTATGTTCTGCTTTATTGTGTCTCATGCTTCATTTCTTAACCACTGTCTTTTCATAAAATGTGAAGTCATTTGAATTATCTTTGGTTATTACAAAGAAATCTGTCGTAGCTGATAATCCAAAGTAACATACCAACTAATTGTATTTAATATATGTAAATTTAAGTGTGAATGGTTGTTTGTCTATCTGAGTGTTGCCAGATCTGTCACCCAGTGCATTCTGGGATAAGCTTTATGCTCAAAAAAACAAAACAAAACCTAGAAAGGATATAACTGAATGGATCAACAAAGAAAAATCTGTCTTGAATGTCCACACCTTTAGTTGTTTACATCTTCGAGTGGGTAGGCTTGTTGCATGTAATCCTCCCTTGTGGCATTTGCTGCCGTTCCTGTGTTTTAACTGTAAACAATCAAATTAGCCAGCTTTTTGCATGTAAATAAATTGATATTGTCAGGTGAGGGTTGTCACAAGGGGGAAATCTTTTCCCTCCGTTTTAGTATATATAAAGAAAAGATCATCTGAAGAATATGGTCTGAATTGCATACAAAGACTATTTACTATGGACTATCGCTGGAAGCCCTACATTTTCTCAGACTTTAAATCGGAGTCAAAGCAACCCTCAAAGTGAATATACAACTTGTTAGACAAAGGTTGGTTTTAGCAGTGTACGAATTAAGGACTCTCGGCATTCAAGCTATTAATGTTGTTAGTACATTGATTTCCCATGACAGCATTGCACAAGTCTCGATCTCAGTGTCCCAGGCTGCAGGACCGAGTTCAACACTGGATAGATAGCAGTGAAGGCTAAGAAACAAATGGGTGGGTGAGGTCTTGTGGCTGTCAGGGTTCTGATGAATGAAGATCCCAGTGGAGCAGTAAAGAAATGCAAAACTCATAACATTGTTCAGAACTATATATTGACATTTTTCTAAGTAACTTCATGTTTTCCAATCTGTGCCTTGGAACATGAGTCATTTCCTGAATTACAGTGCATAGACCAAAATGCAAGAATCTTCTGAAGAATGTTGTATACACTATCAAAATTGGTATGGACCATATTTTGTATTATGGTGTAAAAACAGGTTGATAAAAAATAAAATAAGTAATATATAATACAAATATAATTAAGAAGAGCACACAATTTTACAGTCTAAAAAGTTTGAAAGCTGTTAAGTAGCTTATGTACAACTGGAAAAAGGTCTGTCTCATAATGTTTGGGGGAGGTGAAAGAACTTCATTCATCATCCCTTATTTCCAGGTCTACTTCAAAATTCATTTGTTCAATTTTTGGCACATTCCAGTTTCATGATAATCCCTCAAATAATTCATTGATAACTGACAATAATGGCCAAAAAGCTTGATGTATAATTTTTAAAGAGGTAGAAAATTTACTGACTTCTGGATCCACTTCTGATTATAATGGGTTCTTTCTTGCCACATGTAGAAAATTCCCAAGGAGTGTCATAGAAATATGTCAAGCAGGTTTTTTGTAATCTGAGACCAGACAGACAGACAAACAAACCAACAAGCATAACCTTCTGCACTCAGAAAAAGCTGTTAAGTCATCATAGTTTGATGTTTAGAAGTCCACAAAAGTTAATCTGTCAAAGCTGTCCAACAGCTGTGCAGACATGTAAACACATACACAGTTCAACTTGACTTAACAATCAAGAGTTATTGAGAAACATACAGCGATGATTCCCCAAACTTTACTAAAAACATCCTCAGACAAGTATCATCCATGAAAAAACAAAAGTCTCCTCCTCCATAGTCAACATAAAATACGAGGATGAAATACTCTTAACTCTGCTTGAGATGTTTGTCAAAAATGACATATATTGTAGATAGACGGATGGATGGATGAATGGATGGATTGGATGGATAGATGGGTGGATGGATGTAATGGATGGATGGATGGATGGATGGATGGATGGATGGATTGATGATGGATGGATGGGTGGATGAATAGATAGATAGATAGATAGATAGATAGATAGATAGATAGATAGATAGATAGATAGATAGATAGATAGATAGATAGATAGATAGATAGATAGATAGATAGATAGATAGATAGATAGATAGATAGATAGATAGATAGATAGATAGATAGATAGATAGATAGATAGATAGATAGATTTTTGTGAAAAAAATATTAAGCAGTTTTGGAATTGAGCCACACATTACACATGCAAAATGAACTCAAGCTGAATATATAACAGTGGAATCCGATCAGAAAAAATACAAATGATTTGTTGGTGAGTGCAGAAAGTTTCTTGGATTCATGCTGCAGAAATAAAATGTGATAGACAGACAGACGGAACGTACTCCTATGCCCTCCTCTACCTTTTCTGATGGGGTGGGGGATGACCACTTTACGATGTCATTTAAATGGTGTTGGAAAGACTGATATTTCTTGCTCTCGTGCGCATGGCCCTCGTTCCTGTGGCCTACAACACAGCAGTTAGTAGCCACACCAGGTCAAATGGATGGACTCCACCGCGTTGAGCTGTTGTTTGTTTGTATGACTGTGCATGTATGTACAGTCTGCCGTGGTCAAGCAGCTGTGGGCAGTTCAGTAGGGCTCCCAGACAGTCAGTTACTGTTTGGACTGTGGTCTGCTGCAGCTGGACATCTGCTGAAGAGGAAAAATGTGTTAGACAAACAATAAATAGATTTACAGTAGACCAAAGTGAAATAAACAAAACAGAAGAGACTTTGATGGTTAAGACCGTGCTTGCTTAGTAGAAGCATGACCACCATGCAAAGTATTTGAGCTACCGTGTGAAACCCAACGCTGAACAACTATTTAGATGTGGAGTAGAGGTGGAAAAACACAAGCCATTTTGTTTGATCTGAGAAGATTTTCTGATTTGAGGAAGCCTTTCAGGACATGTTGGCTGACCGAGTTGGTCTAACCAGCATTAAGTGTTTTTGAATGCTGAGCTCAATAATGACCTATGTCATTTCATGTTGAGGCTATAATCCATGCTTATATATGGTGAACGTGTAGGCAACATGAGTTTTTCAATCTTTATTTTTGTTGTCTGCATTTGAAAAAAGTAAAGATTGATTGACTTATCGATAATACAGAGAATATGAATGCTGATCATTTACAAAAGTATCTGAGCTGAATCTAATAAAAAACACAAAAAACATGAAAATGATTCACAACTTCAGGTGAAGTGTTTGTTTTTTTTGTTTTTTTTTGCTTGGTACCAACTGTGGATTTATGTGAAAAGTCTGTAGGAGCGTTGGAGACACTTCACTGAAAAGTCAACAAATATCCTCAGGGCCTAGTCCGCTCTGCAGCACTATAAAAACAATGAGCCTCAGGCATGAACTGTTTTACTAGACTTGTCTGCTTCACGCTGTCCCACCAAACTCTAGGGTGGGAGGTTGGATGATCTGAGTGGTTTGCTCTCCTTCCAAGGAGGTAATACTGAATATCTGCCTTCTTTCTAACTCTTACCAGGATTACACAAACCATTAATGAATGGATTAATAATATTAGTGTGTGTGTGTGTGTGTGTGTGTGTGTGTGTGTGTGTGCGCGTGTGCGTGTGCGTGCGGTCACAGAGGCACATCTGGGTCAGCTCCACACCTGTCTCTGATCTACCTCTCAGCTTGAAGTATGAGAGTTCTGGCTCTCAAAATATTCCTCGTCAGATCATTCAGCGTTAGTACCATTGGCTTAACTGGTGTTGTTCCTCGTCTTCGCCTTCCAACTTACTCTGTATATGCTAACATGAGGTCTCACTACGCTCAGGAACTCAACACCAGCTATCAGCTCCACTCCTCGCCACCCAAGTATCGCCATATACAGCTCTCTGTAAATCCAAGCTGTAGCCAGACGCTGCCTAGTTCAAGGATCCATCAAGCAAGTAGTCAGCAATCATCACCCTCTCACCCCTTACAGAAGATAATAAACTTACTTTTAAAACTATAGTCTGGTCTCTCAGTCAGCCTTTGGGTCCAAATGTAAAACTTGTCACAGTGGTAACAGTGCAAGACTTCAACAAAAATTATATTAAAGTCTGATCTGGATGCTTCAGATTTGCTGATGATATGTTTACATTTTTAGGAAAGTTTGCAAGTGTGAGATAACAAATACTAATGTTTGAGACTGAAAACCAAAGTCCAATTTTTTCGCATGAAAATGAAAATATTATTGATCCAGATTGGGAAGTAAAAAGCAACGGGTACAGTATTTTCTGCACTATAAGGAGCACTGGACTATAAGGCGCATCTTCAACAAATGGCCTATTTCAAAACTTTTTTTTTCATGTACTATAGGGAGCACTGGATTATAAAACACACTGGATTATAAGGCACATCTGATTTACAAGGCACATTTTCAATGAATGATCTATTTTAAAACATTTTTCATATATAAGGTGCACTGGTTTATAAGACGCACTACGGGTTTTTGAGAAAATTAAAGGCTTTTAGGTGCACTTTATAGTGCGGAAAATACTGTAATAAGCTGTTTTTCTTGAATTACTGTCGACCTAATGATGATATCACTCTAATTCCAAACTTATGAGGCAGGTTGTCTCAGACAAGGAGTCATGAGGGTCAAACTATAATGTGACAAATGCTTTTTGGTGCAATGTCATAATAGGGAAACTGCCTATCAAACATCTGCATCCCCTAGTTTTTAACTATGTCTCCTTCCAAAAGTAAAAAAAAAGAAGCTTTAATGTTCTTCAGTCAGTCACAAAATAGACACTATTCCTCAGCAAGTAAAACAAAGCAAAACTCAGGGATAGCAGAAAGACGTTTGAAATCAAGGTGAGACAAGCATCCGCTGAGCAAGTCGTCATGTAGTCATGGCAACAACAATGGAGAAAAGCAGAAATAGGCCTGAAGCTAGCATAGTGGGAAAATGTGTCCGATTGGTTGAGGTGGATTATGGGATGTCAGTCATCTTATATTTAGAATGCACGGCAGCACATGATGATGAGTGACAGCTGTTGAATAAATCAGCTTCAAAAGATGAATGTTAAAGGTTCATATCCCAAAAAAATACCCAAATGTCTGTTCTGTTGTCATTGCTAGCTCACTCCTCTCTGGTTTCTTTGCTTGTGTGTGTGTGTGTGTGTGTGTGTGTGTGTGTGTGTGTGTGTGTGTGTGTGTGTGTGTGTGTGTGTGTGTGTGTGTGTGTGTGTGTGTGTGCGTGTGCGTGTGTGTGTGTGTTTGAGTGGGTTGGTATATATGTGGCATTAAAGAAATATGTGTGGGGCAGTCATCAGAGTGGGGGAGGGGAGTCAAACTTAAGAAGTTAGGAAAGAGAGAGAGAGGGGAGAGAGAGAGAGAGAGAGAGGAATGCAGGCAGCTGGTTGTTGTCTGTCAGTGCAACACAGAGAACCTACAGTACTGGACTACTAATACACACACACACACACACACACACACACACACACACACACACACACACACACACACACACACACACACACACACACACACACACACACACAGCGATGAAAGAACGATTTATTTGGACCAACCGAGTGTGTGTTTGGTCCAGAGGCAGGGAGCAGGAAGCTCACTGACTGACATCTCAACTACTTAGACAGAAACACCTCGCCAGAGTCTGTGGCCTAAAATCTATGCAGTAAATCACAAACTGTTGGATGGAGCATCTTTAATTCAGTGCAGCTAATGTTACCTTGGCCTGGGTAAAGGTCAGCATTGTTATATTAATAGTTACACAGATAAGCTTTCAGAGACACAAACTAGATGTACAATGCAGTCAAAAAATCATATCATTCAATCATTTTCATTGTTTGAATTTTAAACAGGAATGTGACATTTAAATACAGATGATGACTCAACTGGTCAAAGCAGGGGCGACCCACCCTGGTTGAGAATATGGTCCAGATATGCTCTTTTGGAAAGTGTCAGGGGATGACTTTGGAAAGGTGGAATTTCACACTGCACAGATAAATTTAAAATGTAAAAACCCTTTTGTATTTCAAATCACTGCACAAAGAAGTGATTGTTTGACAACAGTAGAACATGAATAAAATTAATTTGCAATGTTTGCAAAATGGGGCATGGTGAAAGTGTAGCACAGACATGAAAGGTCTCCTTGTCAGATGAGTGTCGTGATTTCAGTTCAGGTCTTAAATGTCCTTCAGCCTGTAGGTCCACATTCTGAACCTGTCTGCCAGATGGCAGCAGGAGTAACAGAGACTGGCAAGAAACCCTTCAAGAGTCTCTAGCACGAGTGGACCGATGCCAAACCAGACATTCAAAAATGTTCTTAGTGAAGCATCAGTATTTTTTGTGTGAGGAAGGTCAGTTTCATTCCAGAATTCTTCATTCTAAGTTGTACAGATCACCATTTAGATTTTAATAGCTTAGTAAGGTCAATCAGACAATGGCATGAGATTATTAAACAGCAAGGGTACAAGTGTCTTCAACCGATTCCCATAATGAACTATGATTTCTTGGTATTGCCGAATCACCTTTTAGTCACAAGGCCTACAATAAATGTGTCATCCATTTGCAGAAAACCTTTAAGGAGTACATTCTGACATAAATGTGAGGAATGAGGCAGCAAGCACCCCGAGTGGACGTGAATTCCTGGGGTCAATGAGAAGGAGTTGGGCTTATCGATCATTATCACCTGGGGCCAGTTCATCAGCAGGTCATGCATTTGGCTGCAGAGGGAAATGTTAAGCTCCAATCCGCTTCATTATAACTGTATTTTGTGAACACACTAGCTCAAAGCAGACTTCGCTGTTAGCTCAAGGATTTTTGCTTTGAGGTGAAAGCATGTTTTTTTAAGTGCAGTGTCATCAATTATCTTTATGATGAATTTCAAAACTTCTGTCTCAAGAAGTTTTGGAGAGTGGCAGCTGCTGGGTCATGCACTCAGCAATTGACAGTATGTCAGACTGGTTTGTCCTGTTGAAGTCCTTGTATGCTTGGAGCAGAAAAATGAAGATATAATCTGCTTTCCCAAAAGGCAGGGTGGGGGGAAGTCTGTGCAGCAACGGTCCAAAGTGTGTTCATCTCTGTCCGGTATGTGAAAGTGCTAGTAGTTCTTGGGCAGAATCGATTCAGTGTTTAGCGTCTTGAACATGAAAACTGCCTCAGCCTACCTGGGCATTCTCCAAAGCGTTGATAAAAACAAATAGTCGATATAAGGCTTCAACTTTTTCTAGTTGTTGTGGAATGTAAACTACAGTTGGAATAACAGGGTAAAACTCTCAAGGGAGGCAGAAGAATCTCACATCTGAAATTATAAACTATTGACGTAAGAGTTTTCAAACTCCTCTGTGAGCATTTAAAAGGCTAATATTACAACAGAGCCCCATCTAGAGTTAACAGATTTGTGTCAGAGCACAAGTTTATGTATCTCTGGAATGTAATCCAAGTATTGATATCATCTAACTTGTTGTAATGCGACTAAACATCTGTACATGAGGAAATGCTTCATTTTACAAATCAAGTAGAAGTGCAAACTAAACACTGCAAACAAATTAAGCAAAAGAACAAGTAGTCCTCAACTTACGAACATTTGATTTACGAATATTTGAAGAAAAAAAACCCAGAGATACCAACAAATGAGCACTGCCATATCCGACCATTGTCCTGCAGTTCCCCTTTTTGCCACAACTCGGCAGGAACGTAGATCGACCGGTAAATCGAGAGCTTTGCCTTTCGGCTCAGCTCCTTCCTCACCACGACGGACTGACACAGAGCCCGCATCACTGCAGACGCTGCACCGATCTGCCTGTCGATCTCCCGTTCCATCGTACCCTCACTCGTGAACGAGACCCCAAGATACTTGAACTCCTCCGCTTTGGGGCAGGATCACATCCCCAACCCGGAGAGGGCACTCCACCTTTTTCTGACTGAGGACCATGGTCTCAGATTTGGAGGTGCTGATTCTCATCCCAATCACTTCACACTCGGCTGCGAACCGCTCCAGTGAGAGTTGGAGATCACAGCCTGATGAAGCCAACAGCACCACGTCATCTGCAAGAAGCAGGGATGCAATACTGAGGCCACCAAACTGGACACCCTCAACGCCTTATTAATTCATTTAATTAATTTCTCTGGCCTCATGTTTTGTATTTTTGAAACAAAGCAAAAATTGCAATAATATACCAGAAAACCAAGGCAGAGTGAGGCGATCGCAGTTTGTCTCAGTGCCACAATCAAGAACATCAGATACTCCAGTTAACAGTTGTTTTAGAACTCAAGTTGGAAATTGGGCTATTTTCTCATCATTTTCCTCAAATAGAGAATTTCATACATTTGAACAATAATTCTAACTTAACTTTAAATACATTTAACAATAGACAGCTGCTCTAATCCTTAGAACATGTGGTGTTTACCATGAAACCGCTAAGGTCACCCGGAGAGCCACGATCTACGATATGTGTAATATTCTCATCATTCACGGTAAACAAATTTTTTTTTAGATATAATTCAAGACTTACTCTCTGTGACTCTCAAAAACAAACAAAATCAATATTATTTTTTGTGAACTCTTTCTCAGTCATCTGTTTTTTCCTCAATTACACACAATGAACCTTTACTTTGCCTCCTCGACACGTAAGCACAAACACAGTCACACACACACGCACACACGCACACACGCACACACGCACACACACACACACACACACACACACACACACACACACACACACACACCAGTCTTGTAGATGATGTGCTAATTGATGCAAAGTAATGGAGGATGTGAAGCCACAATGCCCTACCCCCTTTTGTTGTGTGACTTATATTGAATAAACCTTATGTGTAGTTGTGTCTTGAGCGAGAATGGAAATAGAATGGATGGGAATAATGAAAAAATGGAAAGTAGCAAGATGAAAATAAAGAAAAGGAGCCAGAGGAAGGAAGGAAAAATGGTAAAGGAAGGGGATCGAGATGGGGGGAGACCTCCTGCTGTCTCGAGGTCAAACACACAGCTGCAGTCATCACCTTTCACTGCAGGGGACACACACACACACACACACACACACACACACACATACACACACACACACACACACACACACACACACACTCACACACACACACAAGCACTGTGATCATCACTCGCTGCGGGAGTTTGACCTGAGCCAGATGGTCACCGCTGTCGCTTTTTATGACCCTCTTCTTCTGTCAGGTCCGCTCTAAGCCAGAGGGTTTCACACCTCGAAAAGTCAGGTCATTTTTGAATACACTCTCCGGAGCAGATTCATCTCAAACCACTGGGCTTGCATTGTAGTGTGAACGAGGTGGAACGATACCAAATCAATGATTTATCAATAAGTTTTTAAACAATTCTTTAATATTCCAAGATAGAGCAATTTTCATCTTTTTATTTACAGTAACTCCTTATTGATGCAGATTATGTAGGATGTTTAATAATCAACCCGCACCAGGAACTGCAATATGGGACTGGGATTGGTGGAATAACATTCATGGTCTTTATCATCAAGTGATCTCATTGTAGGAGAGGCTGCCATTTGGTGTTATGAATGATTCTTGGTCTTCTATTGTATAAAACTTTATATATTGTAACATGTATGGTACTTACAATCCTTCATTTAAATCAACAAATGGACCGTTTTAAAGTGTTGCAGTTCAGTAAAGCTATGAACGAACTTTAATAAAGCATGTTTCTGGTCCTGATATTTAATGCACATAAAGTTTGTTTCTCAGAGGGTCAAACTTGCTCCGTTCTGGAAAGCGTTCTGTCTGGTTGTGTGTCAAGATCAGACCAAATTACCCTACGCTTAAAAAGTTGTTTTTTCTGTTTTAATCAGGCCCCAGACATGTGTTTTCAATGTTCTTTATATATGGTTCTTACACACACACACACACACACACACACACACACACACACACACACACACACACACACACACACACACACACACACACACACACACACGCACACACACACACACACACACACACACACACATACACGCGCGCGCGCACACGCGCAAAAATGTTTCCACTGCCAGATAGTTAAAATTGAACCCCTCCCTTTGTTGTCTACTAGACAAAGAAAAAAAACTTCTTTGGATTCAGACTAACTACAAAAAAACCCCAAAACAAAACCCAATAACTTTGTAAAAAACAGAAATATTAGTAACACAAAGCTGTTTGTTGAAGGTCATCTAATACCATGAAGGTCAGATGATTCTCCTGTTTAACAAGTCAACCTTTGAAGACTCAACAGCTGGCAACCCACTGGAAAATCAGACACCATAGATGTTTAGTGATTGGAAACAATTTAAGCAGTTCTTTATTTTTCTCAACACAATTTGGACTAAAACTCCATAGTCTTTATATTGATCTATTCTACTGTTGTCTCGCTTTATCCATTTATCTACTGCTGCTTTCTCTCTTTTCAATTTTTAATCAGTGTGAAGAAAAGCAGCTGATTCCTTAAATGTTTGTCTGGATCAACAAAATATTTGTTTATCCATTTTGGACAAGTTACGTACAATATGATGTCAACAGACATGACAATTATGGCTGGAAATTTAATATGATCTGTAACAGTTATATTCAATTTTAAATGTTATTTTCCTAACTCATGACATCTCACAAGTGCACACTTTGTCAACACAAGATAACAAGTCGCATTTATTTCATACAAAACACTTGATGAATCACAACGCCTTTGAGGGAAACTCTGACAGTAGATATGTGTAAATGTATGAAAGCAACCATGCTTGAATGACCCCAATTTGAGTGAAAAGTATATCTTGTAAAATAATTATGGTGTCGCATTAAATTAAAGTACAGAAATTCCTCGCAGAAATCATCTAGCACCACATGACATGTGATAAAAAGGTTAATTTCAAACGTACAATTTTCAAAAATAGAAAGGAAAAAAGCTGTGGGCTGAGGTCATCAACAGTGGAATGAAGATGGTGTGTGACCTGTGTCAGGTGATACATGTATGTATATGGCTAACATTCAGCCACAGGTCAATTGTAATATTTTTAGCTTATGATGTGTCCTGATGAGGCAGTGAGTCTGACCAAATTAGAATTGAGTCCTTGGGGATGTCGTCACTTGTTTTAATGACTCTACAGTTAAACACCTGCTTCTAGACTGAAGTTCAACCCAACAGAAGAGCAAGGTGGATTTCTAAGACGATAATTCACTCAAATGAAGATGACCTGCCTCCTTGTAAAAACAAGTTCAGATCTACCCTGACGCATAATCTAATCTAAAAACCTCCACAAATGCACAAACAGGCATGGGTTATCACAAAACTTCCCCAATCTCCCTTTGGTTAGGTTAAATATGGATGAAACAGCTGCATACATAATAAAATCTGAGGCAGGGTTAGGAGTTCTGTTTGAGTGTGTCTGATACCTACTCCTCACGACATTGTGGTCAATCAAGCTGTTCTCCCAGACTTGCTGTGTCTCTGTGGCCTGGCTACAACCCTGTGTGGTTTTAAACACACACACACAAACACACACACACACACACACACACACACGCACGCACGCACGCACGCACGCACGCACGCACGCACGCACGCACGCACGCACACACACAATGCAGTCTAGTAAATCCAGGTTGTGTTCTTTCCAACAACAGAAGATTTTTATGACGGCTTGGATGGGAGAGTACTTGTTGCACAGGTCATGACAGAGGGGTTACGGAGTGTAAGTGTAAGTGTGTGAGAACGTGTGTGTGTGTGTGTGTGTGTGTGTGTGTGTGTGTGTGTGTGTGTTTGTGTGTGTGGGTGTGTGTGTGAGGGTGTGTGTGTGTGTGGGTGTGTGTTTATGTGTGGGTGGGATACAGGAAGAATGCGTGGTGTTTTTTTAATCTCAAAAATAGAGAATTTTCTCAATTTTACTAACTGCATAAAGTGCAGTCAGCAAGATGTTTGGAAGTCGAACTTGTAATCAAAAGCTTATTTGGTCCAGCTCTGATCTTAATTTAATTTTCCTTGCTTGAATCTATTTTAAACAAATTCTATGTTGTGCTACCTTTATCCCTTTGCAGCCCCTGCCATCCCGAGAAAGTCTATTTTTTTTTAATATATCCTGAAGGATATAAAAATTTATAATTTATAAAATTTATTCTTTTAATTGTGGACTATGGCAATCATACCACAGTTTCATGTTGTTGCACAGTGACATGGTGGAAATCACAAGTTAACTTTAAAAGTGTGCTGATGAAAATTGTTCTATTTCTTTAATGTCACTGTAATCCTTCTAATACACAGCAAGTTAGCTCTATGTTCATATGATCCTTTTGATATCCATATTTCATCAATAGAATTTTTTTTTTTGTATGATTAGTGACTGCAAATGTTAGATGTCTTTCCCGCCTCTGAACACCGAATCACTTTTTCTTTCTGCAGGAACTGGTGAATCTGATATGAGGATGATAATTCAAAAACAGAAAATGAATTAACAATGATGCCAACATTGTGTCTCTTGAGAGCTGAACTCTGAGATGTTTTTCTAATGAATGAATGTTACCTAGAATAAAGAGAACATGAGAACTCAGAAGGTAACGTCAGCAGCTGTGTTCCATTTGATTTTTCAAGAAAAAAAAAAAAAACCAAACCAAAAAAACAAATTAGTTTCTTTTTCTGGATTCTCCACCCTTGTTCCTTTTTTAATTTTCCCCCTGTTTTATTGCAGGCAGTAAAAACTGCAGCCAAAACCTGCTGGACACATTTATATAGAAAACACTAAAACGACAAACAAGAGCTGATCACGAAGATGGGTGAAAAAAAGGGTAAGAAAGGGTGAAGGAGTGGAAGATATAAAAAGACAGACTGCGTGTGTCTGCTTGTATAACTTACGGTGCAGATGTAAGAAGATAAGTCAACTTAAATTTGTCAATCACAGTAACTATACTTTCTATATGTTGTTCCATCCATCCATCCATCCATCATCAACCGCTTATGTGGGGCCGGGTCGCGGGGGCAACAGTCTCAGGAGGGATGCCCATACTTCCCTCTCCCCAGACACCTCCTCCAGCTCCTCCAGGGGGAGCCCGAGGCGTTCCCAGGCCAGCCGAGAGACATAGTCCCTCCAGCTTATCCTAGGTTTTCCTCAAGGTCTCCTTCCGGTAGGACATGCCCGGAACACCTCCCCAGGGAGGCGTCCAGGAGGCATCTGGAACAGATGCCCAAGCCACCTCAGCTGGCTCTGCTTGAGGCGGAGGAGCAGTGGCTCTACTCCGAGCTCCTCCCTGGTGACTGAGCTCCTCACCCTATCTTTAAGGGTGTGTGTGCTCAGCCACTCTACGGAGGAAACTCATTTCAGCCGCTTGTATCTGGGATCTTGTCCTTTCGGTCATGACCCAAAGCTCATGACCATAGGTGAGAGTAGGAACGTAGATTGACCGGTAAATTGAGAGCTTTGTCTTAAGACTAAGCTCCTTCTTCACCACAACGGACCTATACAGCGACTGCATCACTGCAGAAGCTGCACCGATCCGTCTGTCAATCTCACGTTCCATCCTTCCCTCACTCGTGAACAAGACCCCAAGATACTTAAACTCCTCGAGTTGGGGCAAGGACTCTCCACCAACCTGAAGAGGGCACACTATCCTTTTCCGGTCAAGAACCATGGCCTCGGATTTAGAGGTGCTGATCCTCATCCCACTCGCGTCACACTCGGCTGCAAACCGTCCCAGTGCACGCTGAAGGTCCAGGTTTGATGAGGCCAACAGGACAACATCGTCAGCAAAAAGCAGAGATGAAATCCTTTGGTCCTCAAACTGGACTCCCTCCGGACCCTGGCTCTATATGTAGTCCCCCCCCCCAAAAAAAATACAAATACAACATAAGGCGTATATTTAATTTTTTTTTTTAACTATATGTTGCTCTGAGTTGAAGGAAGGCAGTGCAGTGAAGATGAACACAACAAAGCCACAACTGAGTGAAAACTGAGGGCAGATCCGCTTAAGAGCGACTGATAATAACAAGAAAAAAAAAAGCATGAATGTCAAATGTCTTTTATTTTTTGCTACGCAGACAACACATTGTTCGATACGGGTTGGTTATGAAATGAAAATGCTCCATAAACACTTAGTTCTTGTAACTATTTTGATTAAAAAAAAAAATAAAATGCTGAATTAAACAGCGTCAGTGTCCTGGGTGTTTGCTTCCCAGTCAGGTATGTAGTAAAACAAACTGATGCTGCCATCTGCTGGAACAGAGTTAAATAAAACATTAAGAAGCCATTATAAAAGCAGCATAATAAAAAGAGGCTTATCAGCTTTAGTAACCATAAATTAAACTAGTAACCTTACTTGCTTGACACGTGTTTACCCATTTTCATTTGTCAAAGAAGTGCGTTTTCGACTCAGAAAGCAACAACGGATGACGGCCCAGCAGTAGTATGTGTGTAAATAGTATTTGTAATAGAAATACATTAATACTAAACATAATATCTTAGGATCAATATTAATTACGTTGTTTCTGGGGTTTTAATTCTGTGTCTTTTTTGGTTTCTGTTATAAAAACAGTTAAAGCGATCTTTTTTTAGTTTAGTTATAGTTTTTATAATGCAAAAAAAAATGCAATGCCAAAAACTGCACGGCAGCTAAAAAGCCAGGTCATAAAACCCTTTCAATTTAGGTATTTTCTATTAGTCTTTAGTCTTTTTAACTGGTTCAATATTCTAATAGATTACACACTATACTTCTACCCTTGAACGGTCATTTCCTTACTTGTTTGCGCTCTTTGGCTCCCCCTGGTGGCCACAGTGGGCCATACGCGGCTGCTTACTCTACTTGTTCGCTGGTTTCCTGTGAGGATGACACGACTACTGGCAAGCTGTCGACATATATGAACTACCACTTTGAATTTTCTCCCAGTTCATATACATACACATTCTCTAAACTCTCCAGGGCAATGCAGCGCAAACGCACCGTTGTTGCAGCGCAGTGCAAAGTAACGGAGTGGTTATAATACGGTAATTACGGTAAATATAAGCCGCAGCACCAGTGAGTCGGACAGACCGGGAGTTGGGAAGAAAGACCCTGCGCAGAACAGGTAAAACATATTTATTTTAATTTTTTCTTTATTAATACAAATGAATGTGTATGAAAGGCAGTGACAGACTGAAAAGCGGGTTGTGACATTGGCGCTCAAGGGGAATCCTTCTTCTGACTGTGAATAAGTATGTCCGCAAGCACTGCAGCTGAAAAGATGAGGTGCCCCTCTCTGCGTGGATGGAGAAAGGACGCATTGTTTGTCTGCGAAAGGACCGGCTCTGGGTTCTTATGAGTTTGCTGTCTCATCTCTGTTTTCTGGCAGGTTCACTGAGTAGTGTGGGGGAATTTAGTATGCCTTGAAATCCCGACCGAGCATGCAAAGGAAAACACATCTCTGAGATTGGTAAGACTTATTGATTACCTTTTGCTGTTATCGGTGTAATTACATTCTCAATTGGATGTTTTCCTGTGGGGTTTAAAGGATAATGTCCGCATTGTGCTGTATTGGAAGCTCTACCTATTGCGGCCACTGCGGGAACAAGCCTTGATGCGGTGGTAATCCATACCCACAAATGGTGTGGTAATTCTAAAAGAGCTGATAATAATCCATAACATGGTGTTAAAAAAATAACCCAACGAGATAAACCTCTACAGCGATGTGTAAATGGCTTTTTAATTAAATCCAGCCCGCGTAATGATGGAGAAGGTGAGGAGTACAAACAGGTGCTGAGTCATATTGGCTGAATCGTATCAGATTGATCACACAGATAATGTGCGTCATTTCCATTACCAATTTTATCTGAATTGATTTCATTGGAAATCAAGTGTGAACCCTTGTTACTTTGGAACCCAATCAATCTATTGAACCTTTTATTTCATCATTAACTCAACCCTGAAAATGCAGCTGCAGATGGGCCGGTACACCTCAGAACGCCTCACCTCTGACTGACTGTACATTAAATATTGAACATAAACATGATAGATGCCTCATGTGCCTGTCGACTTTAGGCCAGTCCCGTTAACGTACAGGGGCTGGGTATTGATTTATCCCTGTCTTGTCCACTTTCAAGCAGCGTGGGCAGATACATTTCAAATGCCTGATGCATTCAAGATGAGGCAGCATCTCTGAGCTCCTCCCCGCAGAGGGATTGTGTTCAGACCCCTGGAAGACCAGACTGGTGGTCAACTGGTTTCTATCATTTCACCCAAGTCTGCATTTATCTCTCTGTAATGGTAAAATACAGTCAGAGATTCAGCAACATGTTAACATTATTCTTTTTCATGACATGCTCTGATGCTGAAAGTCAGGAATGCCAGGAGTTCACGTGGAATTTGTAGCAGACAAACATCTGCAATAAATTGTGCAGATGTTTGTCTGTTGGGAATACATCTTCTGCTTGATCTTCTCTTATAGTTTCTCTTCGGTTTAAAAATCAGCATTGCTTTTGCTTCCACAGGCACATGTAGGTTGTAATTTGTGATTTTGAAAGCATGTTTGTTTATGTGTTGTATTTGTATATCTATGATTGTGGTTCTATTTGTGTTTATGCTTAAAAATCATCAACTTTGGCACCGAATAATTGGATTACATTTTGTAAAAGTGACTGTAAGTGACAAACTAGGAGGCCTAACTTCACTGATTGCATTTTGGTACTGACTTTTAGTAGATGAAACCATTTTTTACCCACAGAGATGGACAGGGGCCTACATTTATTTTAAAAAAAGTAATCCTTATCAAATTGGACAGGTAGGCAGAGGAAGAGAAGACACATTTTGGAAAAGGGTGGTCTGACATGCAACAAACTGAAAACAAACAGGCAGAATACTTCAGGAAGCTCTGGTGTGAATGTTTCTTATCATGCATGAAGCATCAGTTCAGTGTCTAGCGCTGGTTGAATGGGATATTAAAGTGCATGAATGATTTGGTCTTTGTAATGGATGTATAGATTAACAGAGAGAACACAGAAAAAGAGGAAAACCAAATAAATATAAAAAAGTCTTGTCATCGCTTTAAAATGGAAGTTATGAGTTCGCTGACTTTCTTTTTTTAGTGCTAGGTGGTAGGATTTGGCGTCAAGGCAGAGATTAAGACACAGTTTCTAAATTGATAATATAAGGAATAAAGTTTGGATCAACCTACTGGCAGATGTGACCTCTTGAAGAGCAGCAGGATGGCGCAGTGGGTAGCGCTGTCTCCTCACAGCGAGAAGGTTGCAGGTTCCTGTTCTTTCTGTACAGAATTTATATGTTCTCCCCTGCATGGGTTCTCTCTGAGTTTGAGATAAATGTTCCATGGAACTGACACTTCCCTTTCCTGGTGGGGTGCTTTAATTTGCAACCTAACAAGGAAAAATGTGGACCTCAGTGGGTGGCTGCAGATCAGGATTTCCCAGTATCCTGCTACACAGACATGAGGCCACAAGAATGCATTGTTCTGTGGCAACACCTTGATATTTTTGCCAGAAAAATTCTGGTTTAGGTAAGATTATATGTTCTTTAGTAGTAATATGTATGAAGGCGCTTTGGTAAGAGGACTCATGATGGACGTTTAAGAAGGCTTCTTGCCCCTGTTACCCAGTGTAGATAAACCAATCAACCATCAGGGTGAGGTGCTAGCTTTCGGTAGCATGAGTCCATCCTATGTGGTGCAACATGCAGCAGCACCCTTTTATATAAGGCCCATACATCAGTTATACAACCTACTCATGATTTCTATGAGGACACTTGGTTGGGTTTACACAGGAAAATGTACCAACAGACAGTCTTGACTCTTTTTGAGTGATTGACGTGATCCTGTGTGTGCATTCCTGTATGAGACTGAGAATGTGAGAAGGGCTCTTTGTATGAAAGAATAGAAACTCTTGGTTGAAGCTTTGGCAGCAGCAGCAGCAACAACACTTCAACCAGCATGTCTGCCAGCTAGCTGCCAATCTCTGTCTCTCTCTATCTGAGTGGAGGAATCCAGTATATTGGGAGATTAGCTTGCAGATCAATAGATCAGTCATATTCTTAGTGAATACTTATATTAGAACCATGATTAATACCCATCATTTTTCCCTTTTTTAAATACTTAGATAATCAAATACCAATATCCTGAAATTTCCAAATTGGTTGTGAATTCCTCATGTAAACAGCACTCATGTCTGGCGTGTGTGTGTGTGTGTGTGTGTGTGTGTGTGTGTGTGTGTGTGTGTGTGTGTGTGTGTGTGTGTGTTTAAGTTAGGCTGTATTTATGTTTTAAGGAAGTAAAGAAGCATCGTTTTTCTGTGATCTCATGCAATAACTTTCAAAATTCACGTTTTACCGGTGAGACTCAAGGTTTTGTGTCTTTATCATCATGCAACATCTGTATGACGAGAACCTCTGTGATTTTTCCACATAAATTTAAATACGTACTGTAACTTGTTTTGATTGGTTTATGTAAAATACCTGATGGACTATAGAACACCAATTCTAGGTGTCCACTGATGGTGAAGGTGAAGTGTTTGGAGTCTTGTGAGGGTTTGGTGCAAGCCGGGCTCCCATTGCCTGTGTAGCTAGAGTATTTTCAGATCGATGTCTATGCAGATGATGGTTGACTGTGGTTTACAGTCATAATCAAACCCTTTAAATTATTTTTTTTTTTTAGGTAAACTGATGTTGATCAATTTTGGTGATGCCGTTTGTGGTGCCGTGATGATTCGGATATTTAACCTGTGTTCAGTGATGACAAAGTTTGGACTGAAGACTTGTTTTCTGCATTTTTTGTTGTTGTTTTTTTTGGGTTGACAGACCTAATATACTGGAAGCTGACTGTTATACATCCATGCAGGTATTTTAGCTTTTGACAGCATCCTGTGAGGCTGAAGGTCTTAAGATATGGCATGAAATGGAATGGAAACAGTCTGCCTTCACTCAAGGTTAACTTGAGGAGCAGCTGTATTACTGTTACTTGTCATTTAAAAAATGCTCAGTAAATAAATGAATGACAGAATCAGCTAGGATTTTTATTTTTGCACCGTCTGATTATGTTCGTTCATATGGTAAAATTATTCTTGTAGAGCCATTCTTATCCACCAAAACTGCACGACAGAGCAGATAGATGTAGCAAAGCAGGAGTGGGATGAAACAAGAAAGATCAGGATGAGTCACACCTCACCTTCCTGTTTAGTGTTGCCTCTCCCGAAGTGTCTGGCATCTGTGTGATAGTTCAGTGTTATTTGTGTTATTTGTGCATCAGTGTCCAGGTATTGTTCTTTGGTGTATGGTTGTGTTTGGGCATTACTTTTAGATTCTAGGTAGCAGAAACCTCATTTTATATAGTTATCCTGAATGGTATTGATGTAATCACTCCATTACTTACATTTGTAGACTTTGGGTCTGTTTAATGAATTTATCTTTAAATTTACACCAACTGACATCCTTCTCCACAAGAGATTAAAGATAGAACTGATATCAGTCGTGTATCTTGAATATTCCCATGACTTCTCTCCTTTACCTCATTCGTGTCTCTATCAGGAATTCCTCATGTGCTGATGACGGGCCTCACGCCTGTTAGGAGAAAACAACTGCCATCTGAGCGATACAGTTAATCCAGATGCAGTAATATATGACAAATCTAACACCTCCCGCAGGTTGTTGCCAGTCGCTCAGGTGGTCCCCAGTAGAATTAAATGGAAATATATTAAACCCTGCCTCCAATGTGATTTTATGGGCTGTTTTTTATTGCTTGGTGTCTGTCGTGTTTCATAATCTACCTTTACAGCGTTGTAATGTCACAAAACATTCTGCACAGTCATCTGTTTTTGAATTCCTTCCTGACAAGAACAAATTGTCTAACACACCACAACAATGAAGCATTAACTTGTCTTATAGCTATACTTACATCTCACACCACTTGATTGAAATGTTTTACTATTACTTCTGTCTTCCATCCTTAATACTGTGTCCCGATGGAGCAAAAAGGTGCCGGTAGATCTGCAGCAGAGGCCTGACACAGGAGCTGCTCATTCACAATCCTGCAGAGGAGTACAATCTTTTTGCAGAATATTATGCTTTTTTGTCATCAACTTAGTCAGGACAGACAGAGAGTTCTCAAACAAACAACACCTCATGTCTTTTGGTTCCTCACATCTGGGATAAAGGCATTATACACAAAACAAATACACAAAGGCATAAATGTGCCTTTTTTATTAATTCAAACACAAAGATCACCAAATTCTAGGTTCACAACAAATGACAGTCTTCCTTTCACCATGAAACACACATGATGAGTATTACATTGTTGACCGCAAGAACTGAAATTACCTGAGTAATTGATTTATATCCATAGTGTTGGTATTTATATTCCTAGTTTGTGGCATTTTCTGCTCCCCTTGACGTCACTGGAAGTGTCTCCGCATGCTTTGTGCAGTGTGCGATCTGGGGTTCTGGAGCCATTGGAGGTCTGCAGGAATTCAAATGAAGAACTTAAAAGTTACACACAGATAAAAAAAAAAAAGAACAGAAATGCTCTCCTGACTGTTTTGAAGTTTTTCTTGTTTTCTTTTGGGTTTTTGAGGTGGCAAATTGTCCTTTGATCGATTGCGTAATAAACACACATGCACACAGAGAGAGAGAGAGAGAGAGAGAGTGAACAAAAGCAGACATACACACGAGTCACAACTGATGACTAGATGAAGCGTCTCCCTTTAATTCTGTGGTTTCTCCATCCTTTGATTGTTGTGACTCACTGAATGCATTCCACAAGACTTTGCTCTTGTTGACAGGCTGGTCCTGTCATCAAATCCTCACTACCTCAAACAGTATGAAGCTCTGTGGCACTATCATAAACAATTCCAATCCTTTCTTGTGTGTTTGTGAAGGCGTGTTTCCATCTAGGGTTGCCTCTCCAGGGGGAGGGCAGGTAGCTCCCTTCTTTGTAGCTTTAATCTTTCACCGTCTGCTCTTGCCAAACTCTATTCTGATCAAATCCTTTGCTTAATGTGCGATACCTGATGGTACGTATTAGGGATGAGCGAGTACACCACTATCTGTATCTGTTCAACCATCTAAATTATCTGTACCTGTATCTGTACTGGGAGTTGGTGGGGCTTAAACCGGCTGTGGTTTGACCTTAAATGGGTGGGGCTTAAATCAATACATTATTTTAAGTCAGAAATTGATAGGGATTGATCAAAAGTTGCTATATTTATTGTTTATTTTAAAACTGTTTACAGAAAAGCCTCAAAATTGAGATTCAAATCAATGTTTTTGATCACAATAGTAAGAAAACTATTAACAGAACAAGTTTTTATGAACTCTGAACATGAAGTGCATGAATGAATACAACGCATGCAATAGGAAATAAGTACGTATGCATGAGCGTTCAGGCTGACTCATCCATGTAAAAGGAACAATTTAGTTCTTTCGGAAAAAATAAGAGTGTCAGTTGGAGATTATCAAAATGTGAAAAAAGACCAGATGTAGTACACTTCAGCATTTGACAGGCATTTATAAATGATGATTTGTAAAAACATCTGCAAATCAAAAACGTTACAGGAAGCATGTTACACAGCTCACTGCTTAATTCCTCGGGTGTCTATTATGTAATATCCCAACACAGCATCCATGATTTCCAAAAACGATGGTAAAATGTTCGCAACAATCTGTCTCAGATGAGCTTGGGCTCAAAGAAAGTTGGCAGCACATCTGTATGTTGTTTATCACCTGCTGTGCTGTGCAAGGTAGAGTCTTCACTCACTGTTGTTGTTCACGGATGGCAGTTTTGTATTCCAGAGCTCATGTTGTGTTATGCGTCATGGAATTAGACTGTTTGCTCACACAGATTCTCAAAAAGCAAATTTCTCCACTTCTTAGTTGAAAAAACCGAGCCTCTCAGGGATGTTATGCAGTCACATGTAACCACTGAACCTCTTCACCCCTGGAAATGAGCAGTTTTGGGGTATTTCATAACTGTTCACAACTATGTGAAGACCTGTTTGTCTACAACATGGTAATGAACACAGTTTTGTTATGCTGTTCTTGAGATGTATATAAGTTGTCTAGAATCTTTTATTTAGTAGTAACACATCCATTTACCCATTCGCAGCTTAGTGATTAATGGTGCAGTTTTCTCATCCTGTAATGTGTGTTCACTATTTTGTCACAACCTGAACATTTGTATATGTTGATTACTGTTGTTTACCTCTAAATATAAGCTGTTGTCTATGTTTGATGAACTGGTATGGCGATCCCAGGTCCACAAGAGCTGAGGGGACTGATTTTTGTTTCTACCTGTTATCCATGGTGGAATGAAAAGGTCAATGCACACAGCTGGTAACTTGTAACAAAAATCAGAGATACACTCTGAACTGTACCAACATCCCTCACTCTCATGTAAGAGGTGTGATTAAGTAATAAAATAAAGAAATCCTGGGGTGTAGATGGCACAGTGGGATAAATGTGCTACATGTATGGAGGACAGCAAGTCAGGAAGGGAAAAATACCCCAAAAATAATGTAGTGGGTCACGGGGAGCTGGAGCCTAACTCAGCTGGCATGGGGCATGAGGCGGGGGACACTCCGGGCACGACGCCAGTGCACCGCGGAGCCACACACAAAGACGGACAACCGCGCACACACACACACACTAACTCCTACGGGCAATTTGGGACCAGCCAATCAACCTGAAGCGCATGCTTTTGGAGGTGGGAGGAAGCCGGAGAACCAGGGGAGAACCCACGCAGACACGGGGAGAGCGTGCGAACTCCGCACAGAGCGGGACTCGAACCTGGACCCGCCGTGTTGTGAGGCGACAGCGCTACCCACTGTGCCACCATGCCGCCCCCACTCATGATTAATTGCGTTAATTTTTATAGCACGTTAATTTGCAGCTGTGTGACAGCCCTGGTTTTAACTATAACAACCTAATCTAATTTATGAGAACATTGTTCCAGAGGTTCAGGTAGGTTTTGAGGTCATTGTTTTACCACATGGGTTAATAATGAATTTTACATGTTCGCTATTGGGAAATGGCATTTATGTGACAATAAATATAAAACAAGCTGACAGACAATTTAGAGAAAACATGAATGGGCAGTTTTGCGTACACAGTGGAGCCTTCATTAAAGAATATTAAGAATATTTTCCTGCCTGTGGTATCAACCTTTACTGAGACTGAATCAGCTGATGCTGTTATCTGTTGCCATGGAGACTGACTGAGTTAGGTTGTTGCTGTGGAAACGGAGTCACTGTTCGTCATCGCCCACAGCCACCCTCCCTACTCCAACCAGCAGTGTACACAGTGAGACGTGCTCCCACTCATGGACACAAAGACACACATTAAACCCTGTGTCGACATGCTTTTTTGGATGCATCAAATTGTAATCAATCTGTATTGATAAATATCAACATTCAGTTGCAGAATCTGCAAACAATACATAAGATTTTGGTCCATTTGATGAGTAAAATGAAGACATCGATTGAAATACAGCCTCAGAACCCACTGACATGACAATGATTCTACCCTCCTGACAGTTGAGAACTCTGGTTTTGAACTCTGATCTTGATGTGCCATTATTCTACTCTGACATTGTATTTGAAGGATATAATAGTGTAATGGAATTTCAGTTTGTTCCACCTCCCTTGATGCTTTTTGGATGTTGTAGCAGCTCTGATACAGGCATTTCTATCATTGTTGTGCACCGATGTTGTGGAGTGGGTGTGAGGTTCTAGTAATGTTCAAGTATGCGACCCTCTGTGGGGGACTTCTTCAGTCAGCGGCAGCAGGAACTCCAGTATGATGAATAATCCCAGTGAAGAGTAGACACAGACAGGAAGTGAAGAAATTTACTTAAAAATAAAACAGGAAATGAGGAATCTACAAAACCAGAACCATGTAATATAACATGCTCGTTTGCCTTACAATCTCACACTGAGTGTAGGGAGCTGATTTGATTTTAATATTCATCCAACAGTGAAGTCTTAAACATAAAAGGACATAGAAGATGATCATTGGATTACATATCTGACGGTATTGTCCGTTTCTTCACAAAGGTCACAATAGTAGCATGTAAGTTGTGTATGTAATGTTTGTTACGATCTCCAGCACATCCAACATATCGAACATATAGATGCAGACATGGACTATTTTCTTCATCATCCACAAAGGTAAATAAACCAACCACCATTGGAGTCATTTAAGTGCACCTCCTGCCTCTCACACCGAAACTAATCACTAATCCGCACGCTTTTCATTAATCCAGTTAGCAGTGCCTGTAGCATACAGCATCCAGGTGCTCTCTTAAGGCCTTCATTACAGCTCACACTTTAACATGTCAGTACACAGGTATTACTTACAACATTAACAATGGCTGTGTTTTATTACCCCATTAAGCCGTGACAGCCAGCATGAGTGCAGGACCCTGAAATGCAAGGAACTAAATTTAATTCAGCCCACTTTTGAGTTTTTTTCTGGGTTTTTTGGAAAGCGAACTCCCACTCAGCCTTCGAGAGAAAACAGTGACGTAGGTAAAGGCGCTGATGCCCTCCCCTCCATCAGCCCACACACATAGAAGTTCACTGACAGTGTCGACGTACACATCGTCTCATGTTGCCTTGGAATGTTTGAGCTCGACGGTGAAGATTTAGTTATTATTTAACATTTATTTTATGATTTTTGTTTCTGTTGCTATTTATTAAAAAACACCATTCAGACTTACTCTGCAGCTGAACAAAGGAGCGTTAAATATCATGAATGAAGTTGATCAAAGCGACGTTGATCAGAACAAAGCAGTCAATTCAGGGAAATTAAATAATAATTCTTCAAGATGTTTCATGTCAGTACAAGAAAAAAATTCTGTGAGAATTTGAATACTTAAGGGTTTCTTTTCTTTGAATGATGAATGTGTTTAAATTGCCAGATACAGTCAAACAACAATGAGTGATCTCAACCACAAGCTGTGCATATGTCTGCTGTCTGTGAGTATGTGTGCGCGCGTGTGTGTGAACTGTTCTGTAGGTATGCATGCTTTGTGTGTGTGTGTGTGTGTGTGTGTGTGTGTGTGTGATCACAGACTGGGGAGTGTTAATAAGCTTGCTGGTAGCATAATTGAGTGTTGCTGGTCCTATTGCAGCCCACGCAAACTCATAAAGCTGTGAAAATGCTTGCTCTCTTTTAAAGAGCTTCACCACATGAACTGTACGTTGTCTGAAGCCGATAGGACGAATTTTTCACTTCACTAAACATATGACGGTTTCTTTTTTTCTACTACAACTGTCAGATATGCTACTTAAACACAGAGGATGAAAAGGAAAGAGATAACATGTTGAAGCCACATTTTATTGAGGGTATTTGTTCTTTAACAGAACATTACTGAAGTTTTTGTGTTTATTAGTCATCTCAGTTTTATTCCAGTTATGTTCTCTTTATTCTTTTACATTTCTTTTGATTTGAAATAAGTGGATTTGCTCAACTGGAGAAGACGCTGATTGAAACCGCCCAATTACTTTAGCAGAATGTTTTATTCTCTCTTGCTCTTTATGAATAGAGAATGAAATGTTTAATATAACACAGGTAGAGCTGTTGCCTTACAGCTAGGAGGTTCAGGGTTCGAGTCCTTTCTGTGCGAAATTTGCGTGTTTTCCCCAAGTATGCGTAGGTTCTCTCCTGTTTCTTTGACTTCCTCCCACCTCCAAAAACAGGTGAACTGATCATTTCAAATTGCCAGTGGGTGTGAGTGTGTGGATAAATGGTTTTTTTGTCTTTAATGTGGCTCCTGGGTGCACCAGGGATGCGTCTGGGGTGCACCAGGGATGCGTCTGGCGTGTACCCCACCTCTCGCCTGTAGTCAGCTAGCTCCAGCCACGCTCGTGACCTGCAAAGTGGAAGACGTGACTGTAGACGAGATGATGTCTGCAGTCTAGACATCATCTCATCAGCAAATGCCTCGTCTACAAGAAAATGGATGGATGTTTAATGTGATGATGTGCACCAGTCAGTTTGTGTAGCTACTAGGTAGCAAGAAACATTCATCTGAATGGATTTTATATCATTGTTGCTTTTATCATTAAACCATTAGGAATTGCCACTGACCCCTTTGACTGTGTCTTTTCACGCCATTCCTTACAGCTCTCATTTTTAGTCATTTATATCAGTTTCTTCTGATTTATTCTCATTCTTTGTTTCTAGGGTATTGATTTCATGTAAAAAGCTAAAGGTCAGTGGTGAATGAGAGCGGTGAAGCAAAATGAACGTCTGCATTTTATATTAGCTAGAAAAAAGATTGGCATATTAGATATTAATACAAGTATGAGATAATAAATCCTGCAGCTGCTTTTGCAGCTGCAGGATTTAGACATGTTGTCACAGCAACAAGACATACAGTACCTGCTACATGACCCACACAGGGAGATATCAGTACCAGTGTTATTGTAAATCTCACAGCTGAAAACCTCACACATGGTAATATCCTCAAGAGTGTTGGTTTTCAAATCCCCAAAAATGTTTTTTAGATTTTATTGTGCATTGAAACATTAATAGAAATGATTAACCATGTTCTTCCAGGCATTTAGAACAGGCCTTTTAAGACTGAAGTTGTCATAAAACTGACTGAAAAAGGTACGCTGATGAAACACTCTGGTCTTACTGTTTCAAGGATGACGTTCCTTTACATGTAAGGTTTGTACTCTCCACAGGGCTGTTTCATTGTGTGGTATTAATTCATCAATGCATAACAGTACATCTATAATAGATACCAATGTGTAAGAGTCATATTATTGTGGATGACCTGTGTATTTGAGATAAAAAATAATGTATAGGAATGGTAATAATGAATAATATTCCTAACAAGGCTTTAGAAAATAAAATCTTAGGTGAGTAACTCGTTATCTGCATTTAACTGCTATAATATCACGACATGAACAAAACTGTGGTGAGACCAGCGATGTTGTTTGGTCTAGAGACAGTGTCACTGAGGAAAAGACAGGAGGCAGAGCTGGAGGTAGCAGAGATGAAGATGCTGAGGTTCTCTCTGGGACTGACCAGGAAGGATAGGATCAGGAATGAGTACATCAGAGGGACAGCACATGTTAGAGGTTTTGGAGATAAAGTTAGAGAGGCCAGACTGAGATGGTTTGGACATGTCCAGAGGAGAGATAGTGAATATATTGGTAGAAGGATGCTGAGTTTTGAACTGCCAGTCAGGAGGCCTAGAGGAAGACCAAAGAGGAGGTTTATGGATGTAGTGAAAGAGGACATGAAGGTAGTTGGTGTGAGAGAAGAGGAGGAAGAAGACAGGGTTAGATGGAGGCAACTGATTCGCTGTGACGACCCCTGAAGGGAAAAGCTGAAAGGGAAAGAAGAAGAAGTATCATAACATGAACAGACGAAACAGTGAATAATCCTGCTGGCTAAATGACATCATCATCTAGCAGTCATTTAGAATGTGGGCCCTCTGTCTGCAGTGAACACACAGAGGCAGCCTCCTCCAAACTCCACCCAGCTGCAGAGTGCCTGATGTGGGTTCAGGATGGAGTACAGAGGGCTAGGAGGAGCCAACTAGCTGGCTCCTTGTGCTTGATATCAGTCACACACACACACACACACACACACACACACACACACACACACACACACACACACACACACACACACACACACACACACACACACACACACACACACACACACACACCACACTGGTCAGACACACAGCAACAGGAGAAGTTTAACTGACAAGTTATAAAGACAAATTTGCTATTTATCTGTTAATAAAAGTTATTTTAGTCCTTATTTACAATTTTTAAATTCATAGCTGTGAGCGTCTCATTCCTCATTCCTCATTCCTCCTTTTCAAGGACATATCAACTCATCAATGAACGGACAAATTACTTCGGTATAATATTCTACAATTAATCACACACAATGATTATTTACAACTGATAATATTCACCCCCCCACACACATTTTTTTGTCATAATTTGATCTCTGTATTTCGTAAACCCACACATAAGCTAGATCAACATGGCAATTTTCATTCTCTCTCTCTCTCTCTCTCTCAAAATTACCCTTATCACAGTGTAATTCCACTTGTTTCACTTTGGATGAATAATCTTGTCTCAAATAGACAATTATCTTCTGAATAATTCAGTCTCTTTCTTTGACTTTGTGTGAATCATCATCATAACATGAAGCCTGTCAGAGGTGGACTAGGGAGGTGTCATTATTATGTATTTGCTAAACAGGTATTCACTCTCTGGGTCTTATTAGTCATGCGCTGTATTGTTGTAAGTGTTGCTGCTTTACTTCTTGGAGGTGGGGTCCAAAGTGGAACGGGAATCATGTACAGAGAAAAAAAGTTATTCCAGTTGAGGGATCTTCATAGAAAGCAACGGACTGATGGTCTAGTATGGTTGTCCACATTATGATACTGTTTTTTCCCTCAATAAATATGTTATTAATGGTTTGTGCATGTGTAACAAATAAATTTAACTCATTCTTTCCAGATATGATCAGCATCAGAGGTTTTTACTGCTCATAGTCAACCAGTTTTGGTCTCCACAGACCAAAGGTTTGTTTATGATTGCTATTGGATCACTAAAGCAGGGATAGCTGGGCACAACAATTGTTTCAAAAATTACCAAAAGCATGCTGGTTTTGGTAATATTGTCCAATATCATCAATCATAGGGCTCCACTGGGACGTTCCACAGCAGTGATTGAGGAGGTAAAAGGAGTCAGGTCATGGTGCAACATGAGCATTCATTCCTTCTCTTTATTGGAAATATGCTGTATATATGTGCTGTTGTGCTCTGAGGTGGGTTTATAGGTCTATTTATAGTGTTCATGCCTCTCTCATCACCACATGTCTGCAGATCTAGCGTCACATGGTGGCATCCCTCCAACCATTCAGAGCTCCCTGCTGACAAAAATAAAGGTTTTATGTTTTGAGAGGTCATTTCTAAGACACAAAGGACAAGTCCAGGCTTAAGCATGGGGTTTGATTCGTACGACATTCAGCTTGTCTGTCAAAGACACTTAGGTCAGATAGAGTTCTTGTTGATAACAACAGAACGGGCTGAAGGCTGAGCAGAGGAGTTGGCTGAGATAAAAAATTCTTTCCAGAAATCTGGAAAGAGCAACAAAGTCAGGAAATATGATTTCTGTCATGAATATTCCACTTCATGGTGATTTTGTGTTTATTTATTACTTTACCCCTCATGATAACTCTCAGTTTGTACTTTGTATATTTTGTATTTCACTCAAAAGGTGATTTTCAGTTGTTTTTTGTTATAATGTTAACAAAACGTTGGGGCCTTGTGGCTGCCTTTGGCTGCCTCAATCTAAAAGCCTTTTATTTGTGTGTATGCGCTCCGACCTGCGTGTCTAACAAAACTAGTGTGAATAAAGAATTTCTTCATTGAGGATGGATTGACAAGCTTTTACTTTAATGGTATTTCTTAGATTTAAATAAAATCATTGCAGAAATTCCTTTCTGAGAGGTTGTTCCTTTCATATTAAATGATGATGTAAATTGAGACAGACACAGCCTTTACCCTTTATAGGGCATTGACATTCATAACTGTTGTAACATCTGTCAAAAATTGTCATGTAGAAAATCAAATTAATAAAAACAGTTGCTTGCCTGTTAAACAGTTAATGGCATAAATCTTTAGATCTGCTTTGTTCCTGAGAAGATGACTTCATTTTGATCAGATCTGGAATCTGATGAAGCTGTGAAACAAGAACAGACATGGATTTAATCATGGTTGACTGTGTGTTGAGAAGTTTGTATCACAAAGACAGGCTATGATTCTGCTTCTTGTTTCCCTGTGACCGATGAACAAATCAGAAACTAACAATTCTAACAGCAGCAGTTTCATTATTAAATTGAAGACAGAAGAAGACAAAGTCTGAAAACATCTAGTAGAAACAGAAGCATTCCGATTGACGGAGGACTGAGAAGTCCTCAGTCAGTGAATAGTTGCTGCTTTTTCCCAATTTATTTTTAAAAATCCATGTTTTATTTATGAAATCACACTTTTGTCTTATTTGGTTAACAACTTCTGAAGTTGTTGGATTCTGATTCTGTCCTCATGAACTCTTATCTTTTACTTTAAAAGAAGAGGTTGTTCTTGGGTCACAATCTGCAACCCCAGAGCCAGACATTGCTGTCCTACTTGAGTTTGGTCATTGGTTTGCCATTTTGCTTGTCTGTTAGGGTACACTGAAGACATAGTGTCTGACTCAGCTATTCTCTGAGCACAATGATGTAACAGCTAGCTGTCCAAACTGATCACAGGAAGTCACTGATTGCTTGTTCAACATAGCTACAGACGCTGATTGGGAATGTCCTTACGTTGAGATGTTCAGAGTATGACTGTTGGACTGAGGCTAGATAGAGTGTGTCTGGTCCTGTATGGGACTGGGAAATAGAACTGTGTGACTTTTGTTTACCCTTCCATGAAACACACACACACACACACACACACACACACACACACACACACACACACACACACACACACACACACACACACACACACACACACACACACACACACGCACACACACACACACACACACACACACACCCTTTCATGCTATCGCACTGTTTCTTTATCCCACTTAACTGTCTTGTCTTACTATTGCTGTGTTGTACCTCAGGGCATCCTTGACAGCTGATTGGACACTACTATCAGTCCTTCTCTTCTCAGATGTTTCTTACTATCTTACCTTTGCCTCTACCTCTCCTTTCCATCTGTCCCTGAGATCTGCTGAGTGTGTGTCTGTATGTGTTTACCATAGTACCACCTGCCACTGCATTCACTGACAGCCAAATCTAATCCCCCCTTCTCTCTCTCTCCATCTCCCCCCCTTTCACTCCCTTCTCTTTTATTCAATTTCACCCTCTCAGGTCTTGGGTTTTACTGGTACTTCTGACCCACGGGCAACATCTCATCTAGCTGGGTGAGTTTCTCAACATCTTGTTCACCCTCTTTGTTTTGCTGTCTTGTTTGTCCATCTCTTTGCTGATGAATGAGGATGATGCTGCAAGATTCTGCGTCAATGTGACTGTTTAATACAGAGACTATAATGGGAGAACAGTGCATTTGTATTTGGTTGGTTCATGCATATGTGTTCTTTTAATAGATATCATTAGTGGAACGCGTGTCGATGTGTCTAAAGGGTGAAATACAAGTAATTCCTTTGGTTTGTGGATCATGGTGGTGACAGTTTGCTCCCCAAAATGCATCAGTTTCTTTCAAGCCTTTGACACCCATCACTTGAATCAAGCTAACATGTTTTATGTCAAAAGGCAACTGGGTAATCTTTCAATCTCCCTCAAATAAAAATGTCATAGACGGGGGTGATGATGGAGATACATCAGTGAGTCATCTCTCCAGAGCACATCACTGAAACTGTACCTGCTGGTTTCATGAAACAACATGAGTCTCAAAGATTGTAATCCTGTCTGAAGCATGTCTGGCAGACTATCCATACATAGTCTGTATGGATAGACTATGTATGGATACATACTGTGTATTCATCATACAATGCGTCGTTCCTCGCGTCAAATGCGTTCCAGGAACCACACCCGAATTCCGTGACAAAGTATCTTATTATTTACGGTAATTTAAACATTTATGACCCTCCCCATACTGATATCAAACCACCTTCAATCTGTATTACCTTTTCCCACACTCTTATCAACGGTTTAAAGCACTTTTGTGTCTCACGTACACTAAGTCCGAGACTCACGGAACGAGTGCACTGACGGATGCCGTCAGCCAATAGAATGTGCGTACTGTATCAAGTGACTGCCTATTATAAATCTTAGTACTATTTCTAATTTTTTTCTGGCTTCTATGGAAACATGGTTCTGTATGTGTATCAGTGGGGTGGTCTATCTGCCTGCAGCTTATCTCCCAACTAAATGTACCACATTAAGGGATCTCAACAACAACAACACCACCAACAACGACAACAACTCACTGCTGTCTGTGGTTTTGGTTTGTTTGTCAATATGATATTGTTATCATCTATTATAAAAATATGAGGTCATGCAAACAAATTAAATTCTATGTTCCCCCCATAAAGTGTTGCAAGTGAACTTTTAGTGAAATCAAACAGATGGTTTCAACATTATCCCTCAGGTTGCCTTGCTTTGGTCTCAAAAATCATTGGACAGAATTCAGTAAAAACTCACACATGCTTTGAAAGATGTGTATCTCATAATTGGTTTCTTTCAGGGAACAGAAGTGTGTTTTAAGTCACTGCTCTCATTCACCTGTGATTATGGTGGTCCGCAGCAGCACACACTGAGAATGTTGACACGCAGTTCTTAGTTTTACTTTAAATTACTATTCATGAATTGTTGATTTTAAAATTGAACTGAATTATTCAATAGTGAAGGAATCGCCTAATTCTGTACACACTTGACCAACAAACTCAAACAGTTTTCCTAGTTTTAAACAGTCAGCAGCTCCAGTCATCTTGTTGTAAGGGCAGAAATCTGTCTGTCAGTGTGTCTGTCTGTCTCTGTTTGTCGGTCTGTCTGCCAGTCGGTCTGTCTCTGTCAGCCTGTCTGTCGGTCTGAGGAGGTGTTTGTTCCATGGATTTCACACTGGTTGGTTGGACTGCTCAGGGCTTAAGGAAGTGTCTGTGGACTGATGACTATGTAAGATATCATTATAAGAAATTATTTCTTGATCCCAACCTTGCTAATTTAATGGGCTCACTGACAGTTTGCATGAATCATTGTCTCAACAATGAGTGCATCTGATCAACGTGACGCCTGGTGGGTGGGTGTGATGCTGATGACCCAACAGTGCATTGTTGATTATTAAGTTATGGTCTGGGGACCCATGAGCATGCTTTACATAAACTTCAAATAAACAGGCGCCGCTCGATAGGCGCAACAGTTTTGAAGCTCCTTCCAGTTGTCTAACACTTATGAAAACATGAAACCACATCATACCAGTCCTTGCTGCCCTTCACTGAGCTTTAGAATTGAGTTAAGATTTTACTACCAGTACTTGTTTTTAAAGGCTGAGTTTGCCTACATCTGTAATTTTTGGACTCCCTGTGGGCTCGACTGCTGTTTGACATTATTTGGCAAGAGTACGCTAATGGCTCCTAACTCACCACTTGACCACAAAGGTGATTGGGCACATAAACCTGTCAGAGAAACCTACCCCTAGATTTTGAAATCAAAGTGATACCATTATTAGTTAGTCTACCCCTTTTTGTATCCACTCTAAGCGCCATATGTTAAAAACCTTTAAGTTGCAAATTCAGACCAAAATTACAAATGCAAAGTTTTGTCTAGGCACAAAAGTATAAGTATTTAATATGTTTATACAGTGTAGGAGGATATAACGGAAAAATCCTGTACAATCTCTTAAGGAGTTCAACACTCGCCCATTGTTGCAGTATATACAGTACATGCCTCATGGAAAGTAGTTAGCTAAGAGTGAGATAAGAATGAGGAACTTTATCCTTTCCCTTTGCAAAACTGAAGTATTAACAACAGTATGAAGGGGAAAAAATGTATAGTTTGAAAGTCTAAACAACCATTTTTTCAATCGGACAAACAGAAAGTTTGAAGTACATTTACTGTTTTGTTGGACCTTTGTGGTTCTGTCACCAGAGTCTGGAGTACATAAAATCTGTTCTCCCATTTGTCTGTATTTCATTTTAAAACTGTTATCTGATATGAATGCAGAATATACATGAAGATTGTTTCGGGCGCTAATGTTAGGATAGTATGGTATTTTTCATGCACTTTTTTATTCATTTCCTGTAGATCACAGACCCTCAGTTTAAGAGAGAACGGGTTAATGAGGAGAGGACATGATAAATTTGAATAAGTTCCCTTTAGGATTATTAAAGTTTTCTTCAGTCATTCATTCATTCAAATGAGAGGTTAATGGAGATGAATAGTCGCTTAAACTCTGTGAAAAGCTTACTGATCCCATAGATTTTTCATTTTAGATATCAGTTACATTTTAGTATTGGTTATTGTCACCTGGACATGGTAGAAGATAGCTGAATGGATGGATAATTGCACAACAAAATCATTATCATTTGCTTTTTAACTGCTCAAAAGATTCAAGATCTTTTTGTCACTGATATTTGGGGAACCTCTGAAACAACAAATGCAGTAAGTCATCTTAGAATCACAGGTACATCACAGAATTACAGGTACAGGTAAAGGATGTAGCTTGCCGATTTGCACACTCATTAAAAATTAAAGCGTTACATTATTCAGAATCAAACTGTCCAGGAACTCATTTTATGCTATCATGAAAATATCCAAAGCTTGCAACTTAATTTGCTGAAAACTTCTCAGAAATAAGTGCACTGACCTCCTTGTATTTTCTAAGCAGGAAAAGGCTAGTTCACCTGAAACACACACATTTCACATGCACACACATCACCCACGCAGAGTGCATTAAACATGGACTGAGGTGGCTGTTGGATGAGCAGTCTCCAGGGACAGAAAAGAGCACTTTCATTGACAGGCTGTGTGTGCATGCTTAATAGGTTTGTGTGCTTTTGTGTGTGTCTAAAATGTGTGTTGGAGGTACATGATTGTGTAAGAAATGAGCAGAAAAAACTCTCACACTGGGGCAAGGAAAGGATGGCTCGGAAAGAGGTGTCCAAATGGCTCACAAGTTTAGGATGTCAAAGTGTGCAGGTGTCCTGATGTGTGTTGGCTGTACGTGGTTTTGTGCATCTAGACCTTGACTCTCCTTTACAAAGTTTCCAGTCATTCATAGAATAATATCAGATATGAAATAAAAACTGAATGGATGTTTTTTTCATATGAAATGATACTGTTTCTTACATTGTGAGATTATCTATTATTCAATTGAAAATAGAAAAAGAAATTTCTGTCAAGAGAAAATATGTATACGGATCCAGAAAACAGAAGATCATTAGTGAGAGCAGTTGACTATACATAAATAAGATGGGTTGATCTTGCTGGGCAGCATGGCTCATCTCAAGGGCTCTAATGCAGCCTTTTTAAACACATTTCTTAACAATAATTTGCCTTCGTGGTAATCACTGGGGGATGAATTAGGATTTTCCTCATGCACATGTGCACATATGTGGACCCATAAAGCAACCCCCCCCATAAAAGATTTAATTGTAACGTAACAGTAAATAACATAATGTAAAGGTACTATAGAGTACCATAAAGTAACAAGTAATAAAGTGCAGAGAGGTGTCTTGTTCCTGAGGTGGGTTGTAACCCACTGTGTGGGAACAATGCTGTATACTTAAAAGAGAAAATACAAACAAGTCCAAGGGTCACATCTGATGTGCTACTTTCTCATGACCTTCAGCTGCTGTTGAGGTGAAGGACAGAAAACTACTGGTTTTAGAAACTATAGATCTTTGTGAAATGCAAAGAGATGAATCTTAACAGTTCTTTTATTCAGTGGACTTTAAGAGCTCTTTTTGATTTGTCATCAAGAGAAATAAAATGAGACCTTCCAAAGAGAGTGTTTGGTCGAGACTGATTCTACTGGTACTACCTAAATGGAGGCTATACAGCCTGAAGACGGTGTGCTTAGCGTAAAGGTTAGAAGCAGATGGAAACAGCTGGAGTGGGTGGAAACACCAGGACTTCTGGAGGTCACTAAATAATTGCACTTTGTTTAGTTGTTTAATCGATGAAAAGCGGTAGAAGTGTGTGTTTCTTTTCCTGTCCCTCTCCTTTGACTTCTCCATTATTATCTTATTGTCAAAAATCATTACTGTTTTTTTTATTGATTGATTTATTGATTTTCAGCCACATTGATAATGTAGAGATTAATGAAGAAGTTAAAATACGTAAATAATCATGTGTTTCATCATCTACAGGTGTGACTGAGACGTTGTCCCCCTTGATTCTCAGTAGTTTGGAAACAAAGACAGTGGTTGAGCTTCTAGCACAACGTCATCATCCAGTCCTAGATCACCTGACCAGGTAACAATGTTGTGTCTTTCACTCGGAGCAATAGAGCGAGCTTCTCTGCATTTGACTTTACATGAGGAGCAGTGGTGCAGCCATTACAGTGCTGGTGGAGAAAATTTAAGAATCTTCTAGAGACACCACATTTCTTCCTAACTGAATTAGCACATTTTATCCTCAAATTTGATAATAGCTGAAAGTCTGTAGCATTATTATTTATCTCACGTTAAAAAAAAAAAAAAAAAAAAAAAAAAGGAATAATAATAATAATAATAATAATAGTAATAATAATAATAATAATAATAATAATAATAATAATAATTCTCATTTGTAGCAAATCTGCCTCAAAATGCTTCTTCCTTTTTTCCAAAATCTACTGTGATATAAAATATCAATAATATCAGTTCGTCATTTTCCTACCAACAGCCAACAAACATATGGAAACACATTAATGTAAAGCAGGCAGTTCAAGCATCTCAGGGCTACCTGAGTATAAATAAAAAGAACATGAATGTGGTTGTGGCCAGGCCCCAGTGTTAATGATGACACATCAACCATCATGCTGCTGGTAATATAAAGAGCTCTTGTAATGCTGCCTTGTGTTGTATTACACATTAAACCTTTGAGATGTGTTGAATACCTGTCAGAAAGAGGAAAAAAAAGGGATAGACTGAAAGAATGGCTGTTACCTCCACAGATGAAATGGCTGTGTGGGTGGATGTACATGTGAGTGCAGGCAGCTAGGAGCTGTGAGTGGGAAGTTGGTACTGAGTGGGAAGAGAATAGCTGCTTTAGAGTGACGATCGGCAGTGAGGCCCACTGAAAAGCAATCAGGCTTTCATGGCTTCGCTTTGTTTTCTGTGCTTGTTCAAAGGTAATGAGGTCAGCGATGTTGACAACGGTGTTTTTATGTGTGCCTACCACCGTCTGCGCCCAGCAGGAGTGTACATGTTCTTCTCTATTATTCTCATAAAATACCCAGGCTGCATCTGCATGATAGAATATCCTAAAGAGACCTGAAAGATTTATGTAAAATAAAAAGCTCATTCAAAAGCTGTAAAATGTAAGTGATTGATGAAAGAAGCTGTGAAAGTGATGAATGCATGATTTACTTGTGTGTGTCACTAACATGATATTTGATAGTCATGTTAGTGAGAGACCCTGGTCAGAGATATATTATGTTTAAATAATGACTATTTGAAACTTTCAATAACTAATAACAGTCAAAAACAGATCAATATTCTTTGGTTTTATTAGGAAGAACTTCTGTGTCACTGACATGTTACTTTGTCTGTTCACTACATAATGTTGTTGCATTCTTCACATTTTCACTTCATCAGTATATCATCTGCTATCATCCAGTACTGCATCAATATTTTGGTTAATTAATAACATTATATGTTATCAATTAACATACAATGTGTCTTTAATGTCATATGTGTCCTTATAACATTATAAAAGAAGATGGCACAGTGTGACATCATTTCTAAAGTGTTAAACAACCTGGGAGTGTGGAACTACTTTGTCCTCCAGTGCACATTTACGCAGATGTTGTTTTTATCTGCAGAAACAACATCTGTGTCATCCTGCTAGAAGAGCCAAAGTCTTTCGATGTTAACGTCACCGCTTGGTCTTTTTTTTTTTTGTTCACAGAAGAACCATCAATGTGAAAATCAAGCAACTGCAAATTAAAATTTAGATTTTTGTGACCCTGAATATAATGTTACGTTCGGTGAAAAATGTGAGAGTCAACCCTATTGTAGCAAAAGCCATTTTCCAAATTTAAAGTTCAATAAATTCACAAAGCAAGATCACAAAGTCCAAAAAAAGCATTAAAATAAATGGAATCTACAAGGAAAGTAACCAGGGCCAGGTGGAAATCAGACCCTCACAGGGGAGGAAAATCAAGAGGGAAACACAAATTACATGAACAGGAGCAATATTTTATCTACTATAAAGTAAAACAGAAAATAATGGAACAGAAACCCCAGTTGTACAATTTTCTATTGGTGTCGAAGTAATATTCCGGATTTTGAGTGTTGACTGTTTCATAGTCATGCACAGAAGTCAAATTGAGTTGGAATGGGATTGAAATTGAAAGGGTTTATGAAACAAGGTTTCTGGGAGTGATCATGGATCATCAGATCTGCTGGAAGCAACATATAGAGTACATCAGGAATAAATTATCAAAGACACTTGGTATATTGTATAAAACTAAAGTTAAATATGTAAAAAACTGTATTCTGTATCGTTATTAAGGACATTCCTATAACCATACAATCCTTTTACAAACTAAGAATCTGTTAAAGTAAGAACAAATGTCAGGCAAAGATGTTTGTCAGTACAAGGAGTGAAACTCTGGAATAATTTGGAAGATGAAATTAAATTGATAAAAATTCTGTCTAAATTCAAGAAAAAAATTAAATATGACTTAATTAATGGATATAAATGTTTGTAAATTTGATGAGTTGAAGTTAATGGATAGTTGGGAATAATTCAATTTATGTGAATGTTGTTAAAAACCAAAAGAATGCTGATTTTGTTGTTGTGATTAAGTTATGTTAACCAGGGTGGTCTTGCTTCAGCCTAGTCCTTTTTTGGTTACTATTAATACGATTGAAATATGTTTTGTTTTTGTTTTGTTTTTTTTAAATTTGAAATATGAGCAACCAAAATAAATTTCTTTCATTCATTCATACTGCTCCTTTAAATGTGTGCCTGTGTGGCATTTCAATTCAAATACCTGCAAGCTTGCATTCATCCTCACACATGCAACTTTCACACACTTTTTAAATACATACAACACACGTGCATTTAGAGGAACTATTTCTTGCATCCTTATACTCCTCTCCTACTCTCTGGCTCCTGCAGTGAGACAGCCTTGAGAGGAGAGCCCTGCAATGCAGCATCTGTGTGACTCACACACGCACACGCACACGCACACACACACACACACACACACACACACACACACACACACACACACACACACACACACACACACACACACACACACAGAGATGGTTGCACATAGAAGTGCTCAGATCGTAGGAGGAAGATGAGGGAAGATGAGGAGTGAGAGAGCAGAGCAGAGTGGAAAGATGAAACCTTGATGAAAAGAGGAGGAGGAGGAGGAGGACTGTGTAGGAGTAGGAACAATGACGGAAGGAGGAGGAGGAAGGTGTGGAGTTAAGAAGAAATAGCAGGTGGGAGGATGATTTGCAGGTGAAAAGATTCCAGAAGGTTAGAAGAAAGAGAAGAAAATGCAGCTAAAGGCTACAGAAATGATAAGTGAACAACTTAATTAACCAGTAATCACTTGGTCTGGTCACGTCATGCTTTATCTCTTAAAGATGACCACATTATTACACATTTGGAGTTACAGGGAAGCATTTGTCTTGAAGTGACTGAGTATGAAACAGATGCATCTGACAAGGAGCGTCTTCAAGAGTTAATATAAAATGAAATCAACAAGATTCTGCGTCACTAATTGCTATATTTGTTATAATGTTCTGTAGGGACAGGCTGTAATTACCCTTCAACTCACTGATGCTTGGAAGCTTGACAATTTATAGAGCTAAGATAATCCATGTCTGTGAAGTCTCGCAAAACATCACTCAATAGTCACGCTACAACACAGTAACAGGACTTTATTTTTTAGCTGTAGCTACCGCATAATCTAATCAAACACACCTCTCTCACTGTACAGTTTTGGCATGATTGGTTATATTTTCCAAGTTAAGATTCAGAGTATGTTATCGTGTGATTACAGCATGCCATCTGAGCTGACCAGAAAAAGTGTCCTGTGTGGTCTATTCTGAGGATATAGTGAGGAAAATTGCCCCCTGCAGCATCTGCAGAAGGCTTTTTCAGTGTTACTGCAGTACAGAGAGCAATGAGGGTGAAAAATACAAGATGGTTACTGAATTATATTCATCACCTCACATGCAACACATGTTAGACAGTGGAAAGTGCAACTTGTCCATGCTGACTCATCTCTGGATGATGATCTTTTTTCCAGTCTGCAGTACGTGAAAGCAGCAGATGTAGTGAAGCGCTCTCTTCTCTTGTAACACTTTCAATCCTTGTGATAGGATTGTAGTATCAAGGCATGTAGTGCTTGTCAATATAAACATGTATGTTATTAATATACACTGTATCAGTTTGTGCTCATGTTGCTTAGCAACTTCTTTGATTACCCACTGTTGAAACGCTACAAAATGTGACATTCAGCAGCTTTTATCTCTCATCCAAAACGCTCTTGAATATACTACACACATACACAGCAAACATATACAGTTTGGTTGTGCCATTAACTCTTATTATTCTGCTTGAAATGGGTTGTCTTGAATTAGGTACATCTGACCTCTTTGGAATAGTGTTAAACTGCATAAAAGTGAGTTAAAGCAGATGGATGGCAGCTAATGCTAAGTAGATACTCTCAATCACAAATAGGTAGAGATTTTCTCGTACATTGTAGCCAAGAGGGAGTTAGCTGTTGTTTTGTCATCGTGTCCTTAGAGAGTTCAAGTAGCTGAGGGATTTGTTTGATACTTGAGTCTCAAGAGCATCTCATGGTCCGGGATCCTCATTTTCATCTTGTAGTAAAATTCAAGATCACACTTCACACAATAAATAAATGAGACTGTCGCTGTGTCTCAAGTCATACTTCCAATAGCATACTATAGACTCAATAAAGAGCTTGTCCGTATACTTACAGTACCTGCATAGAGAGTAACTGCCCACATTGTGTCATTGTCCCAAATCAGACATTACTGCAGAGCTCACGTATCATTTAACCCTTAATATCATGTTGATTTGAAAAATATATGCCTTGACTTTCATTAAAGATATAAATGTAAAAAAGAATAGTTTTATGTGCCTCTTGATTTAAACAGAAATGGCACAATTTTGTCCTCATATTTTGCACCTTAACTTTAACTTTTGCTTTTTATTGTTAATGTGAATGAATTTATTCATATGTTAAACATATGGTACATTTTCTGAATTGCAGTAGCAACTGTTGAAGTTTCTGTTGGAGTCTGTCAATGGAAGAACTTTGCTCTTAGATCATGTTAGCATTATTAGTTTGTCTATCAAGTATTCTTCAAACACATTGCAGTCTAAGATAGTCAGACCTTAACTTATAGGGCTAAATGGGACCTAATGAAATCCAAATCCAGTTCCAGAATATACATTTACCGGTAAACTTGAAAAATTTGTCTATCATCTGTTGTTGGAATAGAACCCAGAAATACATCAGTTTTAGTGTTGGTTTCAAAATGATTCAACAATAACAATGATGATCTAATTCCCAACCTGTTCCTAAACCTGGAAAAGAAAATGTGAAATAATGATGGTTGATTTTAATTGTTCAAATAAACACATTATGAAATAAGAACTGCAACATACTGACTCACATTCACTACTCTTATCAGCCAAATGAAGTACGGGTCATTGGCTTTTACCAAGATTTTTAATGGGTTTGATTACGATTGTTTTTGAGATGACCAATGTTATGAACTATGGTTTTTTCTTTGTTTTAGAATTGAATTAATGAAATATGGGTAGTACTGTAGTTTAAGTATCTCAGGGTTGTGCCAAGAGAGATTCAGTGTGGGCCTTGGGTTTGGGGGAGTGGAGTGATATCAGCTCATGGTACCAGTATGTTTTGAGGAAGAGGGAGTGTGATAGAAATTAAATGCTATTGTCAGTCAGTGTCCTTAATGTAGCCATGTTTATCACTGTTCAGATGTATATGGAGTCGAAATTACTATGAAAAGGATGTCATTAGCTGCTTGGATAAGTTATCCAATTATGCATTTTATTGATGCATTGGATGTTAGAATATAATACTAACACAAAGAGGAGGTTAATGGATGTAGTGAAAGAGGACATGAAGGTAGTTGGTGTGATAGAAGAGGATGCAGAAGACAGGGTTAGATGGAGGCAACTGATTCACTGTGGTGACCCCTGAAGGGAAAAGCCGAAAGGAGGAGGAGAAGAAGATGACTCTCTTATGTGAGGTGTTTGTTTACACAAATCTGGAAATGTCGTTTTCCTGGACAATAAACATCCACCCCACAGAAAAATTCAATTTATTTTATATCAGCAGTGTCAAATTAAAATTGTAACGTATGACTAGTAAAACTACTCTAGAACACTAATTCATTGCCATTCAAGTCCATTCTTCACTTGCACAGAGAGACAGAGCATATCAGCTTCATCCATCCCTCTGGCAACATGCCACAGGCCCCTTGCCAAGTGCAGCTGACCTCCTGTCTACTGAGATGACCAATGTCTAACACTATCTAATCACGATGGCATTGTCTTCTTCTCTCTGTACAGAATGCCTTGAAGAAAACATATTATCTGTACAGTGTTTTCCCGATAGCCAAAGTTTTCTGCTGTTTACTTGTCTCCATCCTTTCATTCGGAAACTGATCTTGACACATCTGTCAAGTTTTTTGCTTCTGTTCTGCTCTACACTTTTTCTGCACATTATATTTGTACCCATCTTCTTGACGCCATCTGCTCATAAAACATTTTCACACATATACACTAAACTAGCACTTTCTGAATATACAGTGAGTGCATAACATGTTGCTATGCAGCAAAGGTACTACATAGAAGCCCTAGTTTGTGCTTCAAACTGCGAAAATCAGTTTTTCATGATTATGCTGCTTATTGCCTTTGCTAATCTCTAACCCCAGCATGCTGAGTTTTCATAATGCTTTGTAATAATCTTGGTTGTCTTCTATTAGGTCTGTACTCAGCTGCTGCTGTGTCATTCACACATTCTTGCTTACATTTACACAGACTGCATAACATGCACTTTCATCAGCAGTTCAACAAGCCTCCAGGAATCCGGGTTCATGTTTTCCCTCATCAGCCAACACTGTGACTGTTAACCTGGCCACCAGTCAAGATGATCATGTTTGGACTGGAAATCAGCCAGAGAGTTCAAAGTGACCTTCGTCATCAGACAGGCGGCAATGAGACATAGCATCAGCACACAGTCTCATCTGCGTATCCCATTCTTTGCTCTCCACCAGAGCGAGAACAAAGTAATAGAGCATAGAGCAATCAACAGAATGGATGCTGACAGTCAACGGGCGATGCAAAATGTGTTCTTGTTCTTGTTTTGGTTGATCATAAAATGGACATTTCATATTCAGAAATAATTAAAATGCCAGCTTTTGTTTTTGGTCCAAATATTTCATGAGCTGAAGTGGTCCGGCACATGAAAGGCATATTGCACTCAGTTTTTTGTCCAACATTAGAAAAATGTTTAGGATTCCCTCATTGAGGTCTTAACCTGACTGCAGCTTGGCCTCAAAGCCAATTTCAGTGGGCAAATGGTCATCTTTGTTAGCATCTAGCATGTTGGTGACGAGTTCTCTTTGCAGATGAATCCTGGTTTTTGCCGCACTATGCAGATGTCAGATGGCAAGTATGAGGTCAGATGTTGGTGACATTGTGGTTATGGGCGTATGACTGGTGGTTACATAACTTCTTCTACTACTTGCTTCATGAGTGCAATTGTGCTGCATAATACTCGGCACATTTTACATTACCTTTTATTTTGACCATCCTAACACACATCTGTACGGAAACCATGTTGTTCGGTCAGTATCTTGATATGCTATTCCTGTCTGGTCTGATCAGGCAAATACTGACTGAAACAAATATAAAAACACATGAAAAAAATTTGACAGGAATAAGTCTTTTATGTGCATAGAATAAGCTTTCAGTCTTTCAGACTGAAACATGAGTTGCATTTTTATTATTATTATATATTATATTTTTGACCCCTAGAGTCTCTAGAGGTTTAAAATACTGACATTCCCAGTATAGTCAGACCTGAGTCCTGCAAAGCTCCATTGACTTGTGACTGATCCATTTAGGTTCCAAGGTCTTCCTGCCAATAAATGTTCTACTGAGTTTTGCCCTGTTTTTTTTTATCTGTCTGCTAAACACTGTTCTTTGTCTCTGTTTGCTTGTGTTACTCAGTTCCATTGGGTCAAGTTTTTAGTGAGATGTAACACGACAGTCCTGTCATTTCAGCTCATGCAGCCTTTATTGCCACCTTGACAAAACAAAAATCAACTTTTTAAAAATTTGTCTTTGGTACTTTGGTACTGACTGAACTATTTCAAAAATTAAGAGAAATTAAGAGAAAAATCACATTGACTTTGGTGATTACTTTAACTTTGCTTTAGTATACCATGAAAAGCACATTTATAAACAATTTATTTAACAACTTTATGTGATGTTCTAACTCAAAAACTGTTGCATTTCCGTTAAAGATGGAATAGACATTTATAGGGCTGCTTGGTGGCACAGCGGGTGGTGCTGTCGCCACTCAAAGACAAGGTTAAGGGTTTGGGTCCTTTCTGTGTGAAGCCTTTTCGTTCTCCCCATGTCTGTGTGGGTTTTCCAGTTCTCTAAAAACCATGAAGCTCATGTGAACTAATCTACGCCACATTGTCCTTATGTGTGAGTGTGAACGTGATTGTTCATTTTTCATGTGCTTCCGTGATGAGCTGACGTTTCATCTGAGATGTACCCCTCTACTTATGCATAACCAGCTGAGATATGCTCAAGCAGACCCGGATAAACGTCTGTAAACAAGAAGATTGCGGTTGTGTTAAGTACAAAAAGATTGATGGATGGATGGACATTTATATTCTTTATGTGATGAAGTAGGTTAGGGTAAATCCCAATTTAAGATAGTGTGGTAATATGTTGGGTAGCTTTCAAGACTCTTTGTATTCCCATCAGTCTCAGCTGTATGTTATGGATGAATAGTAAATTAAACTTGCTAATAGGTTAATAAATGTATTGTTAACCAAGTGGCTCCAGGCTAAAGTTTTTCTCAGTAGACTGTAGACAAAAACTACACAGGTTGTTTAATAAAGGCTTCAATTGTCAATGGGCCTACACCTCCAACAAAAGCCATGAATCCTTTCAAATATATTTCCAGTCTTTGGTGTTTACTTACAGTCCCAATTGTCGTTTTTTCCCTCTAACCAAGTCCCCATTAATATGTGTTAGAATGCTGTTACTGCAGAATTTAAGCTCCTCAAATAAACGTTGTGTGTCTAATATACTCTATTGGTCTATATACTGACACGAGCAACATATGATCAACGTAAAAAAGGAAAATCTAATCAGAATGTTCAGTTGAGTTTTTCACAGAGTAGAGCTAGAGCCTCAGTAAAGGATTTTACAAAACACAATCTTGTGTATTGATTTTATACTACATTGAACCCATTCATCTGGTCCCTCACCTTCTTTCCAACAGTGTCTAAGAGATCGTTGAAATTTGCTGCGTCTCGGTGATTAAGTAGACTTGTGTCCTCTCTATGCAGTTCTTATCAGTACTTGTACAGTTCCCAGTACCCTGCCTCTCAATTCAAAGTCGTTGAATTTTTGCTTATGGAATATATCTTGTTGCAGAAAAAATCAATCAACCAATTCACTACAAATGCTGCCAAATGCAAAATACTTTTTTAATGTAAGACTGGATTGTCAGAGTGATGGGATCCTAGGTTTCCTGACTGACAGCAACATGATGGTGGTTAGTAGCACAACATAATGACCTGAAACACAACATGAGACTACAAGCACTAAGGCTACTGCAGGTAAAAACACTTCTCAGATGTGCTGTGTATCTAGGCTTATAGAAACTCCAGGCAGAGCCGTTTGGGCCTAGAATACTGCAATGTGAGGGGAGGGGAAGGAGGGAGAGACAGACAGAGCAATCAGTTCAACATAAAATACCTTGAATAATTAGCTTTCTGTCCCTGACCCCATTCCTTGAACTACCATTATTCCTGTCTCACTCTAGTCCTGAGCTAACCAAAATTCTGCTGCTACACTTACATTTCCAGAATCCTATGTGAGTTACACAAATCCAAGGTCTGCTGTATTAATTTTTCCACTGGCCCAGGTAGAAATCAATGTGTAGAATGACTGATATACAGTCATTCTACGCACAAATCAATAAGGGTTTAATCCAGTGACAACCAATGCCTCTAATATTTATGTGTCTGGGCGTACACACAAGCTCCCTGAGCATACTGAGGATCACTGTGCACAAAAAACAGCTAGCTAGTTGACCAAAAATGCCCAGAGATGTGAAAGTACCCTTGAACTTTGAATCACTCAACTTTTTGTAGCTGTACCACTGGATCTCCGTTATCAGTGAATTCTATTTAGAAGCTACAGCAGGGCTTATGTCTGACTAAAAGACATTTTTTAATGTGACTGATAAAGCAGAGTCTCCTCTGGAGTAAACATTATTCATTTTGATGATGCCTTGCCTTCTCTTCTCTTCCCTTCCCCCAATCCCTTCATTTCTCCCTGCCAGAAGGAGAGATCCTGTTCCCTCCCCTCCTGCTAGCTAGCACCAGCATGGCAGACAGTCGACAGCCAGAAGATGGTACACCCCAATGGGATCCATCTGGGGGGCAGGAGACCACTGGGACCCATGGGGCCAATGGTTACTCTTCCTCGCCCTTCAGGACCTGCCAGCCTGGAGTTGCCCACATGGCCACGGCCTCCTACTCTGCCAGAGAAAACGGCTTAAATGGTGAACTAACTGGTGCTCACGCTGTAACTGCTGGTAAGATGTTTCTAATAATCTGATTATTTTGCAATCAGAATCTCACCATGCATCTACTTGTGTTCATAGCTTTTCAATCAAGTGCAGACAATGTTTTTAATTTAGAATCTGTTTTTTTTTTTTTACATGATTTTCAAGGCCACACTTTTTGATCATTATTTCTTTTAAAATTGTTAAACTAGAAAATATGTGGTTTACAGTTGCTGCCTCAAAACCCTTGACCTAGAGAAACTCAGCATTTTACATTAATAATTAATGTCGGTCAGAGGCAGAGTTGTCATCAGAGAGATGGACACCACTACCTGCTATCTTCACTAGCCTTTGGTTTTTAATCAAAGGTAAACAGTAAAATATCCAAGATACGAATCCGGATGTGATGAGATACTCACAGAGACATCAACAAACAAAAGTAAAAAATGTGTTAAAAATGTGTGAATGCAACAGTGCTGCTCAACGGGGGTTGTGACAGAAAAGGGAACTGCAGTACAATACTTGGATATGGTGGTGTGTGTTTGTTCATATCTTCCAATATTTCTAAATTGAATGTTCATCAGTTGAGGGCTACTTGTATTATATTTACCTTGAAATGTTTTTTTCATTCCATGGTAAAACAAATACACATGTGGCGTAGACTGCAAATGAACATTAATATATGAAAATATAGCACGCAATATGCAAGAACAAATGGTTCATGCCTTAATGATTCATCTCTGTAGGTGTAGACATGTAAATGCCATAACTATGTATGAAACTAGAAGAAACAGAAATATAGTTGATTTACAATTGGACTTGTTTGAATGATTGCATTCATTCATTCATTTTCTGCTGCTTCATCCGCCGTAGCGGGTCACGGGGAGCTGGAGCCTATCTCAGTTGGCATAGGGCGGGGGACACTCCGGGCACGATGCCAGTGCACCGCGGAGCCACACACAAAGACAGACAACCATGCACACACACACTCACTCCTACAGGCAATTTGGGACCGGCCAATTAACCTGGAATTATGGCATTTTAAATGTATTAATATTGAATGGAAGAAGAAGTGGGGTCGACATTTCAAATGATCTATTTTGGAATCATTAGCTCTTTTGCATCTTTTCTTGAGCTGCTTGGGACATGGAATCGCTGAAGTACAGACACATGCTAAAATGACAGTGAGACTATCTCAACCCCTTTAGGGCCGTTTGATTTTCATTTTTCACTTTGGGTCTAGAAGTGTTGGCATTACAACGAAAGAAGAGAGATTCCTCCATAATATACATGCATATGTGGAAGTTTCTTTGTGGATCAGACCAGCTTGACTTGTTCCCTTCAAATGCAGTGCTTATGATGCAAAGAAAGGTCAACAAGAGTGTGTATTAAACTCAAATTTTATTTGACTTGGGCTTGGATGTGTGTTTGTGTGTGTGTGTGTGTGTGTGTGTGTGTGTGTGTGTGTGTGTGTGTGTGTGTGTGTGTTATTGTACTGTGAGAACTTGGATAACTTTTGTCTGTATCTTTTAGTCAATATGCGTGTGTCATTACTTGCATATTGGTCCTGTCCCGTCTTCTGTGTGGGTTTGCAGCACTCTGGGTCCTCACTAGAATCACACACTGTTATTAATAGTGCTATAATTAACCCATAAAATCTAGCTCTGTGCTTCCCAATCCTCCACCCAACCCTCAATCACGCCCTGGAGACATGAACAGTAATGTGCCATTGGTGTAGCCATGGAAACAGCTCCCCTACAATTTACTTTGCCATTTCTTTTGTTCTTTTTGTATGTAGCTTGTTACAGACAACGACATGTAGCATGCAATGATAATTAACCTTCCATGTCCCAAACAGTAGGGTTTGAGTAACACTAGTTTTTAAGGCTGATTACAGTATTTATATCGATGCCTGTTGACAATTGACCAAAATGCTCATCTTATTTATTTAATGTGCAGGCTCAATCGGAATTTCAAATAACACTAATGTACATTTGATTAAACATTTATTATACCTGGTTATACCTGTTGTGACAACATCACGCCACTTGATTCTCTGATAGTGATCAGACTGAATTATAAACTATAAACAAAATGTTGTTCTCAGTTTTTTTTGTTCATATATTTTTTATATGAAGAATACATTTTTAATTTATGTCTTATTTTATTTAAATGAGAGTTTTTACTGCAAATAACTTCAAAGACAATGCTAAAAAATTAACGTTATTATGTTTACCCTGGAATTTGTGCCCCCTTTTGTTCTATTGGTTTTATGTAACCACTAATATATTCATTAAACAGTGAAAACACATTTATTAATTCATTCTTCCATTTATCCTTGTAAGAACAATATTTGAGGAAGGCAGGGAACTCCTTCCAATTTGATGCAAGTATGAATGAATTAGAATGTGGCAGTCAAAGGTCAAAGTCATTGTGACGCAACTAGACATCTTTTAGCCATAAGAAGTCATGTACATATTGGATACTTCATCTTCATTATTATCTCTAGGCATGCAACCAGAGCTCTTGTAACATTCCTTCATTGCACTGCTTGCTAACTAAATCAAGGGAATATATTTTATTCTGAAGTAATAGGAACTTCAAAGGCTTCCTGTGTTCCTCTGGGTAATTATTATTATGTATCATGAACGTATAACCAATGCTGTTCTGGATGCCGAGCACCTTGTCAATATCTTTTGGCATCTCTCCAGAGTAATGCTAGTTCATGGGCAGAGTGACCAGGACAGAAGGGTGACAGAAGGGCTGCTGCCGACACTCAGTGAACCTTCTCTCTCTCTCTGAAAAGCTCTTCCGACACAACAAGAGCCAATTGAAGCACAAAATTGCCCTTTTGAATTTTCTACGAGATTGAAGTTAGGAAAACCAGCCAACCACACTAGAAGGGCAATAATAAAAAGATGTAGAGAGGCACACCAAAAGAATCAGAGTTATAAATGGTAAATTCATTTAAAAATCTCTTTTGCTTAGTGCAGAGCAGTTGGCTTGCATGAGTACCCTTTGTGTTGCATCAGCGATATTGTGTTGTGCTAACAACTGGGCCTTGTATCCGACAACAAGACAATATTTAATGGTAATTTCACAACCAGACAACCTTTGATAAAGCAAATGTTGGTTGTTAGATTGGCAATTTTGCCCAGGTATATTGGGCTTGGGGAATTCATTCATTTGAGCATTGGACCGAAAGACAGCTGTGGTTCCGATGGGAATAACTGTCATAACTACTTTGACTAATGGTTATTCTTTGTAAATAACACTGTGTGATCAAGTGTGAAGTGGCAATTAAAAAAAACAACAAATAAACAAACAAACCTTAAAAACAGATATTTTACTTAATTCAACATTTAATGCATTATTTGTGAAATTTGTCTTGGGAATTAGAGAGAGGGGTATTATGAAGATGATTGTGGTTTAATTCCACCGATAAATAACAAAAAGTCCAAATGTATGCCTCCATTGTCATGGGTCCCTGTGAATTTTTGAAATTGAAATGGGGATCATTTAGTGCTTCAGTGTGGATCTACTGGAGCTAATGCACATGTGTTAGGAGACAAGGAATTATAAATGCTCTAAAGGTTCCGATATCTTTTATTCAGTAAACATAAACTTCGGTTTGGTTACTTTCACTCTGATCTGTTACGTTTCAGGAGAATATCGGTCATAAAGTTCAGCAGCCATGTCAGAGCATTATTTCCTTCATACTGGAAGTTGCAGACAGTGATGGCATGCTACTGGAATCTAAATTGTATGGAGACAGAAATCAGTTATCCATCAGTCTGCTACTATGGTAACCTTTTGCCGTTCACGTTTTGTGTTGCCAGCACTATCTTAACAGTGGCTACCCCTGCTTTCCATGTGCCTCTAAATCCTGCTGTTTGAAAGTGAGTGTGTCGGGTGTGGGTTGACTCTGGGGTTCTGTTAATTTGTATTTCCATCAAGGGAGCGTTCTCAGCTTTTAGCCTGCCTTTATTGCAGGTAATACACGGTTTACATCAATTCAACGGTATGCGTGTGTGTATGTGTGTGTGTGTGTGTGTGTGTGTGTGTGTGTGTGTGTGTGTGTGTGTGTGTGTCTTCATGCATGTGTTTTTTTCTTATGATTACTGGTGAAAGTCAGGCAGCTATGTCAGTTGACATTACAATCAGAATTATGGTGAGACCATCAGGGCCAGTTCTCGCCAGCTATGGAAGGGTGGGCTGAAAGAAATAATAGGTGGGAGCTAACGGGAGCTCTTTGTTAATTGGTGGAGAAAGCCTGGAAGCATAATACAGTGAAAGGCACTGTTTACACAGACACACACAAAAAGAATTTGATGCAAATCTGAGACTTAAAAATTACCTTCTCAACAAAAGGAGATTGACTTAAAATATATTTTTCATTAATATTTTATGATTCAACTCCATAAAATTTATTTTCAAGGGATGAGTTCACCAGATCTGGTGATCCTTCTCATTATAGCAAGTTGGTAGAAAAGTACTAAACTTTATACTCAGATTGAAAAGGGGAAAAAAAATACAACTGAGCCAACTAAAAACGAGACTGTAGTGAAAAATCGATAAACAGTTGAGTGGGTTTCCCAGCATGCCTGGACATGATGTGTGAGTTGGACATGTTCTGGATGTTCACTTGTGTTGCTTGTTGTGCTGTGGTTGGTTATTTACAGATGTGTCACCTGATAGACAATGTTGTGCTTGGGTGAAACATCAAAATGAATAGTAAATTAAGAGCATGAGAATTCATTAAACAACAAGACATTTAAATACTGTAATATTGCAAGCGAAAGACTATGTAAACAAAATGCAGAGACAAGCAAATACACATTCTGAAGTTACAAATCTGTGGCATGATTTTTCAGATTTAATTCTTTTTTTTTTGAACATTTAACACACAACTTGAAGATAATTTTTCACTATGCATGGTGGCATAGTGGTTAGCACTGCTACCTCCCCGCAAGAAAGTCATGGGTTCAAACCCCAGCATTTCCAACATTTCCTTACTGTGAAGAGTTTGCGTGTTCTCTCCTGACTTAAAATCTAGGGGCTGTTTTCTGTTGTTTAATTTCACAGCCGTTGATTGTGTTTGGCACTGGAAATGTGATGGCTTCATTTTTTCTGTAAAGGGTTTTGCCGGTGAAAATGTGGCACATGGTTATTTCATTTTCCCATTGAAAATTGGAAATGGCTGCTTTGATTTTGAAGGTGAATTGCTAAGTGTCCATGGGAGAATTGTGTGTGCATGTAATTCCTTGTGTGTATGCCTGATAGCTTGTTTTTACTGATGAGTGGGCGACAGAGTTGGATAGAGAAAACAGCAGCAGCAAAAGCATGAAACTGTCTCCAAATCCCACATTAACACTATTACTATGCAAATAAAGGCTGGTTTGATAAGCACACTGCAGCCCCCAGCCCCCTCACCCCATACCTGGCAACATTTCAACCAATTCATATACACAGAAGCAGAAATCTATTAGCTTAAAGGGACAGTGCACCAAAAATAGATGGTTTCCCTCTTCAACAGTGGCAGTTGGTGCTATTTTAAGAGGTTTCTACTGTAGAAAGCATTCTTAAAATGCACTGTACTTGTGCTTACTAACATAAAAAAAAAACTAAATGTAACTCAGTGTAATGTAAAATACATGTTACATAAATATAACTACCTCTTAATGTTAAATAAGTAATAATTTATTACAAACATTACAGTTGCACAGAAAAAACATGTTTAGTTGTTGCTCTGTTATAACATAAATCTTTTTAATTTGTTAGGGTATGAAACCCACAGAACTCCATCAATCAAGTATCAAACTATCCAAGTGAATAAAGAAAAATAACATCAAACACAAGTTAAGACATTTACTTTGTTTTTTGTCAAAGTTAAAATAGCCTAAATTACTGCATTGTGGGAAATGTGGTTTTTAGTCAAAACACACTTTTGACCCATTTTTATTTTTATGCCCTGGCAGGCCACATGAAATGATGTGGCGGGCCACATTTGGCCCCCAGGCCTTGAGTTTGACACGTGTGGATTAGAGGCTTGTCTTTGTGACTGAACAAGACACAAAAATCCTACAGACAAAAAAGCTGATGTCACAGATTTACCTTAATATGTGCCTGGTTGCTCTTAATATCTATCAACTTGAGCTTTTTCCTCATTGTCCTCATTTATCCTCTGCCACCCGCCAGTGTCAGACATCCAGACAGCAAAGGCTGGCTGGATGTCTAAAATATGAAGCTAGTGTTGTCGTGGAGACTCTAAATCTCTTATCATCTCACCTCTGCAAAAAAATATAATTTGATATTGAATTTTAGGAAAGTTAACGACAAATTGAAAATGCATTTGAGTGGCATCTGGAAGGGCACCAGTCCTCCACCTTGGATGAATAGATGAACAAAAAGGGGAATTCGAACACCCATCTGCAGTCTGGTTGTTTAGTCCAATTTGATTAACCTTGTGTTTGTTTTTGTGTTCAGAGCAAGTGTCAGCACGGATTGTGCAGGAAGTGACAGCGGAGGCAGTGGCTGTGCTGAAGGGAGAACAGGAGAATCAGAGGTTGCCATCAGGTAAGCCCCTCCCATGAAGAAACACATGCTTGTTCTGTGGTGAAAATGATTCCTCGTACCATCCAGGGATTGTAGACAGTTGGAGTCCGTCCTAGTTTAACATTGAGAAAATAAAAAATAATCATTAAGACAACTATAACCATACCTCGCTAAGATAGTTCTGCTTGAAGCTTAGCGGTAACTGGCATGAAATCTACAAATTTTGTTTTAATGTTTTACGTTTTAATGTTTTAATTTATGTGACAATTAAGGTTTTTTCCTCAATATCCTTTGCAGTTGAAGACACCACAAATCTGCCTCCTTCTCCTCCCCCATCACCTGCTGCAGAACACTTTGGCCCTCTCGAACAAGGTAGGCCGAGAATACACATATTTAATAGAACATGTCTCTTATGGAAGGGAGTACAGATTCCTTTGTTTCCATGACTCCTTGATAGCCACCCTATCCGGGTACTCTTCAATTCCCATGCCAGGACATGCCGCAATCACAGGGGACAAAACAATTTTTACCCATTCAAGAAACATGTGCTTATCAGAATTACTGAAAGCAGGACCATTGTCCCCATTTGTCAGACATAAGTTTGTTTGAAACCCTTTGTCCTCCACTTCATTATGCAATGTAGATGGATACAAACCATATCTTCATCATCCATTCCATTTATCTCTACAAGGAAATAACAACAGTCATGCATGACCACTTTATTACAAGTGTAATCTATTATATCATCTCTTTTCATTTTCTCATCTAACTCTACAAAGCAATGTCTTCCCACCCACTAATATTACGGCTGATTTAGTAAACCTTCCAACTTTGTGTTATCTGTCTCTTTGTGTCTCATGTTGTGTTTGTGTGTAACTGTAGAGTTTTCATGTCCGTGTGTGCTGTCTGCCAGTTGTTGTTTTTTTTTTACTGTGGCCACGGCATTACTGAGAGATGTAGTTGCCCTCAAACTGATGCAAAAGAAATTTGTTCTGAATCTACAAATTCAGGTAACAACAAAATCAAAGCCACCAACAACTGTAGAAATGCGATTAAAATAACTTAGCATACAGCTAGTGTATGTCTGTGAGTGTTAGTCTGCCGTTTGAGGCTACATGATTAACATTAGAAATAAAACACCCAATTATGGTTTCATAAACCTAAAATTTTTAACACTGTGATGCAGTTTGTTTATTTTTCTACAATTTTTTTGTTTAGTTTAAACAACAAAGAAATGACTATGTCCTGCTACCTCCATAGAAATGGTGGTACACAGTTAACATTAGTTGGCTTACTTCTTGGTTTTGTTGGATGTCCTCTCGGTCTGACATGGTTGGGATGTAATGCAGTGAGTCTGCAGGTTGGTCAGCCATGCATCAATCTCACATGTAGAAGTTTGTTGATATTGTACAGTAGAAGAAGCAAAAAGGTTTATTTATCTATATGGTGTTTATAATTGGATCCAACGGACTGACGTAGAGTTGGAACTGTGGTTATTCTTTGTATTGGTACATTTTACTACTACTACTACTACTAGTACTACTACTACAATTGTTATAATTGTTAAAATACATTGTATGTTGTGTGTGTTTTTTGTGGGTGTAATTATTAAAGCAGTCTTTTTATTGATGTCTTTCACATTTGATGCACTAATTTACAAATTTGTTTGTCTCAGGTTGTGGTTAGGCTAAAGCTTTGTCACCTTTTTAGTTGTTTGTCTTCTTGTCAGTGTCTTGTACGTTGTGTGTTTCTTTTGCTCTCAACCAAAGTTTTTCCCTTTCTTGCTCCCCTATCTTTATTCTCTTTTTTGTCAATCTAATTTTTTTTTTTAACTTTTTTTTTGTTTCACTGAAAAAAATGCTGATCTTAAAAGTCACTTTGGATTTTTATAGTAAAGAAAATGGTGATAATTTCCTAATTATTTAAGGACCACAGCTGGACAGTGGTTGATTTGCTGACTTATCTTTGCCCTCAATTAAAAAAAATAATGTTTAATAAATTCCAATGGAGGATCAAAGTATATTAAAAAAAAAGTAAAGAACAAAATCTCTGTTAAAATACTAAGATAACGACATCCTGCTTTCTTTTTTCTCAAAATTGCAAAACCCTGTTCATGTGTTGCTCTATTAATAGGATCAAGTATATATTTTGTTGAATCATCATTAAGATGAGCATTCTTTGGAATGTTCTCCATTCTCTTTTATTTCTTTTTTCCTTTACCCTTGTCCTCCTCCTCACTCTCTCGTAGTCTGTGTCCAGATTTCCTTGCAGTTCTTCTCCTTGTGTCTGTCTTGTTTGTAGATGTAGGGGATGAGGAGGAGGCGGGGCCTCTCCGCCGCTTCCAAAATTCTCGGGAGAGGTGCAAGTTCCTCGCCCCCTCCATCTCAGTTTCCGTGCCCGAGGATGACCCCTACCACTCCGACGAGGAGTACTATGAGCACCCATTGTTCAGCCCAGAGTGGACGCACTCGGGCTCTCGTCCCACAGGGCAGGCTGTGGCCTTTAGACAGATTGAAGGTGAACCGCGCATGGTTCCTCTTTGCCATTTCCCCCCTCTCCATCCCCCCCGCTCTCTCTTACTCTGTCTCACTCCTTTCACTTTTTAACACAGATATCCTCCTCTCCTCCTTCTGTGATTTGACCTTCCTTCATTCCTCACTCCCTCCGTCCTTCCGTCTCTTCGTCCGTCAGTTTGTTTTTTTTGTACGTCTCTTCGTCCGCCATTGTGTTGTGATGACTAGCGTTTTGTGTGTGTGTGTGTGTGTGTGTGTGTGTGTGTGTTGGGTTTGTTTCCTTGCTTCATGTTTTCTGTGTTTGTGTGTCCTTGTGATGATTGTCAGCTCACAATCTAAGGAGTTTCATGTTCTTTTTGTTTTTTTACATTTAGTTTATGTCATTGATACCAGTTGTTGTCATGCTATGAAGTCCTTCACATTGCAGTGATGTCTCTAAAGCAGCACAAAGTTTTAATTGTGATTCACTCAGTAGACATAAAACATCACACTTCTCAGCAATAAGACCATATTGCCACCAAGGCTTACTCTTGATTTGAGTCCAAATGGCTTTCATGAATATCATCCCTCAGAGTTGTGTTTTAGTTCATTCTTCAAAATGATCCCTCACATGACAAACCCCCTACTACTCCCACACACTCAATGTGGCAACAAGGAAGACTTGCAGCTCCATATACTCACAAGCAGTTACATGAAATCTTTACCTTTGATGTCTGTACAAATATGACATGAGACAATATCTTTTACAAAGGTATGTCCTGTACAGAGAGAATATGCCATTATTGTTCCACCTTTCTTTATTTAATATGGACTGATTGATAGTCTCCAACTGTCATCATCACTGCCAAAGAAATTCTTAGTGGCAACTTGCATGTTTTTGTCCAAAGCTGTGTCACGTGAACAAAACCTGTGAAATCTACACGAGATTTTAAAATGATACACAGTGGTGGCTTTTCAAGTGTGAATTTACACACACCCACAGTGACCATCACACAGTTGAAAATCTAGTCTGTGTAATGTAAAGAAAAAAGGAGCTTTGAAGGACTGAACTGCAGTCCTGGCCACATTTTCTAAAAATCCAGAGATATAAGAAGGTTTCTGTCCCAACTTTATTTAGGTTTCTATATTACTTTCGTGTGGGTCGCAGATGTGTGCAAGAGAGAAAAAAAAGTGGAAGTATTTTTTTGTAATGCAGTGTACTGTATTCCCAATACAAAAAAGTTTTATTTCTTGCATATGAAATATACCGTATATTTATTCTGCACTTACATACTAAATACACCAAGCACCAAAGTAGAAACAGAAACACACATGCACTCTATGTGTAATGTAGCTATATACAGTATATGTGAATAGACATAGGCTTTCTGTCATCTTTTCCCAGAGCTGAAAGTGTCCCATCACAAGTTATGTCCTCACATAGCCCAAGTCTGTGTTGCCTGTAGTCTTAATGTTTCCCCCTCTCACCCTGTTTTTGAGAAGAAGAGACCATGGAAGCTCTTACAGCTGAATACGAGGAAGAGGTGGAAGAGGAGGAGGAGAGTGCAGAGGCAGCAGAGTCCGAGACAGCTCTTGATGAGCATCAGTGGAGCGGGGAAGAGCCTGAGCTGGACAGCCCCCATGCTGAGCCCTTAGAGCAGGCAGAGTCCGTAGAAGAAGGCCAGGATCTAGACATAAGGCCGGCTGAAGCAGCTTGTGCTGCTGCAGAAAGCTCTATGGATAGAGAGGAGGAAGAAGCAGAGGGTGATGTGACAGGTGTGTCCGGCTCTCTGCTCTCCCTGCCTACACGCTCCTGCATTGTCCATTGTATAGGAATGCCAGATGTTTCAAAGGCCATAAGCAGATAACATAAGCGTTATAATTCAGGTTGAATTGCAAGCAATCCGATCGCTGCGCTCTGCTGTGGCTGCGAGGCAACACAGGCTTGTTGGTGAAAAGAGCTACATTCTGAATTTAATCTGGTTTTATTGTGTGCTATATTTGCGCTTGTGTCTTCATTTTTTTGCGCTGTGATTTTTGGGCCGCCCGTTTTGTATTAGTATGATGAAGTGAAGTGTCCAATTGTGATTCTTCATCAGCTGGTGGCTTATAGGTTTCTTCTTGTGTTTGCACATGGCTTGGTGATGGTGTGCCGGTGCTACAGACTTTTTGTGTGACTGTGACTCATACTTAATGCAGATCACTCATGGTCATGGTCCTGTATACATAAATTGCAAGAGATTTGTGTTGGCTCGCTCATATCAATTGCCAATCTAGCAGTTTCATCACATGCATTATCAGTAGTCTTCAATTATTTTTTTATATGTTCTGTTTGTTATTTCTCTGTCATTCATCAGAAAGGTACTTCCATATTTGATGTGATATTTTTCTCTCATTTAATAACATATAAAGGTCATTACTAACAGCCTAAATTAATATATCTTTGTGAAGATAAATTTGAACTGGTCAAATTCTCATAACAATCCATCACAGAGAATGACAGAAATATATATTTTTTTTTTATATCTGATGTTCATTGGAGTTGCATGGATATCCATCCCATATGTTATTGCTTGTTTCTCGTACATCAGCATCACAGTTACCTCATGCCGATTCCGTCACATACCATGCCATTTCCTCATCCATCTGTGACTTGGTGGACTCCATAATCCTTGCCGTTGTCCTTGACCGATGGCTGTGTCATTGTGCTGTAAGTTACAGAGAGCTTTGGCTATTTTGTAAAAAAAGGCTTTCCTAGTTCTCGGCTTGATAAATACCTAAATTGCAGCATGCCAAACCATTACGTAACCATGTGATTATTATAACAGCAAACATAAAGATGTCCTTTCAGCTTTGAAGATGGACTCAGACAAGCAGGGAAGCGAGAAAAGTGGTTCCATGAGTCCAGACAGCATTGGATTGGAGAAACAAGCAGAGGAGTTTTTCGAGCCCCAGCTCCAAGGGTTTTTTGCTGGTGAACGGATTGTACCAGAGAGTCCCACCATGGATATGCCATCCTTTGCACCTCCGAATGTTCAAAATCAAACCAAAAAACCTTCCAAATCAATCACGCTCCAGCCTGCATATGGTGAACCAATCACAGTATCAGAGAAACAGCCATCAGTGGAGGTGGTAGAGTTCAGCAGCATCAGTTCACCCAGCGATTTCTCTTCAATGGGAAACAAGGTTCAAGGAGGAGACAGCTCAAGGGATGCAAAAGACAGATCTGGCATGTCAGCATATTTTGAAACATCAGCCATGGAAATTGATGACACTCCATTGTCTAAGGGTGAAGGTTATTATGAACTTAGCAGAGCTAGTGAGGAGAAAAGAACGGGTGAGTCAGAATCACAAGTAATCAGCTACAGCACATTAGCTGAAGACACAGATAGAGCTGAAGTGGCAAAAAAAACATCAGAAGACAACAGGGTGTTCACAGTTCCCGACAGGAGTAATGAATGTAGGCTGTCTCCTGGTAAATTAGCCTTAGAGCAGAGGAGTTATTCCCTTAACATTACCATTGGAGCTATGGATCAAAGCGGCCAAGGTTCCAACTTTTCCCCACTTGCTACAGATATCATGTCATTTGCTCGTGGAAGTCTAGACGAGTCAGCAGACTACCTCCCAGTCACCACACCTTCTGTGGATAAGCCTCCATGTTTTCCTCCCCTTATTTTGGAGACTGCAGCTTCTGTTACCTCCGATTCTTCATCTCCTCCAAAGGCCCCTGAACCAGCTTCAAAACCCAGCCCTGAACCTGATTCACCAGAATCACCACAGCACCTCAAGAACACCTATAAAAATGGCACAGTGATGGCTCAAGATTTGCCTGAGATGCTGGATCTTGCCGGCACACGTTCTAGACTTGCATCAGATAACAATGATGCAGAGGTCACCAGAAGAAAATCATTTCAAGCAGATGCTCCTCCCTTCACTGATGAGTTGCTGGGCAGAATAGTTTCAGGGGACCAGAGTCCCTCAAAGAGTGATAGCCAGGTGGAAGAGATGGGTTATTGTGTCTTCAGTGAATATTCAGGGCCCATGCCCTCCCCTGCAGATGTTTTCAGTCCTACAGGCATGTCTGCACAGGGTTTCACTCCCTCAGTCCTGGAGGAGAAAGTGGCTGAGCAGGCAAGGATATTAGGAGTCCGAAATACATCTGTGGAAGACAAGAGCCAGCCATTGGGAGTTGCTGATGTCACAGAAGAGAAAGACCAGAAATGCTTAGAGATACAAGGCTTTGCAGAAGAAAAAGGAAAAGATTTTTCTGAGGATCAGATAAATAAAACTGTAAGTGAGACATCCCCCACTCAGCCAAGTGAGTCATTTGTGACACCAACAGTCACTGTGACTCTTGAGGAAGGTGGTAGGTCAGAGAGTGCGTCTGAACGACAAGCCAGCGGAGAAGGCTCAGTGTCAGAAACAGAGATTGCAGACTATGAAAGGCAGATCCGTAAACTGGAGATGGAAGACAGGCCTCTTAGTTTGGAGGAGGAACGAGAACTGCAGGAGCTTCGAGAAAAAGTCAAACTAGTCCATCAGGAGGCCTACGAGGAGGTGGACGCTGAAGATGTGTACCAGTTGACTGGCATGGCCAAGGACAGAATAGCCAGGCCTTTCAAAACTTCGTCTGCGTCATCTGTGGAGAGTAATATTGATGATGACAAGCTGCTTTCTCCAGTGCTCTCACCCTCCAAACTTAAACAAAGAGAAGTTTATGGCTCTCCCAAAAGAACACCTTCACCAGTGTTAGGAATAAACAAGGAAGAGAAAGAGGAGTCGGAAAAAAAATTGAGGGACGCACAGGAGAAGGAAGCAGCCAAGAAGGAAATAAAAGAAGAGAAAGAAGTGTCAGAGAGGAAAGAAAGGGAATTGAATGAGGAAGAGGTAAGACAAAAGAAAGAGACAGAAGAAAAAGAGAAAGATGAGGCTGAGAGAATAGAGAGAGAGAAAAGGGAAAAAGAACAACATGAGCAGGAAATAAGAGAAAAGATGGAAAAAGAGGAGAGAGAGAGAAAGGAGAAAGAAGACAGAGAGAAGAAAGAAAGCGAAGACCGGGAAAAGATGGAGCAAGAGGAGAGAGAAAAAAAAGAAAAAGAAGAAAAAGAAACAATCGAGAAAAAACTGAAAGAACAGGAAGAAAAAGAAAAGATAGAACGAGAATTAAAAGAGAAAGAGGAGAAAGAGATTGAGCAAAGAGAGAAGGAGAAAGAGAAGATAGAGAAGGAACTTAAGGAGAAGGAAGAGAAAACAGCAAAATATCCAGACATAGACAATTCAACCGAAAAGCCCGTTGAAAAAGCTGTGGAGATCAAAATGGAGACCAAGACGGAGCAGGAGAAAGGCGAGGAAGTGAGAGCAAAAGAGATCCCAGAGACTTGTGCTGCCATTGAATCAGTGGTGACAGTTGAAGATGACTTTATCACTGTGGTACAGACAATCGATGAATCCGAAGAGCCAGGTCACAGCGTCCGTTTCTCTGCTCCACCTGTGGCTGAAATCCTTTGCGTTGCTTCCCAAAAAGAGGAAGAGGAAGATTCTGTGGAGCTGGCCCAAGAAGCAGATATGGAGGCTGCCAGTCTAGAGGAGGTGGGTGATGTTCCTGAAACCCATATGTCCCCTGAGAAGGAAGTCCAAATTGTAGAAAAGGAAGAACCAACGGACAGTTATGATCGAGATGAAACCACAATGGATGACTCCATTCTGGACAGCTCTTGGATTGACACACTAGGTAAGGTATTTTTTTTAAATCACAATTCTCTTGTTGCGCTTCTATTTCAAATGAAGACATTTAAATCTCTCTCCATTCACATGCACTTTCTGGGCACACTATAGATGATGATAAGAGTATGGCAACAGAGCAGATTGAGCCGTTGCCCAAAAGTCCCACCGTGTCCAAAAAACCTGCTACGGCCCAGAACAAGCAGACACAACAGAAGACGACAGAGAAACAGGAAAAGCTAGTTAAACCAAAGGCGAAGGGAGGACGACCTAAAGGCAGAATCTCCACACCAGAACGCAAACCTGTTCGCAAAGAACCTGTCTACATCATCAGAGAAGATATCAAAAAGAAAAAAGGTTCTGGTAATTTTGCTTTTGTTTTCATTTCTTGAAATTACATGTGGATAAAGTGATTGTTCTTTCTAAAATTATGATTGTAATATTACACCATATATCTGAACTGTCCTTCAAAAAAATTTGACAGAAAATAACTACACATTAAAGGGACAGTAAAGTTAATTTTAAGTGACATATACAGTATGTTATTCATCGTTATGAAAAATAGAAGAAAAAATAGATTTTATTCATTAACAGGCTAGCGCGTTAGCATTTTTAGTGCGATACCTTCCCAGAAGGTACTCTAAAGAACGACAGGTCCTTGTCTTCGCGTCTTTTTGCTGTTCTGTTGATTTGACTTCTGAATGATCCCATGTTGACCTGAATGACAGCAATGACTAACAGAGTGCAGCTGTGTGTCATTTGGTCTCACATTTGCACATCCTACTTTTCAGCTTTTTATTTGTAAACACAATATAAAATGTTGAATAAATTTGGTTCCACTTCACAATTGTGTCTCACATGTTGTTGATTCTTCAAAAATATTTTCAGTTTGTTATCTTTAAGTTTGAAGCCTGAAATGTGGCAAAATGTCAACGAGGTTTTGGGGGGCCAATACTTTCGCAAGGCAGTGTATATGTCACTTAAAATTAACTTTACTGTTCCTTTAAGTATGGCAACTGCTCAGCATCATCGAGTGTCTACTGTTAGTATAAATTGGGTATAAAAACAATCTCTGTTGATTTGTCATTTGTAATTCAGAAAATTCGCTGTCTTAATGACAAAGTGTTACACTGATTTGAATCACTTGTTTTCAACAGAGAATATTTAACTTCCAGGACTCCATATTTTAACATAATTTTTCTCTTCTTTTGTCATTGATCTTTTTTCCTCTGACAATACAGCTGTGATAAGGAAGACTGAGTTTACCAGAAAAATAGAGACTCAATCCCCATCTAAGAGGACTGTGATGAAACCAGCTGTCCGCCAAACACGCCCTATCCAGCACCACTCCTGTCCTAGAAGGAGACCCACAGGTGACACATTGTCTTGGTGTATTAAACATTTGGTTGTTTTCCTGCGGAAGATCCACCACAAATCTAGTTCCTACAACGTCATACTTCCACCGTCAGTTTTCTTTTTTGTTTGTTTGTGTCTTACATGTGTGTGTGCATTTGTATGTCCATGATTTCAATAAAGAGCGAAAGTTCTTCATTTGACTTTGTTTTGGTACATATCTTCGTATCTTTGTCTTTTAACATTTTTACAAATACCCTGTGGTTAAAAATTTGTGATTTATCTCTGAACTACATTTTGGTATCACAAATGAAAGATTGTGTTCATTTGGTGACTTGAACACATCCATTTTTGTTGTTACCCATTTCACCTAACGGCTCTATGTCCAGTGTGAGCTGCCATGGTCCAGTGCTCTGTCGCATTAGCACACGAATGTTCTATATGAATTTTGACATTGAAAAATTGCAGCTGTATGGCTTAGTAGGGTTTTTACTGTCATGAAACGCGTAATCCAGTCTAAGTGTGTTTTTATAGTTTGTTTAAACAAAAGACATACAATCAGGATGCATGCAAAAATGTGACCTGATTTTAGGAGTGATGGTCAACGGAGAAAATTACTCCAAATATTTATATGTAATGGACACTTTGTTTGTTGTGAAAAACCAAAGGGGCATTTCTGCCATCTCTGGTCTTTTTACGTATTACATATCTAGGCTTTATTCAGCCTAGGGTTGCCAGGCAACTAGTAATGGTAGTAGTTATGTCATATGGATCTGGTAATGTAATGCAGGCTTGTCCCAGAGGCAGTTTGCACTTCATTTTCCCCTGAATTCTGTGTCACAGATGATGAATAGCCCAGCATATAGCTGCGCTGCCCCAATTAGATTATTTTCCTGTGTTGTCTTACATAATAGAAAATCCCCTATTCTCTGTGATATCTTGCCTAATCTTTGCAGAACAAATCTCAAGGGGGCATAAAACTCCCCTGGTAGAACTTTGGATTTATCATAGAGCATGGCAGGCTTGAAAATATAAAGTTGTATAGTTTCATTCCTGTAGGACATTTAAAAAGTTCTGACTTCTTCACTGTCTTTATATAAGAAAGACAGAGGATGTGTGCTCTAGGTTGTAACATCGCTTCTCTGTTTGTCTCTCAGAGACTCCACCAGACAGTCGCCAACCTCTCAGTGTTGCCAGACAGTCTCGCCACAGAGCATCAGTGAGTATACGCCCAATGATGGAATGACTGAATAATAACAAAATCACTCAGCGAAATACCATAAGGAGGCTTTACCGATAAACATTCTGACTGTTTGCAGTAAAGCACCTAAATGCATGTCAATCCAGATAAATTGATGCTAAAGATGAAAACCAAAAGCTCCCCAAACAGCAGGAACTTTCTCCAAAATTACATCTGCTGTCACTCATCTTTTTGGCTTCTTTCTTGCTGCAGAGTCTTACAAAGAAAGGCTGGTAAACACATGTGTGCTAAGATTCTATTATTGTAATGATGACATAATAAAATAAACAGTTTTAAGACGAGAACCAAAGTGACCTATGTGAAATTCAGACAAAAGTTGCTGTGTGCATTGTAAGTACTCAAATAATAAACATCAAATCTATAAGCAGACAAATTATCACTATTATTAAGACTTCATATTTAAACTCTCAGATTTTTCTTTGGAACTTTTTTGGGGGCCAAATCATCTTTAGAAGGCATTTCAATAAGCACTGACATCATTTTATCTAAGCATGAAAGCCAGTGAATCCTTTTCTTTAATGCATTTATTTTAAGAAAACAACATAGATATAATAAAATATAGATTATTTATTATTTTGCAAATGTTTGCTTTTGTTGCCATGTGTATGGGTCGACAACATACCATTCCATTTATAGGTATTTGGACAGAGTGTGTCGAATCACCCTTTGATTCCACTTAATGCCTCCGCCATGTCAGTAACAGTTAATGGTGTGCAAAATAACAGCTTTTTCATATCTTAAATGTCATGCCATTGTATTAGATTGCATTACTTTTAGTGCATTTTATTTTTTCTCTACACACATTTGTCCTGTGTTCTGCAAACTTGAGTGAAATGAACTGGCGATCCATATTCTTCACAGTCTTATTTGTTTTCCTTAAATATTTACTGACATGCTTGGCATGACTGTGCATGAATAGACGTTGTAATTGCAAATGATTAAATGCCAAACATACGATATCTGTTGCTAATGTCTGATCAGATCCTGTGCACTCATGTTAAGGCATTGTTATTATCATCTCGTACGTTTTATTTTGGTAGCATGTGACTCATCCAGCTGGCCTCACGTTGTCATTTCAGTGCCATTCCCATCATTTCCCACTTACTAAGATCCCCACCTCCATGTCTAGAGTGGCTACCTCAGTAAATACAGATTGGTCATCCCCTGTGGAGCTGAAAGGCTCTCAGGTATTAAAGAGACTCATAGACAAGGTAGGTGATGGCTGGCTGAGCCTTGTATCTGCAGAAGCTACGCAGAAACATTAACTCATATTTTTTTATATTTTTTTATTTTTGTATTTTATATACTGTTATGATCCCCGAAGAGAAATTAAGAATGCATTGTTTCTTACAAGGATGCACTTCTTCTCTCTGGTGTATGCTTCACTACAGGACAGCGGGTCATGCAGCCCGGATAAGAGGACCTCAGCTCCACGACATGCTTCGATACTTGGTCGCCGTGGATACCATGACCAGGAAGAGAGCTCCACCTCCATCACCAGTTCTGGGTCCACAGCACCTCGTAGACCTACATGTAGGATTCAGCTCCTTTAATCTCTGTCACATAATATTTTTATTAAGGTGACAAAAAAAACCTTAGATATCAAAAGACTAAAAATAAAAAAACTGAATGCTATGTAAAACATAAATAACACATTATCTTACTATACATATTGAAAGACAAGTAATTCAAAATATTTCAAAGATTATATTTGATATTTTTGTAAATATATACTTATTATCATTTGGATGCTTGCAACAGCTTTCAAACCAGCTAGACGGATGATGACTAGTAATGGTTTGAAATGATGCTCTTCTGAGAGATTTCACAGTTAAAATGATTGTAGAAAGCAACAATATGTAAGAGAGAGGCATCTTCAAAAGGCTCCAGGATTTACAAGCAAGAATGGGGCCATGCTCATTTACCTTCTGGATTTCAAACTTAGTTTTTGATTAATTAAAAACATCTTCCTTCAGAACAGATTGAAAACTCAGAATTTTAGCTAAAAAATAATAATTTACTAGGATTCCTCAAGATACTACAAGGAATGAACCCAATCTATCCATGTAAGTTTGGATGAATTCAGAATCCTGCTGATGAATTAATTTCATCTTGTTTGATTTTGTGTTGGATTGGTGTTTTTTTGTGTTCTTTATGAATTTTTTATATGGCAAATTTCCTGGAAATGGTTTTATTCTTACAATATCAACATTTTTTTAAAATGAATATGTAACTCTTCCTCCTTGACAGCATTTCATGCAGAAATGAGAACAGAACACAGGATGGGACGAGCCCCGAGTATGACAGGTAGCAAAAATTTTTTATCCTTCTGTTTTTATAATAGAGAGGACAATTTATTTGAGGCTACTGTCTATTTGAAATTCTGTTGTTACAAAACATCTTATATTCTGAAAAGTGACTTTTGAAGGTCAGATTTCTTATCTAAGTCATTCTTTCATTCTGATCAACAACATCACCACCATTAAACTATACAGGTAATGCTATTATCATTACATTAATCCTCTGCACTGTAGGATTGTTGCCTTCATTCTGGTTACCCATTTAAAATATAATTAAAAATATTTTCCAATGACAATTAAATCATAGGACTTCAAAATATAGCACCTCTTTACCTTTATATCAAGTCGTCACCCTTTTTTCCTCCCCACCAGTTATAGAATCTGTGCGTTCCCGTTCAGCTCGCAGTGGGCACTCCACTCCCCGCACCCCAGGCTCCTCAGCCATCACCCCAGGAACCCCTCCCAGCTACTCATCATCCTCAAGGACCCCCGGAACTCCACGATCCCTCAGTTTGATTTCCCAGGAGAGGAAGGTGGCTGTGGTTCGCACCCCACCCAAATCGCCTGCAACGACGCCCAAGCAGCTCCGCATCATCAACCAGCCACTGCCAGACTTTAAGAATATTAGGTCCAAGATTGGCTCCACAGAAAACATCAAGTACCAGCCGAAAGGAGGACAGGTCAGGATATATTCTTTCACCATCCAAACTAAAACAAACGACTTCACACTGGTATCCTGTGTTTTTTTTAAATTATCTCTGTTTGACTGAGTCCTGCTTTCTCACCAGTGTGAGAAAACACAAAATTAGAAAGAATAGTCATGACAGAATAATAAGTTCCCACAACCGTTTGAGCACAGGACATACAACACTTCCATTAACCTTAAAAATCTATGAAGGTTATCCACCACTAATATGTGTGCTCCATACGTGATTATGTTCCCCTGCCATTTGTGAAATGGCATACAGACATGGTAAGTGCACCATTTAAGAGAGTCAAGCATGTGGGACCAGAAATGTCAGACAATAAAGATGAGTCTGATGAATATACAGAATAAGCAGTTGTTTCAGAATGCATTAGACGTATGTATAAAGGTTCTATTGCAATGAGGTTAATTTCGTCTCTCCAGTTGTCAGAAACTACTTAAAGTTGTTGAGTTTTCCTCATGATGTTGAAGTTTTTCAACAATTATATTTCACTTTTCATTAACTGAAGGAAAATCTGGCCTGTCTTTTCTATGTCCAATGTTTTTTTTTTCCAGTTTATTTAACACATTAAATTACATTAAAAACCAAGAAGAGAAAGAAAATCTTTACAATTCATAGGCACAAAATTTCACAAAAAATGATCTAAGGTCTCTATGAGTGATGAAGCTGTGATTGTTTTTCCACTTTGTTATTTTTCCCAGACCTGCGAACTCAGGACATTGCTTCATTTGGGTGAAATCTGCATTTCAAATGGTGTTTTCTGCTGCAGAATAAAATCGGCATTAGCTGGATGTTTGGAAGATAAAACTGCTCGATTTGATGAATGCAGTGTTCCACGGGAATCTGAAACATGATGTCAGCATTCTTAAAAAATGAGAGCCAGAGTCGTCTTTCACCTTTTGTAAGCTTTCAGTGATGACCTGATTTGGAGTCCAAGCATTTTGGCTGACATTTTAATGACCTGCCCAGTTAGCCATCCACGAAATACGGAGGGATCATGCATCACCTGCCGTCAGCAGGAGACATAGGGAAAGGGAAGTTTACAACTTAGTGTACACTCAAAGTCATAACTGGTTTTAAAAGATAATATCCATGCCAATTTTTGGTCTTGAGAAGATTTTTTTTTTCACTTTGCATTGTTAATCTTGAACATTTTTAGAGTCAAATTTAACTTTGGGTGAGTTTTGGATTTTCGGACCTCAGATAAACAATCAAAAGTTATACAGATTTTCCACGTTAACTATGTAAGGATGTCAGCATCCTGTTAGTTAGTTTTATGTTCAGTTACTACTGGTTTTTCAGTAAAAGTTTTGTTCAGCCCATATTAGCTGAAGCATGGCACCATCTATCAACCATAAAGTAAAATAATACTTTACATTAAATGAAACCAATAAATCCCACTTTTGACCTTTTGTAGTCCTCCATAGCTCCATAGTCCAAATAGTTTTCAAGCAGCTTCAGGCCATAGTGGCCTCTGTCTCTGACTCATCCAGTGATTGTCCTCATAGAAGCATGAAGACCCAAGATCCCTGGCAGACGCCGCACACAGGTCTTTTTGGATCTGGAAGTTAGTGCTGCGCCTCATTTCAATAATTCTGTGCCTGTGAGCGGCACACAGTGTGACCTGGACCAAAGACCTACTGGTACACTCAGCACTGTTCATTTAGAAATGAATTTTAAAAATCTTGAATATGAGTGTGTTATTGAATTAATAAAAAACCATTTCAGCCTTTAGCATTAATTAATACTTTTTATTTTCAAAGCATTAGCAGGATCAGAGTTTTAGTCTATGCTCATCTCCTAAAAAAATTCCAAAGAATTTTTGGAAATTTTACAGATACTTAGGGCAATAAAGTTGGCAGAAGTCTTTCTTATAGTTTATTTTGACCACATTTTATTTTCTGTATTTTGTTTTCTGAAATCTAAAATGCCACAACAATGAAGCTCACTCTGAAGAATGATATAATTAGAGAATGAAATCTTGCTCAGTAAACCCCCTTCAAAGTCTGTTCCCTCAAAACCTGAAATTTTCTGTTGTTTGTTTTATTAATCATCTCTATGTATTTAGAAATGTAGCCTTGAATGGCTTAAGTCTTCCCATGGTCTCTTTCAAAGCTCTGCGTTTCAAGAATGTTTGAAGTTTGTATGTGTATGTGTTTTTCCTATCCAGTATAGTCCCCATTGCTTTAACTGTGCTGCTGGGTACAATTTATTTATTGTTACTTTGTTTCACTCCTGCTTTTTTCCTCACAGCTCCCTAAAACCCTTTACCAGCGGATCACACACATTTTATCACCATCGGTCTGTTCTTAACTTGAATGTGGAGTCTCAACCTATTCTGGAAAGGATTCCCAAACAGTGTCAACAAATAAATCACAATAATGTTTCAAATTTTTATTATACATAGTACCTAGATCATTATTGCAAATGCCTCTGTAGCTTAAAGGTAAGTTAGCTAGTTTTGTCTTGAACTGAAGACAGTTGTTGGATGGAATCTATTGTTTTAATTCAGTGCTGTTTTATGAAGAATGGAGAAAAGACCAACAAGTAAAGGGTAAAGTTCATGCAGTGAGATAAATCTGTTTTGCTATCTTAAAGTCATCATATCCTATGATTGTCCAGAGCAACAAGGGAATCACTGGATTGACTCTTAGCATCTAAATCAGAGATAAGAGAATTCATTCATTCAGGACAGAAAAACTCTAAACAATTTAAAACCTTATCGTGTACCAACTATGCCAGAAAAGCCCAAGCCCTCACCCATCTCATGCCTCACCTCCGCTCCTGCAGGTTCTCATCTCCAGTGTTAAGCTGGACTATAGCCATGTTCAGTCTAGGTGTGGGTCCTTGGACAGGCGAGGCTACTCAGCAGGAGGTGGAAACGTGAGTCTTGTGCTGCAAATCCATTGTCTCAGTGTTGATGTCAGTGTTGTTTCTCCCGTTCTCTTTTTTGTCCTCCTCCTTCACATCCCAGTTTAAAGTGACCCACTGGTATTGATTGGTGCCACATTTCCCAGCAGTGGTTTGTGTCTTGCGACTTATTGTTAAAATACTGGCCAAATGTCTCCTCCAGCATTTTAGAGCTTTCAGGATGGTAGATGTGGTTTGGACATTTTTAAAATGCTTGTTCAATTGTTTGTTTTTTTCAATATCTGTTTGTTTGGTGATTTGGTGAGTCAACATAGAGCAGTGACACATTAGTTACTGGTAATGCAGCAGTTTCAAAATGAAAAGCCTTTTGTTCCATGTATGTCATTACTCCCATTTTCTGAATCATTTAATCATTTTTATCATTGTTTATTGGTGAAGCCAAGCTCCAAGAAGCTTGAGAAGAATTATGCGAAAAGCTTTTGTGTGTTTCATCAGAAATGAGACAAGTCATATGTGCTGTATGAAGAATTTCTCTCCCGGATGAGAGAGCCATCTTTGCAGCCATCTGAAGTATAAGGAAATAAAATCTTTTCTTTCAATCTTAACATCATTTCCTTCAGAGAAACGCATGTGGAATCTACCTTCTGGGAGGTCTAAAATAATAAACAGCAGTATATCACATTCCTTGCTTTTCATTTCGTTTTGTTAAATTTCATAGTGGTGTGACCTGAAGCTAAAGATATCCGGTGTTTGTGCAACCTTCCCAACAATATAACAATAATAATGGTATTTTTTGATTTGTTGAGTATAAAAGTGTGATTACAAGTGGTATCAGTAAGAGTGGGAAAGTTGATATTCACTGGTCTTTTGATATGTACAAAATTGCAATGACCATTACAATCAAAACTGCCATAAATTCTGTAGGTCTCATCTCTGGAGGGATGAACCGACCTGCAGCCTGGCGTTCACGTACGCCGACACAAACCACGTCCCATCTCTGTATATGCAACAGTTCTCAGTGTTACACAGTGTTATGGTTTGTGATGTGGTTCCTCACCTTTCGTCATCACCATCCTAGTGTTCTTGTGATTTTATTCATTTTCGGCCAAGGTAAAAATTAAAGACAAAAAAGGGGAACAAGTCGTATGTGGTTTAAAGAGACTGGTGGTATTCTTTCTTTTTCACTGTGCTCCATCAAAGTTTGAAAGTGTGTTCAGTGTTATCTCCCTGTGTTTTTTTCCCCCTTCAGATCCCCAGGGTGGGTCACACACCTGTACTGTATATCCTTATTCCCCTTTAATGCCTTACATTAAAGGTTATGCTGCTTATTTGATTTGTTTTTTTGTTTTCAATTGTGCCAAAAAAAATGTTTTTAACTCAAGATGCAGACACAGCTCACAGCTTGAATTCAGTCTTTGTTTTGTTGCTTTAACAAACACTGTCAGGTGTCTGCACAGCAGAACACTATTGGACTGCTGGTATTCTGCTTTTGTGCTTTTTTTCTTATGCAATTATATAACACTGATTGAATGTGGAAAATTACAGCCTTTGTTTCCCAGTTGATACCCCGCAGTCAGATAAAGTATGTCTCCCCCTATAAAAGATGCTATGTGGAATTTCTGTATGCAAATGATTTTAGACCGGTGGGAGTTCAGCTATGAAGTCTGACCCTGACCCTTATCCTGAATTTGTTTTTTCCAGGTGTTCATACAGAATAAGAAGATTGATTTGAGTCATGTGACCTCGAAGTGTGGCTCTCTAGACAACATCCATCATCGGCCAGGTAATGGTCAACCTGCATTCAATCCATGGGAAATTCAGGGGAGTACTGCAGAAGCATTTAAACCAGCAGGTCATCGGTGCAAATCTCAACACCTGTAATAGGAAATAATATTGAGGATGTCAAGTCCTTCACAATAATGTAGATGCATTGTGAGATTTGAAAAGCACAGATGAAATAAGGTGCCGGCTCCTATCCTTTCTTTGCTTCCTATTGGTCAATTCTTGAAGCACATCAGGATAACCGGTACCCAGAGGAGGAAGGTAACAAAATTCACCTACATCAGCTATGAAAGGGTAAGAAATCATATCTTCACGCTTTCACAAACTTAATTGTTATCTATCAGGTTGTCATTTGTGTTTCATCAAAAGAAAAAAAAGTGTAAATTCAAAGTAAAGACATGCTGAACATTGTGTTCTGAAAGTGATTGACTCAGCATTGGGATAAGATCTCATCCAGTTGTACATGCAAGCTGCAATGTGTGAGTGACTGCTTACAGAACACATCAGCCCACAAATTGAAAGATCAGCATTCTCCACCTCCACCTGCTAGCCTAAGCAGGTCCAGCAGAAACTTCAAGTAGCGATAGCTAATGAGAAAATGTTCTTGGACTTAAAAGGGCTTTTATTTGGTCTATCAGATGAGTAACAAAGCTTTTAACCTGTCAATATAATCCAAAAATATGATGATAATGTATTTTGCAGTTAATTTTAATATTTTGAAGCAACACTATAGTCATGTGAAGCTTTGGCACCGATCTCTACATAAAAAGTGGTGAGATGTAGTTGATATGAAAGACGGATCTGTTCACAGGCAGCTAAAATGAGAACATGTTGTGATTCTTGGTGCCCCTATTGTTTGTCCTGTATGTCTTTACCTCATGTGGGTGAATTTGAAACAGGACATGATGGTGGAATCAAAAGACTTTGCAGGCTTTGAATGACTTGTGCTCACATGTTCAGGCTGCGTGTAGAGGATCACATGACAATTTTGCCACAGTCAAAATTAATGATCTAACTGACCGGAATTATAAGACTTTCTGGATGCAAGAACTTCATAGTATGATGACTGAAGTCACTGAAACACAACAAAAACTAGCAGTGCTAATGCTGATCCAGAGAGTGCACATTTCCCAAAGATGATGATGGACGATTGATCAGTCTATATATAAGTATATAAGACTTACCAGGACCGTAGTACAACCAAATAAATCTAGAGTCAGCTTTGATTATTAATTTCTATTATTTGATTATTAGCATTGTACTGTTTTGTGTTTTTTGTGGGGGTGGGAGTGGGAGTATGTTTTCCAGACTACATCGTCTTTTCACTGATTGTGCTTTTTTGACTACTTTGGGTACTGCAGTGCCATCTGCTGGTTCTTTCTGGTCCTCTGACCCTTACTGATTAAGCAGTTGCTGAGTGTGCAGGTTCTTTCAGCGCAGCACTACATTCACTTTTCAGATAAAATCTGTTGCATACATCACTACAGGGTTCCACAATGCCTTAAGAAGAAACATCAACACGTACTGTGTGTTAGGAGCTTTGTCAAATTGATTTCCTTGGACAAGAAACTGCTCACAAACCTTACATCACCATTTGCAAAAGACCAAGCCACAGCAGTCTATTGTGAGATTTTTTTTTTTTTTTACCACGTGGCTATCTGTTGAAAAAATTTGGACTTGATTAATGTTGGAAAACACATTGCCCACCATACATACATACTATAGTATAGTGTCAGCTGATTTTTGATTGTGTACTGGTTCTGAACTCTTTTTGCTTTTTGTGTTTTTTTACATTTGCTTTATTTATTTATTTTTCTTCAGGTGGTGGTCACGTGCGTATAGAAACTGTGAAGTTGGACTTCAAAGACAAAGCCCAAGCCAAGGTGGGTTCCCTGGATAATGCTCATCATATTCCTGGTGGAGGCCACTTCATGGTGAGTGTCAGCTCCATGCTCCCAATCCATGATTTAAGGAATAACAAGTTTTTGAGAGATTGTTTTATTTAGTTTGGATTGAAGATCTGTAATTCATGGTCATATAATTCAAGACCTTTCAGATCCTTTAAATTGTCATTATTCTTGTTAAGTAATGAGACTTCAGACCAAAACAATCGTTATGAAAATCACTACAGTATAGTCTGACGGGATAGATTAATAAATTGAGTTAAATGTATTTACGTAGGCTATATAATACACAGTATATACTGTATATATCTATATCTATATCTATCTATCTATCTATCTATCTATCTATCTATCTATCTATCTATCTATCTATCTATCTATCTATCTATCTATCTATCTATCTGTCCGTCCGTCCGTCCGTCCGTCCGTCCGTCCGTCCGTCTTTCTGTCTGTCTGTCTGTCTGTCTGTCTGTCTATCTATCTATCTATCTATCTATCTATTATATTCATATATACAGTATAGATTTATATTTATGTATATACAGATACACACACACACACACACACACACACACACACACACACACACACATATATATATATATATATATATATATATATATATATATATATATATATATATATATATATATATAGTGATGTGTAGTGATGTGTCTATCTTGCCAATCTTCCAAAAACTTGTTGTATTCCTTGACCTGTCGTAGGGGGGAAAAGGTATAGTAAATTGTTTTTATTGTAGTATCAATAAATAATGTGGAGAGTAATATACAACCTCATATCAGGTTTATCTACCGTTCATCTTTGACTCATTTAAATATTTTCATTCTTGATTATACTAAACTGTTCTCTTCCTTCTTCCCCATCCACTTCACACATTGTCAATCACCTGCCTTCATTAGATTGAGAGTCATAGGCTGACATTTCGTGACCATGCAAAGGCAAGAGTGGATCACGGAGCTGAGATTGTGGTCCAATCTCCAGGCCTGTCTGGCTCGATGTCACCGCAGCAACACCGAGACAGCCAACTATCATCCTCTGGCAGTCTCAACGTGACGGATTCTCCACAACTAGCGACCCTGGCTGAGGATGTCACTGCAGCTTTGGCTAAGCAGGGTTTGTGAACAATGGATCAGTGGATTTAGGCTCTGCATCCCAGATATCCTTATCCTGTTCCCTTCAAACTTTTCTGCCTACTTCTGCCACCTTGAGGCCAACCTCAGCTAAACCACAGCCTCTAAACATCTCCATTTCAAGATCCATCACTCAACTCTTAAGTAGAGACTTCAATTACAATACAGTATACTGTATGGTCATCATTATTTAATGGCTATTTTATATTAAGATGTGCTATTTCTGATTGATTTTGTTGGCCACTTTCTTTTTGAATGATGTTGCATATAATAGTTCATTCTAGGCACTGGTCCTAGATTAAGTGGTGTGTACAAAAAGGGGCCAGGTATTGGCTTGTCTGGTTCTGGAACAGCATTTTGGACAACATGAAGCCTTTTTTAACATTAAATAAGAGGTAATGTGGCTATTGCACCCTGCAGCACATGTTGTTGTCACTCAGTAAACGTGCAAATATACACACACACACACACACACATACAATAAGGTTTTTTGCCATCTTTAAATCCTAAAAACATGAAAAGACATTATGGCTATAAAATATACCTGCAAAATTACAAGAACTAGACCACATTATGGCAGCATGTATTGATTCTAATATTAAAAGAGGCAATTTTGTAATTTTAATATTTCATCAATTATTGGATTAAGATCAGACATGTTCATGTTTTGTAGTTATTAGTTGTTTACAGTGTAATGCTTGGTGACAATGTCAGACAGCTGAATTGGTGTTGCTAAGGAATGCAGTCCTGTTGATAAGTACGACACCTGCTCAGTAGCTGAATGCAGACGCCTGTCTATCCATCAGAACAATACTAAACTTATTCCTTTAGTTACAGCTGCAGATATTAAGCTCACCTGAATAAACAGATAAAATATTTCCTCACAGGCTGATGTTAGGCTCAATGGGACAACAACTATAACTGGAGATTTAGCAAAAGATGCAGCTACTCTGAAATCTGTTTGTGTGTTTGGTGCAGATCCCATGCCGTTTTTGCGACGTATGCTACCGTATCTGGATGTTTTGTTGCAATATGCAGGAGAGGAAAGTGGAAAAAATATTTTTGAAAATCCATTAACAAGGCAATTCATAAGGGAAAATAAAACAACAGAGGAACTCATATCCTGCTACATCTGTTTGGAAAAAAAAGTGTTTGAGTGATCTAGTTTATTTTACCAGATACCATTTGTGGTATATCCTGCCTATTTAGTGCCCTCACCTGCAACTGTTTGTTTGCTTCTGTGTTTTTTCTGCATACCCTATCTTCGTGTGACTCCCTCCCACCTCCTGCTCCACCCTACAGCAGCTGTAAATGTATTTAAAAAGTCAAGTAGATGTATGCAGTTTTTCTCTTGTTGATATGACACAATTACAATTATTAATGACAATAAAAAGGACAAAATGACACTGGAGCACTGTTTTCTGTGTAGATTATAAAATCCGCACATATCCACAGCTGGATGTTAGCTTTTTTTTTTGTGCTGAGAATTATATCAGACATTTGATACCACTCAGATGTGTACATCAATTATGATACCACAGTAAACTAAAGACTAGCTTAGCTTAGCAGAGGATAATAAAAAAGTTAAAAAGGTAAGGTTTTGTGCTAAACTAAGCTAAGCTAATACTATGATTGTCAAACATGCAGGAGACTGGTATCAGGCTTTTCAGCTCACTCTTCACTGGAAAGCAAATTAAGGTAATTACTGAAAAGTCTAAAAAAATCATTTAATATGAGTCTAACTGAATTATGTATGCAAATGCATTTGCATCAAGCAGATAGAGTCAGAAATCTGGAAATAAAATGGGAGTTTGTGAAAAGTTTATTGTGAAATGGCAGAGGATACAATAAGTTAAGACCTACGGATGGGTTGGCCAATGAATGGATTCATTTTGTAATCCAGTCATTTCAACTGGATAGATAGAGATTTAGCCAGACAGTACGGTGACAGGAGGGGATGGTCATCAGCTTCATCGTCATCCCGTGTTCCCCTCCATTACTGTTCCACTAATGATTAAAAAAATCTTACTAAGACAGGGAACTGGCTTGATGATGAAGAAAGAAAAAACTCAATGGAAATCAGAAAGACTCCGCAAAGAGCAGGAGGAGAGAAAAAAAAAAAGCACCAGTTGGAAAAAAAATTGTAGAACAAAAATAAAAGGGTTCAGGAAATGACATCTCATAGTCCTTTGTTCCCCCTGCTTCCTAACGTGGAACAGGAAACAGTGAGTGGATGTCGTGACACCATGGGGTCTGCACATATACGATGCTCACCACCACTGTGGCAGGGTCCTTAAACAGACATGATGTGCTTGACAAAGGCTGTAGATAGAGAGGAGAAATGAGACGACTGGGCAAAAGTGTACTGCTAAAAATCACATAACACAGCTAACACCGAAAAAGTGTTTGTGCCATTCAAAATGAACTATCTCTCATAATAAACATTGTAGTATGTGGCTCACCCTCATAGTTGACACAGCCGTTCTCATCCTCCTGTCCTGCCATCAGAGCATCGATCTCGGCCTCGTTCATCTTCTCTCCTGTAGGGGGGGAAGCAGAGGAGAACCAACGTCATCAACATACGCTCACATAGTAATACACCGACCATTAAACAACCTCAGGCACGCTGTCCTGACTCACCCAGTGTTGAAAGAACGATACGCAGCTCAGCACCCATCACTGTGCCGTTACCCTCCTTGTCAAAGACACGCAGACCCTCAACGTAGTCCTCATATCCTGCCTTGTTTGGGCTGTTGATGATGGTCTGGAGCATGGGCAGGAAACCCTCGAACTCTACCCTCTTGTTGGCCATGTCTGCATGGTGGGAGGCGGAGAAGACAGTCAGTTCCACACAGAGGTAGACAGGTTTGAGATGGAAGTTACTACATGTAGAAAATCACTGGCTGCACTTTCCCAACATCAACAATGCAGCTTCACAAAAGACTTCTTTCATAATGTGTTGCGGTAAAGTGTGTGACAGTGTTGAACTGGAATACCACATATTTCTTTTGTTTTATATAATCCTATGTGTTAGTCTGTAGACTTCAGCCATGACTGCAGAGTGAGAAACATTTCTGGCTCTGTCATTCTGGGTTTAAGGAGGCAGGCCTTTGACACCTGTCCCCACAGAGACAACCACTGAAACTATACAGTTATGAATTTTTATGATTTGACCAAGTTATATCTATAGGTGTAGAGTATTATGAAGAGAGCAACACCTGAACAGCTTTTAAAGTTAAGAATTAGCATAATGCTATACCTCATGGTTGGATTGGGTATTACATGTATCAAGACAACAACTGAACTACTAGCTATGAATGCAAGCAAGATTTCAGCCACTATGTACTTAGTAAGTATAGATTTCTGTTGGAAATAAATATCTCTAATATTTTTGTGTATAAGATCTGCTCCATGTGTCCTCCCTTTTACACGTTTTTATGAATACACTAATCTAATTTCATTCCAAAATAGTTAAAACTGATTTAACAGAACATGAATTTGACTAATTACAACCAGATCTTTCATAAGGACAAGCTGGTCATCTCTTGCTTTTCATACACACTCACCATTTAGTGGTGACACATACCACTCACGTCAACCATAATCATTGATATTCAGTAAGTGAGTAAACTTTAAATGCAACTCTTACCATCAGCGCTGGGGTTTCCCAGCAGTTTGGTCACCTCCTTGTTGGTGGGATTCTGCCCCAGAGCACGCATGATGTCAGCGATCTGGTTGTAAGCCACCTTGTTGTCACCCACCCTGTCGAACAGACCAAAGGCCTCTCTGTAGTCTGTAGAATGGAGGGAGGGATGAGAGGGTAAAGTCATCTCTAGTGAATCCAATATTCATATTCTTAAAAGGAATTCTAATTGTACAATTTTGTGTCTGTGATTCCTCTGGAAACAAAAGCATGACATAGTATGACGCCCATGTTTGTTAATGTAATTTTTTGGTTTTTCTATACTTTCATCAATTATAATCAGCAATATTTTTGGGAAGTTTAAAATGAAAAAATAAATAAATAAATGAATTTTCCCACTTAAATTTTTTACATCAATGTGCTTTACCTGAGTTTGTTTAGAGCTAACTCTCAGCTAAATATAAAATATGACACTCAAACTAATAGTTTATTTATGTAGTTTAACATTTAGAAGATATTCATATACCATGTTTAATTATTCAATAACATTATTATAAACAGCTCCAGCTTCAGAATTCTGTGTTTTTATATATGTCTTTATGGTTCATCTTCTATAGAAGTTGGAAAAGACATTTTTCCCACATATGGAGACAATGTTAAACCATTTACTAACTGTAGCTACACACCTGCCAGCACGTGGAGGCAGCTCCTTCGGAAACTGACTTGGGGGTTTTAAAACAAGGGTAAGACTTTTCTGTGGGTTGAGGTATTTTGGGCTGAATGGACCCACTCCTGTCGAGTTCCATCACCCGACATACTATTTCTATCTCAGCTGTCTCGTCTCTCTTGCTGCCTCTCAGCAGGGCTATGGACTCTTTTAAAAGACCACCTTGGAATTGATAAACATAGCTGAGAATATGAGCTCTGTCCTTTTAAAGGCAGGACCTTCTGTGGGTGAGCTGAATGAAAGTGGGGAAGGATGACAGTAATTTAAAAAGCATCCAACCAGACGGAATGGTGTCCAAACTAGGGTGATAAGGTTATGAGGGATCTTCAATCATTCATTGTTCTTAAATTTTCTTCTGCAATCCCTGAAATAAAATAATTATTTATGTAAAACCATGAAGCACCGTGACACTGATGTCACTAGTCAAGGAGAATGAACAATCCCTAGGTCATATCAGGACACAGTGATTATCTGCATTCATTCAAAGCTCAAAATCTGCCCTCTAGATATTGAATGTAGTCTCATATATGAATAAAAAAATATCTAGGTTAATTAGTGATAAGTAATCTGAATCATTTTTAAAAAGCAACTACTTTGCTGTGTTTGTTTTTCCTTCCCAGGAAGACAATTAGTGTAACTGACTTGTGTTTGCTTGAAATGAAAAGCTGAAGATGTTCAGCACAGGATCCCCAACACGCTACTTTAGAATACATTATTACTTGAAAAGTATTTCATTGACAACAGATCACAATAACAATACGGTGGATGTGAACCATTAAATTAAATATTTTTTCCCTACATTTAGCCTTGAGACAAATATGTCTTTGTGAATCTTTGTGAAGTTGATTCATCCATGTTTGACACGCTGTTTTGTTTTCTTCAAAAATAACAACATTCTAAACTTTAAAATTAAAAATTTAGTGCACCCTTGAACAGAGGTGACCATGAGCACTGTGAGATCCAGCATCATGTCTGCTGCTGGTTGGCATTGAAATTCTATTCTTCAAGACAAGGTTAAAGTACTTTGTATTCCTTTATGGTATATTCATCTCTTAAATATTGATTTATTATAGTAATATGCCAGAGAGTGAGCCAAGATATGAGTTTTATGGGCTGCATAGAGGATCACATGTTCACAAAGGCAAAATGAAGTGTATTTACCCTCAATCTGGTCTCCACTGAACTCAATCTGGAAACAGATTAAAAAAACAAAGCATTAATACAAAAAAATATATAAATACATAGGTTTTCCAATTACATCTAATTAATCAACAAAGGCCTTTATCCCAGAATCCAATCAGACTCTTAATTCAAGTAAAAAGGTTTACACTGGGATTTAAATTGTCCGTTTGCCAAAATTAGCTTCACATGGTGGAACCCGACCCCTGGAGATCCATCTTTAGCTCCATTAACATGTCCACATTTGGTGTCAGACTGCGTGTCCGACACACATCAGTCACCGCTCCAGCCAATGGGGAGAGCAGGGGGCGTGGTCTAAAGCACAGTGCGCTATCCATGGTTCTACTCATCCGTCAGTCCTGAGTTCGTCCCGAGGCGCGTCGCACCTGCGCTCATAAGCTCACTAATGATTTCTAAGTGTTAAAATAAAAGTAATGAGGTGAAAACGGGTCTACATTACTGCACATGCCACAGGAGTTAACCACACAACATCAGCACTGCAATCAACCGAATAATCAACCGGTTGCGCTATAAGATACAAGTCCTTTTGGTCTCATATTTTACCTCATTCCAATGAGAGGCATGAAACTGGCAAACAAGATCTGGGGCTGTTTCCCTTAAACAGCTGTAATTCTGTCATAACTGCGCGTGTATGGCAAAAGTTCATCCTCTTAAACTCCATCCCTCCCCGCAACGGAAGTCATACTTTCACGGTCATGTACCTTGACGGAGGACAGGTCGACAGCGGGAGCGGCTGGAGCAGGGGCCGGCTCTGGTGCTGGAGCAGGTGCCGGTGCAGGTTCGGCCTTCTTGGCGGCAGCCTTGGGGTCTTTCTTCGGTGCCATTTCAGCTGACGGTAGAACTGCTTTGTCCCTGAAGTTTAGACAATTCCCGGTTCGGGTGACAACACAAGGAGTGTAGCACAGAGTGGAGGGGACTCGGAGCAAGAAATCACAGCATGGGCGTATATATATGAGGCTATTTTCCTCTTGACCTCCGTCAACACTGTTGAAGAGTGAGGATTGGATAGCGGATGGGAGGGTGTGTGTGTGTGGAAGAGGTGTTCTCTCTAAACATGGAATATGAAGCTTCAGGCCAGAGAGTATTTCTGCCACATATCAAAAACGAAAACATTGGAACCTGTGTGAAAGGTTGCCCGAGGCCACGCCATCTGCTGCTCACAAGCAACTTCTTCCAACAACAAAACAACTTATTTTTACGCACAGCGTTGCGCATCAATGCGCACGACCTGTACTCACATGAGAGAGACATTCTAAGCGATTTGAGAATAATTAAAGACTTGTTGGTGTAAAAGACGAATAATGTGAAATCCATTTTCGTCAATCCCATGTATCTAACGGGTGAGAGAAAGAGAGAGAGAGAGAGAGAGAGAGAGAGAGAGAGAGAGAGAGAGAGAGAGAGAGAGAGAGAGAGAGAGAGAGAGAGAGAGAGAGAGAGAGAGAGAGAGAGAGAGAGAGAGAGAGAGAGAGAGAGAGAAACATGCTTCGTAATAAACAATCGACAGACTGGAAAATATTGTGCTCTGTCTGTAAATCTTCATCTCAAAATATATTATTTATTATACTTTTTTCCTTTAGCTTCATCGTGGCTCATCTTCATTTTCACTAACGGATGTGAACTTGAACATTGCACTGCATTTGATATAATGCTTTAGCCATAAGTGCATAGCTTTTTCAAATGAATAACTCATCTTGAATCATGTTCAAGGTGGGGTGCTGAATCAAACACATTTTGATTATATATGTGTTGGTGCCAAAGTGTGTAAAAGTTTTAAGAAGAGAAAACAAATGCGAAGAAGCAACTGATTAGAGAAATGTGTGCTTGGAAGCTGTCAAAGAGTGGCTGCTTAAGGGGACAGGTGGTAGAAGTGGATTCTTCAGATCTAATAATGAGCCATTGTTTATTTCTAGTCACTGACAATGTGTCTTGGGTAAAGCAACACCTGTGTTTTAATTTGAGGCTTTGTGTTTGTGGGGTGCACAGTCACGGTCCATTCCACGAGAGGATGTGACGTAAAAGCACGGGGGGGAGATCAAGAGCTATAGAGGAGTTTCAGCTGCCGGTGCCAGTAACTCGGACAGGGCTAAGAGTGCAAATTCTGTCTCCTTGATTCTTGTCTATATCTGTCTCTCAGTGCCAGCAGTACCATCCTGCCCCTCACCACCCTGACAGGACCTGGTGACGAAAAAACTTCATAAATTCCTCCCATCCTACAGCCACCACATCACAACCCTCAGCGCCCGCTAGCTTTCACTGACCCCCATCCCCATGAGGACAAGCCAGAGAAAGCCTCAGTCCCTCAGCTGTCATCTGGGCTCCCCAGTGCACCTTCTTTGAGTCTGCATTCCCCTCACTCCCTCCCCCCAATTGAAACTCTGCCCCAGTCCTTGCACCTGTGCTGCACTCCAATTTGAGCTCCACTACAGAATCCTAATGGGTTCAGCAGCCTGGTAGAGCTTGGCTTTTGAGATGTAATATCAAGCCAGTTTACGAAAAAAAACTTGTTTATTTAACCTGAAGTTTTGCAAATGTTAAGAGAAATCACTTGCATTTGCAGTCAGGTTAACCATTCCAATATTTGACAATATTTTGAGTATCAAAGTGGGTTTTTTTAAGCCAAAATGAATTCTTGTAAACAAGTGTGTGGTTGTGAGCTGTGAAAGCTATGAATTCAGCTTTCCAACAGTCACCATCCTATTTTCAGACTTGCATTTGTACAGACAAACAATTTCCTTTTGCAGAACAACCCTAACCCTAACACTTTACACATTCACAATCCATGTGCAACCCCTTTGGGAATCCCATAGTGAAGATGTGAGGTCAGTCCTTACAAAAGGTCAATTGGGGTTTTAACTGCAGTAAAGAATACGTAACAACGTCAGCGACCAGTCTAAGTGGCCAGCGATGCCATTTGCCTGTGATGACAGATAAAGAAATGAGAAGAGGACATTTGACATAACTGTCCCTGGACCACAGGAAGCTGTGAGTAATATTTTTTGTCCACTGAGTGAAGTCTTTATGACAGACCTTGTTGGGCTATGTACAGAATCGTTTCATTCGTATGCATACACAACAAAGCAGAATGAAGGGACATTCTTTTTCTTCCTTCTCTTCCTCCACCTCCAAGGCCATAAAAATCCCATACATGATTGCCCGATTCATGTCCCACCGCTTCACAATTTTTCAGTTGTTCTGTAATTTTTGCAAAATCAGGAGATATGTAAAATGTGTAGCTTTTGCTTTAATGTCCCAATGTTCAAACAGATTGAAAAAAAAAATCCAAGCAATTCGGATGTCTTTCAGGTATTTGTTTATTTTCTCATCTTTGTTCAGTATGATAAGCAGATAACTGTGAATAAGCACTGAAAAAATTTATTGTACCCACAGCAGACTCAACAGTAATTATGATGCTAGATGACCAAACAGGCTCAACAAAGTCTTTTAGATCCATCTAGAAGGAAACGTGTAAAGATGGTCATGGCGGAGCTAGTGTGACCATTGTCCACTTATCGAAAGGTCAGTGATTTGAGCTCCAGTTCCCCGGGTCTGCAAGTAGATGCTCTGTTTTCAAAAGATGTCAAGACAGTTAAAAAATTCACAAATACAGACTTCTTACATTTATTCCATTCTGGATTAACGTGGAATAGTTGAAATTCCTAAATCCAAACCACTTGGTTAACTGAAATACTTGATACATTGTTCCATATTTTCCCTGTACAGTTTATGGATGTAGAGTTATCTTGTGTGTATAATGTTGTATGGCAAACGTCGGTCTTTTATGGATCAATTACAGCATATCATTCAAACGCTTGCGAAAAAGGCATAGAAACTCTTACCACATTTCACAAGTGGTCGCACTGTCTTCTTTGGGGCTGAAACAATACTGATCTATAATTATCTTAATTAGGGCCAAGATCATGAATAACACCTGTCACACCTTCTTTGGCAATCGGCTCATCTAGTTGGTTAAGATCTGAGGTGCTTTGTCTGTTTTCCAATATAATCATACTTTTTTCTTTAGCTAACAAAAGTTAATGGGGAAAAATTCACTCTGTTGAAATATTACATAATTTAATAACAAATTTGTAAACAGTCCTTTCTCACCATGTAATCATACTCGAAATTTGAAGTTAGTCGGCTTCTGTGTCGCTAAACAACTGAGTTTCAAGCATTATCATGAATATCATCTTGAGTCGATGGGATAGCATCAGCAAACAGTAACAGGAAGCAACAACATAAGTGGAACACAAAATGGAAAAAAAACAAATGGACATTAAAACATTAAAACTAAACACTATTATTAGATGGCTGTATCCTTTCAGTTGAGTCATTTCACCTAATTTACATGAACAATCTGGAGAAATATTACAACCAAGAGATGAATGCTATGAACTACAAGAACTCACACAGGAATGAAAAAATATGTTAATCTGGTAAAGCGGTTTGAGAAAATGAATGAATGAACGTTTTACCTGAAGAGTAGATGGATGAGAAAGTTCTCAGGGATATTCTTTTGCAAAGCATTTAAGGGCGTTTCACAATATCACCTCTAGGTTTGCTTCAGGACAGCTGCTATAACTGTCTTCTCTCGGGAATGACAATGTTATCTAAACTCATACGATTCGCTGTCTGCTATGCATTTGTTATAATCTCTCAAATTCACCCTCAGTTCAAATTTCTTACACAGCTTCTTACAAGAGACAGAATCTGTGAGACAGAAATGATGTAGGTGCTGATTTGAAAATACAGTGCCCGTCTCAACCTTGGAGCCATCATGATTCAAGCATGATTAATGAAATGTGGAGAATCTGAGCTTGAGAAAAAAAAATGTGACGAAGGCAGTGTGGTGTGACATTCCAAAGATCGATCCCTGGCATTCTGCCTCTGTGGGGAGTTGAAGCGTTGAGAGCTGTGAAGTTAATGGTACAGAGCACTGATTGACTTCCTTTACGTCAAAGCATGCAGCAAAGGTCACCCAGTCAGCCCTCTGTGATGACTGGAGAGTAGTTTTAGGATTCTGATTCTAGCCACCCCTGTTCAACCCCCCCCCCCCAGTCCTTCTTTTCAAACCCTGATTCCTTCCCTGCCCTCCAACCATGCCAAAAGGAATGAGGCTGTAACTGAGCCTGGGGGCACAGATGGAACCTATTTATAGTCCCTACAGAGAGGTGTGAAGTTTCTTGGGATTTCCAAGAGCAGGGGCCATGGCTCCTTAAGGGGGCTGATGCAGCCTCTGTGGCCTGCAGGCTCTTTTTTCCCTCTCTTGCTCTCTCAAAATCCCTCAACTTACGGTACAGGAATTAGATGGGTTCAGGCTAAACAAAGACACTTGCTGCCACCCCCCCCCCCCCTTTTTTTTTTTTACAGGGAACACCATCACTACGGAGGAAGGAATCCAATACAGGCATGAAGGGAGGGTCTTCTTCTTTCTCTCCAGCTGATCCCTTTGCTTTTTTGAATACTCTGGGGGCTGAAGCTCCATCGGCCTTTTTCTGAAACTGTTTAACTTTTCTTTTGAAAAGTCAGAGTGGTGTCGATGAAGTACAATTCAACACCGCTGCTGCATGCCAATGTTTTTACCCTACAGTGTTGAATCAATATTAATATTGGTTTATATCTGGCTGTTTCAACTCAAAGAATTCCATCCTACAACGACTATGACTACGAATACAACTACTGTACTACTACTAATACCATCTCTCCTCATTCTTTAACATTAGAACACTGCTGCTAGTATCAGTGGGGAAAATATATTTAAAGAAATTTTCTAATTGGGATCATGTGAGTATTTCAATTTTGTACAATCAGTACTTTTATTCTGTTTGATTTCTGGCAAATACTTTACTTGATGTTATAATTTCCATTAACTTCCCTCCCTTGCATTTTCAAATGTGCTGATTTTAAATTGTTGCTATGACATGAAGGAATATGAGCTTCACAATAGTTAAAATCAAGGATGTAAGAAAATAAGTCTGCAAAGCTCACAGTTCTCTTTCATTAAACTATCTAGAATTGCACTGTGAGTCTCATCATCTTCTTTATGTACTTGTAAAACTCAGATTCTGGTGAAGCTCATGATGTAGAAATATGCTGCACAAATAACTTGTTCTTGCCTAAGCAAAAAAAAAAAAAAATGAATACGATATCTGTAAACTATTGTAATGATATCTAAATACAGTATGCTCTTAACAAACCTCCTGATAGATCCTTAAAACAACTTGAAGTTAATTCTTGCAAGACTGCTTTTAGAAACCTGGCAAAGATAACAGTGACTGGGTCTTACTGTCTATTCACGTCCTCTCTTAAACTTGGTCACCATCTGAAACTCAAACTTGAAACCGCAGACAATGTGGGGTCCCTCACCGAGGACAGACACTGGAGCCCATTAGGTGGCAACCCAGCCAATCAGTGGAGGAATTTAGAAGGAGCTAATCACAGCCCTCCCTGTTATAAAGCTCCATACAGTACATTGCACAGGCTTCTCCTGTTCTATCAATCATCACTTAGCAATTTTCCATTGTACCATATGTGATTCTGTCTTTGTTAGCGTGAAGTAGCTAGAGTTTTTTGGTCAGTGGTAAAATTGTTAAAAAGAGAAGCAGAAAAGAAGAATTGTTGATGTAATTTGAATTTTAAATTATATTTTAAACTTCCAAATAGAATGATAAAAGAAACCTTTGGGAAGAATTTATCTGAATGTTGGCACGAGGCCTGCAAGGACAGTGGAATGATAATATCTGAAACTGTGAATAAAGTCCAGTCAACAATCACTTAAATTTGTTAGAAAATCAACTACATATAATAATTTGAGCATTACCATGAACTTGTAAAGGTTTACAATGTGTGTAATTGTGAGGATGGGGACCCCTACCAGGGGTCAAAGGATGTGTTATCTATGTTTAGGCCTCATTTCACTACAGAAACTAGATCTTTATTATTGGTGGCGACAACGAGACTTATATCCTTGGTGAGTATTGAAGGGCTTCACATTCCTGCTGTCTGAAATTATTAACACATTTGCAGGAGCAGGAAGTGACTTTTGGAGAACAGAAAAAAATCCAGTGTATACTATATGTGATTATAGCAGCAGTTTCTACTGTCTGACGAGCTTAGGGATGAGTTCTCTCGTCAAATTTAACCAATGATTTGATCTGGATATCCTTGCTCCAGTCAACCTATATATATATTTTTTTATTTTCCTTGATCTGTGTGGGTTCTTTCTGGATTTCACGAACAATCCAAAAGCATGGATTTGATCAATTGGTGACTCTAACTTACCAGTAGGCATGTATGTCAGAATGAATGTATCTGTCCATGTGCCAGCTCTACGAGGAACTGGATGCTTGCCCATTGTGCGACACGCCTCTCTTCCAGTACTCACTGGGATAGGCTGCTGCCAGCCCGTGACCCTGTAATGAACTATTGTAGTAAGTGGATGAATGGACGGCAGTGGCCTCAACTATTGAATATTATTATCTTGCATACAAATGAGCTGAAAGACTTAACCCCCTCCCCTAGAATTTCATAAGCAGCTCTATTGATCTAATAATGACATACAGTACACTGCAGTCTGAGAGGCAGCCCATTGATGAGTCAGCAGAATCATATTCAACCTTTCCAACCTTCCCTCATTTTTTCTGACAAGCTATACATCGGAGCCTGTTAACAGACCGAAAATCTCAGACACAAAATCTTTGTTGAGTTTTTTGATCAGCAATATTGCTGTAAATATTTAAATCTAGTAGAAATTAAAACCCAATCCAGTTAATTTAGCTTGTGCTTAGATGCACCCCTTACTGCATAGTTTACATATCTGTGTCAACTGCAAAGCATTTATTGCTTTGAATATATGCTGCTAGCTAAATATTATGAGAAGCCGCTGAGCTGTTACTCCAGTATATAGAGCTGCACTGTCACCTACACTTCATGTGTGACATTACAACACAACGTACAGCATACACCCCTGAAACGTTTTACCAAATGTTGACACTGGATGTCAGCAGTGATCCACTGTCTGAAGTGGACCAAGAGGGAACACGATCTGTAGTCAGGAGAGCGTTTTTGTTTGAACAGATTCAGACAGTGTACAGAAAATCCCTCACTTTGAACAGTAAGTATATGCAAATTTCATTATGAGTACATATAAATGTACAGAAAATCTACCTGTTTGAAATATTTTAATTCTGAAAAATGTGCAGGTGACATCACAGCTTTCAAAACAAAGAAAAATAACATGGTGTATTGTTCCCTTACGACTTTCCGGAGCGCTGCGATATTTCCTGATCTATATACAGGTCCCATTACTCACACCCACTTTGTTCAGACTGCTGAACCCAGCAGAGTGGCAGTCAGGCAGCCTTCTCCACAGAGTTGCACTCTTGCAGTCATCAGCAAATATACACAGGCCAGTCTAATCCCACCAACATGCCTTTCCGTGGCCAGTTTGCCCTTGTTCAAGCAACTGGTTTAAGAGAAAAGACTACTGCATGTTCTTTCAGTTAGTTTTAAATGCCCCAAAGTTGGAGACAGATAATTCAAACAATGTTTCCTCATGTGACATTTTAGAAACTGTCAACGTGTCAGTTATTATACAACAAACTGAAAAACATTAATATATAAGCGATAGAAAACGACAGCATTTTATGCCTGGATGGTATTTGAGAATCCAAATTAGTCTACGCAAACAGAGAATACCGTATAAATAATATTAGGACACCAGATGTTGTATTTTCCTTAGTTACTATTTCTATTTACGGACTTATACTAAGTTGATTTCAGATCCACCTCGTTGCATCACCGTCTCATCCGATTTGACTCCAAATAGGCGTTTTCTTGAGGACCAATCACAACGTTGTCCGCTTCCAGCGTCGGGAAAAGCAGCGCCTGTTGACCAATCCCGAACGAGCTCCCGTCCGCCATGAGAGTCAGGCCTAAATCACACCCTCATCAAGTTTACTCGTAGTTGTCACTGACAGTAAAACACTAGTACAATTTCTCGTGTGCAACTATCCCACGTAACCCAGAACATGTTGCTGTTATCTAACAGCGTATTTCAGTGTCTGAGACAAGGATGCATCGTTAGCAGAAAAGTGGGAAACACGTCAGCCTGGCTGAGATGTCGTCCTGCTAAATATTTGAGCGTTAAGGTAAGGAAACTGTGAGGACTGATGCGCAGCAAACAAAATGCTAGCAGTACTGCCCCTGTAATCCACTCAATTTTACAATCTCATGTCCATACAGGGATGTACAAGCATGCAAAGTTTTCAAACTTTTTTTTTTTCCAGAATTGACAAGAATAAAAGTTATATTCGGCGTTGATAGAATAAAGCAAACACTTATTATTTTCGCGTAATTTAAACTTATCTGAGTTTAGCACGTCACCGCTCAGAAATGACGCGTGGTGACAGCCGAGCCGGTGAGGAGAAAGACGAGCGCATTATGTTAAATCACATGCGTTAAGTAATTAGTCAGACATAGGTGAAGAATACAATAACCGAACAGATTTTTTTAATGTAGTTTGGAACGGTGCCAGAAAAATGATTTTTAATTTTGTTAATAGTAATTAAAGAATAATAATCACTGACTTGATAAGGTTGATTTTTTTTATTTACTACTGTCTTATATAATACAATATACAAAAAGCAAAGAAAAACCAGACACGTGTATCATGCCTTCATGCCCTGCAAAGTTGCATCATGTTTGGAATCTGTTCCAATTGGACTTTCTGACTCCTCATCAGACACAGTCACAGATCGACCACGAGTACAATGTTTTTGCTTAATTGCAATTTAAACAGGGCAACGTGAACAGCAGACATTGAATAATATATTTGCCATTCTGATCTGGGGGATCAGATGCAGTTGACGTGGGTTTTTTTTTTTTTTTAAATGTATGCGTCCGAGTCCTGCTGATCTGATGCCTGAAGCCAGAATTTAGATGGCCCTTTTCCCACAGAGTAATGCAGTGCTGAACATAGTTAAATCAGGACATTATAAAAGAAAAAAATAAACAACCTTTTGCAAACACGAGATTGCTAATAGAGAATTTGGAAAGTGTTTCGACACATCTTGTTTGTTTGTTTTTTAAAACCTTCCTGTCCTCAGGCTAAAAATCTGAGGGACTATTGCCACATTTCTGTTGCAACAGCAAACAGCAAAAAATTAATTCCTATTCAGTATTTTATTAATTTTGATGATCAGCTGGCCTTGCAATGACATTTTCTGTTGCTCATCAGCACAGCTGCTGAAAATGTTGGGGTTACTAACCTTATTTTATGCATCCTTGAAAGTATGAATACAATTTTATAAATCAGTGAGTCTTGTAAGAGAGATAATGTGTTACCCACCAGCTGGAGGCTGTAGTGGGTCACCGACCTTTATATTCAGATACAGTATTTAACACACAGAGAACAGAAGAGAGTTGTCTCGCTCAGCGTTCATACCACATTACACACTGGGCCAGAGCTTCAGCATGAAGTTCCAGGGGCTCACTGGTTGCCACAACTCTTGAATTCAGTCTACAACACATTTATTTCAAAGGCTTTCTTTTGATCTGTCCAAACCTGTGTCATAGAAAAAGGAATGCGTTATTATTTGGGTGAGATTTTGCTCGTCATATGCCTGCTTTCTTTTAACTCCCAGGCCCAGACAGCCCACTTGGTCTTGGAGGATGGTACCAGGATGAAAGGGTTCTCCTTTGGGCATGAATGCTCTGCAGCTGGAGAGCTAGTCTTCAACACTGGCCTGGTGGGGTAAGAAGGAGTCCTGCTGGCATCAGTAGAACTACACTAGGTTTTAGATAAAATAGTGTACTGTACTTGAACCAGCACAGATCAAACTTTAATACTGTATATCCATCCATCCATCCATCCATCCATCCATCCATCCATCCATCCATCCATCCATCCATCCATCCATCCATCCATCCATCCATCCACTTGTTGAATAATTCTATTGATTTTAGTGATGATATAACATTTTCTGCAACGCCACCAACAGATAAAACTTTTAGTTTTATAGTTAGCATATTTTATATCGTTCATCCAAATCTAATTTGGGGTGCAGATTCATGACTCTTCCAGAATGAACCATATTGATTGTTAGTGACCCAACATCATATTTTGACATCGAATTCGGCAAGTTTGCTTGGAGTATGTTACCAGAATGGACAGCTCCCACAAAATGCAACCAAACACTCATCAACAGTCACATGTGGGGCCTGGATTGTAAAGCAGGGTAAACGCTGCAGCCACTTGTCTCACACATTCCTTATTTCCCCAAGTTTGTCATGTCATGTCCAGAGACATGGTGTTAGGAAATATTGCCTTCCAGTCTCAGCGTTTCAAAAGTTTAGTGTTGCTTCACTATTTGATTTGCAAACTCCAGCCAATATGAGCAAGCCAATTAAGGCATCCAAGTCAAATACAGTCTTTCCAACTGTGTCCATATCATCCCAAGGACAATGATTTCAGTCGAGGATGTTAGGAAGAGCTCAAATGCTGACTCATTGTCTTCAACATGGCTGACTGTATATATGGTGTTGAAGTGGGTAAAGGAACCATATTATCTTTCCATTTCTGGAAGGGATTGTGTGTGCTGGTGTTTGAGTGACAACCGGAGGATGAACACTGTCATCCTCATCAGATGAGAATGCCTCAAAATCAGAGTCTTTCTCAACACAATCCTCTCCCCTGTCACTTTCACTGTCAAAGAACTGTTCCCAAACATCATTGACAGTAAACCTTTTCCCAGAGGACATTTTTAAGAGAGAGGGAGAGTGCAGATTGCACATGGAGCACATTGATTGTTTTTGATATAGGGCTGCCATGAAGACTTTTAAAGGTTGACTCCTTCCTTATTTTGCATGAACTATGTGTGTACTTGTGGAAATGCCCCACCCTCCACAATGTGGGAAATTTTGGTTGTACTTCACACAAGGTCAAGTTCTTTGGAAAAGGAAACCCATTGAAAGTGGTGGCGTATATCTGGACCTGCAGGTGTGGGGTATTAGGTCCCACATGGATCACAAACAGACAGACATGTTTTTCACAGCCAAAGCAGCTTGCGGTCACCAATATATGCAATATGTGTTCAGCACATTGAAAAAAACATGATCATGATAATCCATCCATTTTCCTGAAGACAGATGACCAAAATAATCTCGGTTACAACTGCTATTCTGCCTTGCGGATCAGCAGACAACAGGGAAGAGTTGGGATACTGGGAGATTTAAACATTACTATCTTGCATCTTAGTGTATGAGTATGAAGTGCCTGACAGACAGACAGACAGACAGACAGACAGACAGACTGACTGACTGACTGACTGACTGCATTGCAAGTTGTTTCTTCTATCTGTGAATTTTGTTGTACTTAAAAATATTTAAGTCTATGAAAAAAAATCCTTTTTAGTTAGATGACAGAATGAGGAAATACACTCAACACCAAATTCCTCTGCATCTATTCTCACCTTAACCAGGAGGCGAATTATATTATGTTTAATACCACAATCAACAGCCACCACTTTCAATGGGTTTCCTTTTCCAAACACCTTGATTTCCTGTATTGGGAGATACACAGCAAAAATAGGTTAGCATGTGTCAACAACATTATTAAAAAGAGAAAATACTATCTGAGGAGTTTTTTGGTATTTGGTCTACCTGACACAATGAGAAGAACGATAACAGTCTGCACTTGTTACCTTTGTTGAGACCTCTGCAACCAGGTTTTTTTTGTTCGGGTCAAATATCTCCACAGACTGCCCATTAACTTCAATCTTTCCCAAAACTGTACCCTGAAGAGAAAACACAAGTAAAGCGACACATCCAATATCTTAACCTCCTTGAGAAAGCCCTAATAAGAATATCTAGCAGTATAACATTTCAGGTATTCCACTACCTTGTCCCTGATGATCTTGGTCAGCATTCTTGTGTCTATTCCAAACAGTGCAGGAACCTTTAAAGGTGGAAAGTTACATTTATAAATATAGCAGCAATAGTCATGGGTTAAGGTGAGTTTTAGAGTATACTACATATTTCCCAACCTTCTCTTCTTGCAGCCATTGCCCCAAAGACTTGACTGAGTTCCAGTGGCTGTACTCGTGGCTGTAATCTTGGACCACAAGACCAGATACCTGGAAACACGATAGCACACCCTGATTATCTGATTCAACATTTATTTTGTGAAATGTCAGGAAAAAAGCCAATCTGACAAAAAGACACACTGTGTATCATTTATGCACATTAATTAATAACAACTTAATGTGTTGTTAGCATAAAGCGGGGTAAACGCTGCAGCCACTTGTCTCACACATTCCTTATTTCCCCAAGTTTGTCATGTCATGTCCAGAGACATGGTTTTAGGAAATATTGCCCTTCCAGTCTCAGCGTTTCAAAAGTTTAGTATTGCTTCACTATTTGATTTGCAAACTCCAGCCAATATGAGCAAGCCAATTAAGGCATCCAAGTCACATACAGTCTTTCCAACTGTGTCCATATCATCCCAAGGACAATGTTTTCAGTCGAGGATGTTAGGAAGAGCTCAAATGCTGACTCATTGTCTTCAACATGGCTGACTGTATATATGGTGTTGAAGTGGGTAAAGGAACCATATTATCTTTCCATTTCTGGAAGGGATTGTGTGTGCTGGTGTTTGAGTGACAACCGGAGGATGAACACTGTCATCCTCATCAGATGAGAATGCCTCAAAATCAGAGTCTTTCTCAACACAATCCTCTCCTCTGTCACTTTCACTGTCAAAGAACTGTTCCCAAACATCATTGACAGTAAACCTTTTCCCAGAGGACATTTTTAAGAGAGAGGGAGAGTGCAGATTGCACATGGAGCACATTGATGATTGTTTTTGATATAGGGTTGCCATGAAGACTTTTAAAGGTTGACTCCTTCCTTATTTTGCATGAACTATGTGTGTACTTGTGGAAATGCCCCACCCTCCACAATGTGGGAAATTTTGGTTGTACTTCACACAAGGTCAAGTTCTTTGGAAAAGGAAACCCATTGAAAGTGGTGGCGTATATCTGGACCTGCAGGTGTGGGGTATTAGGTCCCACATGGATCACAAACAGACAGACATGTTTTTCACAGCCAAAGCAGCTTGCGGTCACCAATATATGCAATATGTGTTCAGCACATTGAAAAAAACATGATCATGATAATCCATCCATTTTCCTGAAGACAGATGACCAAAATAATCTCGGTTACAACTGCTATTCTGCCTTGTGGATCAGCAGACAACAGGGAAGAGTTGGGATACTGGGAGATTTAAACATTACTATCTTGCATCTTAGTGTATGAGTATGAGGTGCCTGCCTGACAGACAGACAGACAGACAGACAGACAGACAGACAGACTCACTCACTCACTCACTCACTCACTCACTCACTCACTCACTCACTCACTCACTCACTCACTCACTCACTCACTCACTCACTCACTCACTCACTCACTCACTCACTCACTCACTCACTCACTCACTCACTCACTCACTCACTCACTCACTCACTCACTCACTCACTCACTCACTCACTCACTCACTCACTCACTCACTCACTCACTCACTCACTCACTCACTCACTCACTCACTCACTCACTCACTCACTCACTCACTCACTCACTCACTCACTCACTCACTCACTCACTCACTCACTCACTCACTCACTCACTCACTCACTCACTCACTCACTCACTCACTCACTCACTCACTCACTCACTCACTCACTCACTCACTCACTCACTCACTCACTCACTCACTCACTCACTCACTCACTCACTCACTCACTCACTCACTCACTCACTCACTCACTCACTCACTCACTCACTCACTCACTCACTCACTCACTCACTCACTCACTCACTCACTCACTCACTCACTCACTCACTCACTCACTCACTCACTCACTCACTCACTCACTCACTCACTCACTCACTCACTCACAAATTGGGAAATTTAGAATGTCATTATAATGATGTCATTATAATTTCCAGACACATTTATGCTGTTGTGATTTTACTCCAGTTATCCAGAGGCCCTGACAGACCCCAGCTACAGAGGTCAGATCCTAAGCCTGACCTACCCCATTGTTGGAAACTATGGTGTCCCCAACACCGAGGAGCTGGATGAGCTGGGTCTGAGAAAATATGTGGAGTCAGACCGTATCCAGGTAGGAAGATACTATACCCATGCTAACAACACAATAAGTTGTTGTTATTAATTAATGTGCATAAATGATACACAGTGTGTCTTTTTGTCAGATTGGCTTTTTTCCTGACATTTCACAAAGTAAATGTTGAATCAGATAATCAGGGTGTGCTATCGTGTTTCCAGGTATCTGGTCTTGTGGTCCAAGATTACAGCCACGAGTACAGCCACTGGAACTCAGTCAAGTCTTTGGGGCAATGGCTGCAAGAAGAGAAGGTTGGGAAATATGTAGTATACTCTAAAACTCACCTTAACCCATGACTATTGCTGCTATATTTATAAATGTAACTTTTCACCTTTAAAGGTTCCTGCACTGTTTGGAATAGACACAAGAATGCTGACCAAGATCATCAGGGACAAGGTAGTGGAATACCTGAAATGTTATACTGCTAGATATTTTTTATTAGGGCTTTCTCAAGGAGGTTAAGATATTGGATGTGTCGCTTTACTTGTGTTTTCTCTTCAGGGTACAGTTTTGGGAAAGATTGAAGTTAATGGGCAGTCTGTGGAGATATTTGACCCGAACAAAAAAAACCTGGTTGCAGAGGTCTCAACAAAGGTAACAAGTGCAGACTGTTGTCGTTCTTCTCATTGTGTCAGGTAGACCAAATACCAAAAAACTCCTCAGATAGTATTTTCTCTTTTTAATAATGTTGTTGACACATGCTAACCTATTTTTGCTGTGTGTCTCCCAATACAGGAAATCAAGGTGTTTGGAAAAGGAAACCCATTGAAAGTGGTGGCTGTTGATTGTGGTATTAAACATAATATAATTCGCCTCCTGGTGAAGGTGAGAATAGATGCAGAGGAATTCGGTGTTGAGCGTATTTCCTCATTCTTTCATCTAACTAAAAAGGATTTTTTTTCATAGACTTAAATATTTTTAAGTACAACAAAACTCCACAGATAGAAGAAACAACTTGAAATGTTTTGTATTACATAGTGATGATATTAGCTTGTAAGTGGTTTCAACTCTCGGTCAGTTGGACGAGCCTGCAATCTTTGTTCTGTCTTTTGGTTTTGTTATGTTGTTGAACTTAATAAAATGAATATACTCTATATGTCCCCTGTCTCTGCAGAGGGGTGCTGAGGTCCACCTGGTACCCTGGAACCAGGACTTGTGTAGTTTAGAATACGATGGCCTATTCATTTCCAATGGGCCAGGAGATCCAGCTCTGGCTGAGACACTCATCAAAAATGTCCGAAAGGTTGGGTGTGGTGTTGTTTCTATACTTAAAGTTTCAGAAGATTTCAGAAATTTCATAAAAGAAAGATTTGACGTGATATTCATTGTGCCTTAATTTACATTATCCATATTTACTTCTGTCAAGGTGTTGGAGGAGGATCGTCCTCAGCCAGTGTTTGGGATATGTATGGGCAACCAGATAACTGCTCTAGCTGCTGGAGCAAAGTCATATAAGCTCCCCATGGGCAACAGGTGAACTCTATAATTGCTAAATAAGTCACAATACGCATGATCTTCAAACATCCTTGTATTTAAAGGTGGTCTGTGGAGTAAACAATCTGAATATATGTTGATATTCATCAAACTGTGTTGATAGTTTAATAAATATGTAAAGTACATTACATTCTCTAAAAAGGTCTGCAAAGGCAAATGTATAGATGTTATATTGTTTCTATTGTTTCCACCCATGTTATCTGGTGTTTTCTTCTTCATCTACAGTATTAATATCTTGGTAGCGCCCCCACATTCCCTTTGAATTTGCATGAACACCACTTCTTTGATTATAAGTTACTTTTGTAAAGCGCTCCATAATGCTTTGAGAGTCCGAAAGTCCACAGGGAACCTTGAACGCCTGTGCTCTACATAAACTCTGTTGCTCTCACAAGTTATTTATAACTGGTTTCAGAGATTTAATAACATAATTAATACATACAGTGCTTTATGTATGCCTGTTGTTCCCCAGAGGCCAAAACCAGCCCGTGATGAATTTAATGACTGGCCAGGCCTTCATTACGGCGCAGAACCATGGCTACGGCATTGATAGTAAGTCTCTGCCCCCGGGATGGAGTCCGCTTTTCATCAATGCCAATGACAACACCAACGAAGTAAGTTTCACTGTGTGAAAGTCTGCAAGCCAGAATATTGTTGTTTCTGAGTTTGAATAAACAAATTGAATGCATTTTAGAAAACAATAAAAGATGATGGAACGCTGCTTATGGATCTTAGCTTGCAGAATAATATTTGATAAATCTATGCTAATGCTCACAAAAATAAAATGCACAATACTGTTAGGTTTGTTGGTTTTATTGTGTTCACTCTGCACGTTCTCCAGGGCATCATGCACAAAGTGAAGCCTGTTTTCACAGCCCAGTTCCACCCAGAAGCTAAAGGCGGTCCCACGGACACTGAGGTAATTAAAGTCTGCCCTAAATGAAGTACCTTAATGTTATATTAAATTTAAGTACTTCATTTAGTGCAACTTCTGTGGTGCCTGATGTTAGACGGCATTGGAGCCACTAGTGTTAGTGCCTGGGTCATGAAGGTACAGCATATATGATCCTTTTTTACAGCTGTTTTCAGTCATGAGGCATTTTAAGACTGTAGTTCAGCTGTTAACTGTCACCAGATGAACTATTTGTCAGTTAGATACTAATTATAAAGTTATGACTGTTTGCTTTCTAATTTACATCAAACAAAAAAGAGCACGCCATTTTTCTCAGGCGACTCAAGACAAGTTGTGTTTTATATCACTGTTTTGTACACAATAGCCAATTGTTAAAGGGACAGTAAAGTTAATTTTAAGTGACATATATGTTATTCATCATTAGGAAAAATAGAAGAAAAAATAAATTTTATGTGTGTAGCGTCATCCGTTTGGTCAAAAAAGCTTAAAATCCGCGCCGCAACAGCTTCCGCATTCCATGGGCGTCATACGTCACTGTCGCCAAACAGAGCTTAGCAGCCATTGCGATTGGCTGCTAAACTCTTTAAATTACTCTTGAGTGCAAGAAGAGTTCCAGTTCCATTTTCACAAACCCGTTTTGGTCATGTGTTTGTAGTTTGAAACACAGTTGATTTCCATTTCATATCAATCCTCTACACAGAAAAAAAGAATTCAGTGTTTATAGGAAAAATAATTTCCGGCTGATTTGCAAGCCTGTAAAAACATGGCTTTGTATATCCATCTTGTCGAATTGGCTATTAAAATTATTTTATAATTAATATTATAAAAGACAAGAAATAGAAAAACATTTGGAAAAAAATATGTTCTGGATTCTTTTCCACCTGGGGCATTTCTGTGTGGCGCATGCTCGTTCTACCTCTGCTCACATATTGTCTGCGTGGGTTCTCTCTGGGTGCTCTGGCTTCCTCTCACTTCCAAAAACATGGGTGAATTGGACACGCTAAAATATCTGTAGGTGTGTGTGAGTGTGAATGATTGTGTGTTTATGTGTGGCCCTGCGATGAGCTGGCGTCCCATATGCAGTGTACCCCGCATCTCACCTGTAGCCAGCTTGGAGAGGCTCTAACATAAACCACAAATTCTATTTCAGTGAATGCAACAGTCTTTGTTGAAAGTATTGTCTTCTATGAATGTTGATTAAAAGCAAGACAGACGCATTAAGTAGTCATGGCTTTACCCAAGTAAACGCAAGTGACCTGAGGCATCAGTGAGATTAGTGAAATTTGTTCCATAATAAAAGCCATGTACCCATAGGCAGAGCTTAGCCCTCATATCAACCACCAGGGTGGTTCAGTAAATGTGAGCTCAATGCTGAGTGCGACGGTGTCAGAAAATGTGATGCTTCCTAATGATGTTAATATGCTGTTTAAACAGAGCTTGTGTTGACATTTGCTTTTCTTTCTGCAGTTCCTCTTTGATGCCTTCATATCATTAATGAAGAAAGGAAAGGATGCAGACATAATGTCAGTCATGCCTAAGAAACCCGACATCCGTCCCAGAACCCAGGTAACGCGTGTCGGACAGGTGCAGAGGACCACGCTGCATTATAGCTAGAAGTGATAATTATTTCTGAAGTTGTTGAAATGCTTTTTGTTAATCATTGTTAATGAATTTCACAATAGATCAACCGTATTAAAAATAATTCATAGACATCTGTTTAATAGAGTTTTCTGCTGCACAGCTGCTCTTATTTGCTGTGTTATGATTTACTAATTCGATAACTGTGATTTTTACTTCCCATCTGTTGTGTAATGTAGGTATCAAAGGTTCTTGTACTTGGTTCTGGAGGTCTTTCGATTGGTCAGGCGGGAGAGTTTGACTACTCTGGATCTCAGGCTGTCAAAGCCATGAAGGTGAGACGTACACTAACGTCTGCTCTGTAGTCCTCAGAACAAAATTCAGCTTTGTTAGGACACCTGAACATTCTTTTGGCAGTCTGCTCATATAACTTGTTCTTAAAAATAATCACTATGATTATATAATTTGCTTGCAAATTTACTTGCGACTAACAGGAGTGCTCAATTTTCAGAAAATTACTTTTATCTTTTATTCAGTTTTTCTAATGGACAGATCGCTAATGGACTCACTTAATTTTTATCTTCATCTCACCACAGGATACATGTTTTCTACTTTATTTCGAACTACTAATTCCATCTCAACGATTTTTTTCCCCCGTATTTTAATAGGAATCCTTGTAAATAGTGTAAAAAATTTGTACTGTGACATTCTTTGAGACATATACCAAATCCTTTGTCAAATAATAGCAAATAATACAGGTTTAAAGCACGAATGTGCTTTAAATTACTGACATAGGTCAGTATTTTAAATATATTCATATTAAAAACTTTGCAATTAGTTGTCCATACTCCTATGATTAATGAAATTATTCATCAATTTGGCCTTGATTAAAATATTTTATTTCACTTCTTTTTGATTGTTTAGTACTAGAGCATTTTGTAAACTAAATGTATCTAAATGCATATTTTTGGCCTTGGTTCTACGTTACACCGATGGATCGGACGGATTGTTGGTTGTTGGTTTTAAATGAATTTGTTTGCAGTAGTGAATTATCTACAGGCTTGAATTTCTGTGTGTACTGTGTGACTCTATGTGTATGTGGAATGTAGGAGGAGAACCTGAAAACAGTCCTCATGAACCCTAACATAGCCTCGGTTCAGACCAATGAGGTGGGAACCAAGCAAGCTGACACAGTCTACTTCCTGCCCGTCACGCCAGAATTTGTAACCGATGTAATCAAGGCCGAGCGTCCAGATGGCATCTTGCTGTCCATGGGTGGACAGACTGCGCTAAACTGTGGTGAGTGTACTCTGTTTGTGTCGAAGTAAAATACCACCTATTCTGTGTATTTACCTGTGGATTAGAGAGGGAGGAGGGGCTTTGTGAATCTTTTTAATGTGCATGTACGTTTAAAAATGCATTTATGTAGATTCACTTTATTTTGATGGTCAGGAGTTGAATTATTCCAGCGTGGTATCTTGGAGAAATACGGGGTGAAAGTCCTGGGAACCCCAGTGGAGTCCATCATGGCCACCGAGGACAGACAGATTTTTGCAGACAAACTGATGGAGATCAATGAAAAGATTGCACCCAGTATTGCTGTGAAGTCGGCAAGTATCTGATCAGAAGGATGATTATCTTTCTATAAACAGTGTGTGATGAATGATGCATACAGGACATACTACATATACAGCAGTATAGTACAGTACAAATGAATCCTGTAGTTTTAATGTGTTAACAGTCCTTGCGGGAAAATATTTGTGTGCATCTCTAAGGTACCGGATGCTGTGAAAGCAGCAGAGCAAATTGGCTACCCGGTGATGTTACGATCGGCCTACGCCCTGGGAGGCCTGGGCTCTGGTCTTTGTGCAGATAGAGTGAAGCTGGAAGAAACTGCCCACAAGGTCAGAATTTACATTCTTATGTCAATATAGAGGATTGTTATCATGGAATTATTTTGTATATGTCTTTGTACATTTCACGTACACATGATTTGAATAAAATTTGATAGAATCTTCGTTGTTTCTTCCCTCCCTTTATTTTTACATCATTAACCTTAACAAAGTTGAAAAAGTTTGTATGCATTTATTTTGTTGGAAAGGAGGTAGTTTGTGTTTACTTGGCAACATTATTTTTGTCAGAGTGAACTGCCAGTGCTATGCACCTCTTTAAAATCACTGCACAGGCGTTAAGTAGGAGGTCAAGATGTTATATTACTTTTTTTTGTTGCTTACCTAATATTTCAGCTTGTAGGTTTTATAATATACAGTAGATATAATTAGTCAGTGTTCAAAAAGTATCACAACTATGTGTTTTTCAGTTATTCTTTATTGAAACAGATGATGAAATGTGTGTGTATATGTGTGTATAGGCTTTGGCCATGAGCAGTCAGATTCTGGTGGAGAAGTCTCTGCTGGGCTGGAAGGAGGTGGAATATGAGGTTGTGAGGGATGTGGATGATAACTGTGTAACTGTCTGCAACATGGAGAACTTTGACCCGCTGGGCATCCACACAGGTATTAAACATGAGCTGCATATATCTGATTCTTCTTCTTCTTCCAACCTTGATCAAACTTTAAGTATATCGTCCATACTCAGAGGTTATTAACATTATTACTAAATCAGTCATATCTCAATGCATCCTTAATAAATCCAGGTGATTCCATTGTGGTGGCACCAAGCCAAACACTGTCCAATGAGGAGTACCATTTGCTCCGGGAGACGGCCATCAAAGTTGTTCGTCACCTCGGCATTGTTGGTGAATGCAATATCCAGTATGCCCTACACCCTTCATCGTTGGAGTACTGCATCATAGAAGTTAATGCCCGGCTCTCCAGAAGCTCTGCTTTGGCCTCCAAAGCCACCGGGTGAGGAAGTGCATGTACACAAATACAGCTTGTAAAGTAGCAATAATGGTTTTCCCTGCAGAGTCCAGGTGAGTATAGCTGTGAATTTGGAAGGGCTGCACAATATGTCCTGTCAGTATTGGAGTCATGGATGAAAAGCAGATGATAATGCAAAGCCAACTGCTTGCATACTGAAGAAGTGAAGAATCTAATGTCTACAGTAGTTGGCAGAAGACACCTTTAAAAATGAGTTAAAATTAATTAATATGCAGCATGCCTTTGACATGCTCATGAAGTCAAACTGTCAAACTTGATTGGGTCAACATTAATTTGTGGGTCAGATATCTCCTTGCCAAATGTTTTCCATTCGGCCTGAGCCTCCACAGATGCCCTTCGTCTGTTTTGCTTCCTCCACCTGTATAGGCAACCCATAACACATAATACAAGTGTTTTTTTAGGTAAGAAACTTCAAAGATATATTTTAGGGACTTAAGGTCAAGATATAAAAATGTTAATACGAGTATAACATACGGTACCTTTAATCTGCTCCTCCTTTGTCCCAGACTGTTAGAAAACTATGCAGTATATAGTTGGAACTACACCCTCACCCTCCAATGCCACCCAATAAACTTCTCTTTCTGTGATAATTAAAATGTTTATTTTTACTTCTCCTCACAAACATCTTTAACCACTGCCATTTTCTCACTAATGCGTGATTGGTACTGTTCATTTGTGGTTTTAAACAGAGAAGAGTAGGAAACAAGGTTGCTTAATTTCTTCCATCATCGTCTCCATAAATAGAAGCATTTTTTTGTGTGATACCTCTTGTGTGATACCTCTTGGACAATTAACTATTGAGATTTACAAGCACAAACTACACAGTTTAGTTTCTCCAGACAAGATTTATAATAAGCCCTGCTGAGTAAAACCTGCAGTGGAGTTTGGATACGCCAAGGGGTCTTTAAATTGGTTAACTTGGATCTCCAACAAGACCCCAGTTAACCAATCAAGATGGGGAAATATTAATTTCTATCCTTTTCTCTTGCAGACTATTTTTTGTACAATTTCATAACTTTTATATTTACAAAAAATTGTCAGATGAACAGTCCCTGGTACATTTGATCAACTAATGATCTATTTTGAGTCACTTAAGGTGGAAAAAGAAAAAAGCATGTTGCCCTAATGTGGACATTTTTTAACCTCTTCAGGGGAATGGCTAATGACCGAAATGTGTAATGGATATTCTTTAAGTGTATGTATTTCACAACACAAATAATTGTTTTAGAATTCTATATGAGTCATCCATCTATCCTCATTGCTTCTTTGGCATGCTCACCCACTGATAGGTTAATAAGTAGCATCTGTAATATTTCAAAGTGTAGTCTGTGCATGTGTCTTAGTGTGTGCGTACTGCAGTGCTAATGGAATGTAATGCATCAAGAATTCCACATAATGCACTAAATATGCAGTCTCTGTAGAAGATGTTATGAAGATGAGTTTTTCTTTGCGAAGAAAGTGACATAGGTCAATCCAAGTTCATGTGATATTAAACTGAAATCAGTGGTATTTTTCACAACAAAATGAAATATCAACGTGAAGAACTAAAAGTAAAATACTGTTTATTAAAAGAAAAAATAACTTGGATTTATTATGTAAATGGATTTTGACAACAAATAATTGTCAAGAAATCATGCAGTATTTCAATAACTCAGAATGTAGGAGTTAATAATTTCAATATAGGATTCACAAATTTCCCCACTGTGGGACAATAAAAGATTATCTTATCTCATCTCAGTATTATTTAACAGATTTGATTAAGATCAATAATGTGTGATCATCCTAATAATACGAGTTTGATACTAAAGCTTCAGCCTGTTGTTGATTTGGGTGTCTCTGTACCTCCATGTCTCACAGGTATCCCTTAGCTTTTGTCGCTGCGAAACTGGCTCTGGGCATCCCCCTGCCTGAGATTAAGAACGCTGTGTCACAGAAGACCACTGCATGCTTTGAGCCCAGTCTAGACTACATAGTCACCAAGATCCCACGCTGGGACCTGGACCGCTTTCAGGGCATGTCCCATGAAATAGGCAGTGCCATGAAGAGTGTTGGAGAGGTAGGGACTGATAGATAAAGGCTCACTATTCCCTGCTTTTTCTTCTTCATGCACATTGATGATTCCAGGCTTTGCTCTTTTCTGGGTTCAGGTGATGGCGGTGGGCCGGACATTTGAGGAGAGTGTGCAGAAGGCCCTGAGGATGTGTCATCCATCAGTAGATGGCTTTGTGCCCTGGCTGCCACTCAAAAAAGCGTGGGCTGACACTCAGGACCTTCAACAGGAGCTGGCGGTGCCCTCCAGCACCCGCATCTTCTCTATTGCCAAGGTACACTAATCCTCCCTAACATCATTAATGAATAACAGTTTCTTCAATAAAGTCCAATTCTGAAGTCAAACAAAAACTGTCATGAAAAAATGATCAAAATGAGTCCCTGCTCTACCTGCCTGGCTAGTGGTGAAGCGTAATTGCTTGGAAATACTTATCTTTGAAGTGTTAATCAGGTAAAATAGATGCACAGGGATTATAATAACTGGAAAACAAGTGCAGTGTAATTTATTTAATTATTTTTCTGATAGCAAGGCCTTTTAAAAATTCTCCGATATTGGGAAGGATGAATCACATGTCCGTGATCATATTTTTTGTTGTCTTTTCCCACTCTTAGAATAATATGAACCTCTAAAAGTGCATCCATATCAGGGCAGGAGATGTGGCAGATGAAAAATGTTCACATGTCAAGCACTTAAACAGTCTTTTATAGCCAGAGAGGAAAGGTGTGAGGTCACACTGGTGTCAGAAACTGTCATAGAAGATACCTTGTCTCCTCAGGTGCAGAGTGAGATCATGTAAGAAGGTGACACCATCAGAGATTAATGAGCCTCATCTCATCATTAAGGCAGTCAAACAGGAGTTATGATATGTAAAGGTGGTCAGCAGGATCTGCTGGGGAAAAAACACACATAAAACACACCTCCTCCCCACCATTTATTCACTCATTAATGTATGATAACCAACAAAGGCACAAATGGATACAGTTCTATGTTGTGAGTGTTTTTGGTCTCAGTCTGGTTGCACAGCTCAGGCATCACCACTCAAGAACAAAAGCATTTGTTTTTTCCCACTCATACAGGTGGAAATATTTGAAATGATATGCAGTGAGATAATAAAACTACATAATGAAAGTATTGCTGCATGATTTCACTGAGTAAAATAATTTCTGTGGCCAGAAATTTATTTTAAAAATGATAAAATATATTCACTAAGCTGCTGTTAGAGCACGACCCCTGTCATGACACAGGCTGATGATGGTTTTGATAAAAACCCAAGATTAGCAAAGTGATATGTTATTCTTGTTTTTGAAGGAGTAACAGATTAAAACAATTTACAGTGATAGTTTTTATTGTCCCTTTGTAATATATGATTGTGATCACAGCCGAGTGGAGAATTACTTTTATGAAAAATATCTGATTTCTGGTTTCCGGATACTCCAGCGTTCGGCATGAATGAACAGAGAAAATCTTGCAGATGATGAAATTACATCTAACATCCCAATCTGTTTCATGTCCCTACTTTTAAGTCCCTCCACAGCGGCATGAGCATTGATCAAATCCACCAGCTGACGGCCATAGACAAGTGGTTCCTCCACAAACTCCACAGGATAACGCAGCTGGAGCAGCACCTGGCAAACCACAGGAGGTACAGCAACACGCACACGCACACGCACACGCACACGCACACACACACACACACACACACACACACACACACACACACACACACACACACAGATGCACTGATTGGTCCACCAGCCAGCCTCTCAGTTATTTTTAGATTTCTGTTAAGTAGAAGTTCTACTTTAACTTGTAAGTTTGATTCTTGTCTGGACAAGAATGCTATTTTTCCAATCTTGCACTTACCTTTGAAGTTTTATGATTCACATGCACTATAAACTCTCACCAATATCACTTTTATTTGGTGATTCTCAGTTATTACCCACTGTATTTAGAAAAGGAAAAAACTAATATTAGAAGCCAGGATGGAGTCTTGGGTCCCTTCTCAAAATAACTGAATCCTCAGTAGAAAAGAGAACAGTGGTGGACCGTCACGTCTCTGGTTCCTTTTCTCCTACGGCTTGCCTGGTCTTGGCTGCCTCTCTTTGCCCGGAGGCTCTTACCTGGAGCAGCCACTGAGAATTTTCATTGCTCAGCCACAGGTAACCTACTGCTTCTCTCTGACTACACTGTTAAATATTTAATGGCTGGGCGTCTGGTGGGTGCCACTGCAACTTACTGACACACAGAAGACTGCTTTAGTCTCCACTGCTTGTGGAGGAAGGGACACTGAGTTGAGCTCACCACAATAGGCAGCTGCCAGACTGCATAGAACTGTCTGCAGGTGGACTTCAGGCTCTGCTGCTCAGCAGTCTGAAAGTGTATGGTTGGGACTGGAGGATATTTATTATCAAGAATGAGGAAAGTCCTTAAAAATGTATTCTTCATTTCTACAAGAATCATATTAGTATGGACTTCTTAAATAGTTCAGACTTAGAATGAATTTTCATTGAGCTACGAAGTAACAGCAGTAGTGATATTATTCAGAGTAGCAGAAACGCTCAGAAATTCATCCTGTTCTGTATAACATTAATAATTACACTCTTTCATGCTAAGTTTCAATATCAGAAATGAAAAGATTAATATCAGATTTATCATAGTGTATCCGTGTAGATAGTTGGTGTGAGAGAAGAGGATGCATAATACAGAGTTAGGTGGAGGCAACTGATTTACTGTGGCAACCCCTGAAGGGAAAAGCTGAAAGGAAAAGAAAAAGACGATCCATGTGTTTGACTCAACAAAAAATATGAAATATTTAGCGAGGCTATAATAAACTATTTAATTGGCAAATCAAATAAGAATGAATATTTTACAGCACTGAATGTACAGTTTTTTACCTGATGTCTGTCACATCAGACTAAACTGCTATCCAAGAAGCTGTAACATTGTAACAACCAAAACATTTTTTTTGTGTGTTTTTAGCACATTTACATGGCCAGTGTTTTAAAAAGTGATGTGTATGTTGTTGAGCAGTCATTTAAAAAGGTGACACAGAGAAAGAATATCTTTTCACCTACTAAATACAAAAAAGAAAATGCCACATATCCCCTGTCATGACCTATTTGTGAAACCTATCTGAAAAAAATCAAAAATGATCTTTCTCTCAACAAGCTGCAGGGCTTATTAATGCAATGAAATTCCTAACATAAAATCCAAGCATCTTCAAACACCTCTTCTCCTCTTCATGCCTTTCACTTTTACTTAAAATGGTAATGAAGAAGTTGGGCCACTAAGATTAAGAGCACTTACATATCCAACAGGCCCAAAACTGTTTGAATTTGTGTAGAAAGCAAATCTACCTCTTCATGCCTAACTTTAATTCTGACACTATTTTTCTACTAAACTTTCACATTAATGTTTTGTAGATACTTTTAAATTGGTCTTACATTGCTGCCCTTCCCAGCCTGTGATCTGGCAATTGGGCCTTTTAAATTGATCTCTCTGAGGTGGCAGCTTCCTGCTGTGCTCATCAATGATGTAGTCATGACCCACTCATTAAACTGATCCTCATAGGTCAGTGGACTCGGAAATATGCATTTTTACGAGAGGAGCATCACACAGCAAACTGTTAAAAAAAAAGAAAAAAAAAAGAAACCTCTCATTTTGTTCATTTGCTTTAGTGGGATTCATTCCAATCACTACCACATTCCTCCCAGACGTATTGGTCCTTAAACTTTAATGCTTAAGAAATAAGATGTGACACACTCCACTAACCTCTACCGCGCAGGTGACATAATGTGGTACCAAAATGAAATTAACACTAAATCATGCACTTTTCTTTCACCATTACAGAAGAAGTGGTTATGGCACAAGTCAGCCTGTTGTCTGGTCCCCATGGTGTGACTAGATTTAAATTTTGGTCATGATCCTAATGACTAAATTCACATTCAACCCTTTATAGATAAACCATCCTCTAAAGTACACACCACTAAAAACTGAATAAAGATGAAAGAGGCACTGACTCTGGATGGACTTAATCTGAAAGTCCTTTTAATGATTTTTAAACTGTTTGAAAGTATGGTTGCAAGTATTTAAATGGCTGGCTATGTTGTTAGAGTTAGTCATTTTCTCCCCCATCAGTGACACAGTACCCAAGGACCTGCTACTGAAGGCCAAACAGGATGGCTTCTCAGATCGTCAGGTCGGTAAAATTCTGGGCACCACAGAGCGAGCGGCCAGAAACTTGAGGCTCAGTCAGGGCATCAAACCCTGGGTCAAACAGGTGAGTGTTCAAGGAGTTAGTCAGCTACGTCTGTGAGTGTTCACAGATGTAGCTGACTAAATGTTTAGGTGTCGTCCACTGACTTTCTACCTCTAAGCATACTCCAGATACATGGCTTTAGTCCTACAAAACCCCTGACTGCTCATTCGATGTTCTCTATTAGTAGTGATTAGTCAATGACCTTGATCAAAACTTTTAAAGTATAACTTGACATATGAGCGGCTCAACATACAAGGTTTTTGGGATATGAGACATATTGTTGTTTGACGTGCAGGCAAAAATCTGAGGCATGAGTCGTGCTTCGGGGAAAATTTCTTTGAGATACTTTGAAATTGACGTACGAGCTTGGTCCCGGAAGGGATTAAACGCGTATCTGAAGGTACTACTGTAGTTGAAAATATTTATTCCTGAATGGAATGTTATTTATCAGAAGTAGCAGTGAATAACATTAGATGTCTAGTGTTTCATAGATGTGATATTAAACATACTCCTTTATTAGAATCATTCCATGTATTTTTTCTGACACTTCTCAGATTGACACCTTGGCAGCAGAGTATCCAGCCATGACCAACTACCTATACTGTACATATCATGGTCAGGTAACTAAGAAGAGAAAATATACTGATATAATGCATGCGATTATTCCAGTCATGTTGTAGAAATGTCAAAATTAGAATTTGCTGACGATGGTCTCATCAATTTATTCACTCCACTAGGAGCATGATCTTGACTTTAAAGACAAGGGGATCATGGTTCTGGGTTGTGGGCCCTACCACATCGGTAAGTCAATGTTTTTGCTGATTAAGGTATATCAATACCATCATTGACATGATTCCACCGCTGCTAATACAACTGCTTGAACTGAAAGTTTTTATCATAAAGTGTTGTTTACCAGGAAAATAAAGTATGTGTGCTTCTCATTGAGATTCCTGTTTATGACCAACATTATCAACACCATTGGTTTGATGCACTAGGTAGCAGTGTTGAGTTTGACTGGTGCGCAGTGTCCAGTATCAGGGCCTTGAGACAGATGGACAAAAAGACAGTGGTGGTCAACCACAACCCCGAGACGGTCAGCACCGACTTTGATGAGTGTGATCGACTTTACTTTGAGGAGCTGACCCTGGAACGCATCCTGGACATCACCGAGCAGGAGGTGAACATTGTGCATTGTCATTTGACACACTTCTACACACAATCCGCTATCCTAGTCTGGGTTGTCGGGTCTATCCCAGAATGCATCAGGAGAGAGATAATTCACCAGGCTATCACATGCTATATCATTGATAATAACTGCTTATGTATTCATAGATATTGAGTAGAATTTGATTGAAATATTTCACTGTAATCAATACAGTGCTCCCGGCAGCTTGAATAGTATTGGTTAGTTGCACAATGCATAGATAATAATAAAGGAAATCAATCATGTAGCCCAGCACAGAGATAAGGAAAACTTGTGGAATATAAACAATAAACCCACAATATTAGCAGGGATATTGAATGCGTGTAATAATATAATGATTCTTCTCACCAGAGATTCCTAATTTGTTTTGGTATACGGGTGCTGCTCAGGAATAATTTTAAAGAACAAAATTGGTTTTAAAATGTAAGCAGCATTACTTGGCATCATCTGAAAAATATTATGTTTAGAATGGATTAGATGAAAGATTATGGTGGCACAGTAATACAGCGGGTAGCGGTGGTTCGTCACAGCAAGAAGGCCGTGGGTTCAATTCCTTAGTGTTTGGAGTTTGCATGTTCTCGCCCTGTTTTCATGAGTTCTCTCTCGGTTCTCCAGCATCTGCCCACTTCCAAAAAGATGCAGCTTGGCACTTCATGCAGCTTCACTTCAAATTTTCCAACGGTGTGAGTGTTAGCGTGAGTGGCTGTTTGTCTTTTGTGTGGCCCGGCGATGAGCTGGCATCTAATCTGAGGCGTACCCCACCTCTCGCCTGTATCCGGTGGGGCCCAGTGACCTGCAAGGCCGATGTGTGGCTGCCGATAGGAAGATCGCAATCTTCTTGTCCACAACATGTATGGATGGATAGATATGATATCAAATATCCAAGTCTGTTTGGTGGTTCAATGAAAATCTATTGAATTCGGTATTTGGAACCTCACTCCGACTTCATATTGCTCATTATTTGTTAATCTGTTCATTCTTACTCAAAGCATGAACTGTCTTTAAACAATTACGTCTGAGAAAAGCTGACATTTCAGCCAGGTTGTGTGTGGGAAAGATTTTGACCGGTCCATTATAGCTAAACCTGGACATAAATTGCCATTCAACAGACCTTAGGAACATAGCCAGTTAACACAGCAAATACAAGTGAACCAATCATTTATAAATCAGTCAAAAAGCTGACAGATCTAAATGCAATCAACCAGGCTTTTCCATCCCATAAACCCAAACTAATTTTGGGTTAATGTTTTTTTCCTTCTCATCCATGTTCAAACATCATAGCACACAATTTTCTACTACTGAGGATGTCTTATGGTTCTGACATAATTTATATTAATAAAACAACACATTAATTATAACTTCACAACAAGCATATTTTTGTCGCCTAATCTAATTGCTGTATGAAGAACCAAATTTTTATCTTATTTCTTAAATACTCCTATGTACAACACTTGTACATTCTGAACAGTTAAGGCCTTCATTAAATGATGATTAATAGCAGCACACTGAATTTTGAACATAGTAGAATTCTATGAAATATTCTCTGATTCCAGGGTTAGCAGGTTGGCTGGGTTTGCGGGGTTATTGACGAAACAACCTAGCAAGCAAGCAACCTAGGATAGAACCTGTCTCAGTGCATTTTGGCTGTAGGCTATGACTATGTCAGGTCAAGGTTTATACCTTAGAAAGACGGTGTGTGTGAATGACAAGAGAACATGAACTGAACCAACAAATACTGAAGGCTTCACCATGTTTGCTGTCACTGCTGCAAGGTGTGTGCTGGCTCTGCTGCTTCAAAATTATTTTCAATGATAAAAAGTCTCGTGTTTAAGAAAAGAAGCATCAGATTTGGAATTTTCTTCATGCAAAATATAAGGAAAGTGATATATTAATGGTAGCACAAGCGCTGGCGACAACTCCACTTACTGTAAAATGTTTTTATATACTTTAAAACGTATAGAGTGAGATTATTCTCTCTTTCTGTGTGAATGAATCTGTAATGTGATATGTGTTAAGGAGTGCTACGTTATAATCGAAGTTAGATGGCTTTACTTTAGCTACAGGTATATGGATTTATTTTTCATTAATGTCTTTTTTTTGGCCTATTTTTGCTTTTATTAGATTTAGTTATTTAGATTTATTTAGATTAGCTTTTGTTAGGACAGGTGTGACAGTGGTACGGGATTGACATTCGGCAAATTACATGACTGGGACTGGAACCCACTGCCTCTGTGCGGAGACCAAGACCTCTGTGGGTAGGGTGCACACTCATGCAACAGTGCTATTCCTCATCCTGTTGATTCTATTATTGTATTATTTTTGAATAGAATTAATTTATTGTGCTACTATAAATTTGTATTCTTACCGAAATCATTTTTTTTTTGGGCTGTTTTTGAATCAAGTGTAGGTCTATCTACATCATGGAGACTCAGTAGATCAGTATCACAATGTATAGAATGATGATTATAAAAACAACATTTTCAGTATACATAGTTATTATAATTTACGACATTGGTCATGAAGCCAGCAGTTGTCAAGACGATATATGATTTCACAGACTTCATTTGTATGTAAGTTTCATGTGCTGCTGTGTGCAACAGGGCCCATCTGACCTTTCACACCTCTGTTTTCTTCCCTGCAGAGGAATTGTAATCCAGTTAAAGTTGCGATGGGATCGGAGTCTGATGAAGTGTTTGTTTGTTCAGGGTGATAACATTACCATCAATCCCTCTCTCACAGCTACAGCCCTCTCTTGCTTCCTGCATGTGCATGTGATAAATATGGCATTAGAGCGTGGAGATAAACCCTGGACAGGAGCGCGAGCCTCGCCCCATGAATAATGAAGAAATACAACCTGGCATTGCCATGGAAACAGGATCCCTTTTGGATCAGCCAGACAGGAAAAGGGGTTGCATGTTATTATTAAAAGGAGCAGATGTTCTCATTCACAACATAAAACACACACATTGGTGATTATTAAACCCATGGCCATCCAGGATCAGGTGTGTTTGTCTCATATTTTCACCATGTGATCAGTGCTCAGAATGACTGGCGGTCAGCACAGGTTTCAGACTGTTCATCTCAGTTGATAGGACCCCAGTAGGAACTCTGAGACCTGACAGAGCATCTCCTTTGCTCCTTTCCCTTCTCCTCCTTGCCCTCCTGCCTACTGTTTTATCATCATTTTATTATCCTGCACATATTTTGTCATCCATCCTTTCCAGGATTGCTCGGGCACCATTGTGTCAGTTGGAGGCCAGATCCCCAACAACCTGGCCATCCCATTGCACCTGAATGGGGTAAAGATTCTGGGAACGAGCCCCCAGCAGATTGACCGGGCTGAGGAGCGCTCCGTCTTCTCTGGTATACTCGATGACCTTGGGGTGGCACAAGCTCCGTGGAAAGCTCTCAGCTCCCTGGTGAGAGGAAACAAACTATTGTAATGAATGTCATTAATAAAATACTGTAACATGACATTTTGTGATTTTCACCGTAAACTGTAAATCTTGTACTTCTGCACAAGGAGCTCATGTTATGATCATGTTACGATGTTATAATCCACCAGAAAAAAAAAATTCAGTAGTTTTGTAGACAACAAACATTAAAGAAAATGTCTTCCAGTAAATTTGTTTGCGGTGATGAGGTGAGCTCAAAATGTTAGGAGCAGGTTCATGCAGGTGAAGTGGCATTTGCTGTTATAATCCATTGTCATATAATTAGTTTGCATACTTATGGAACTGCTTAGAAAAACCTATTAGTTGTATTATTTTTGAGCTAATTTTTGAAAAAAATATTTTATGCCTGCAGAGGAAAAATAAGGAATTTAAGGCCTTAAATAGTGTATTTCCACTACATAGCCGAACAGCACCAAATATTTTGTACCGAATTGTCTCCTGGCAGCATCATTACTTAAATATCAGCTACAGGTCGGATTTTTCAATGTACTTAGATAATTTTCAGGGTTGGTTTTTTTTTACATGTATTACCGTATTGGCCCAAATATAAGACGGTGTTTTTTGCACTGAAATAAGGCTGAAAAAGTGGGGGTCGTCTTACATTCGGGGTCTAGATATTATACACATTCACAACGCTAGATGGCGCCAGATATGTTTAAAGCGAATGCTGAACTGAACTCCCCAGGCAAAACGAACACCTGTAAGAAGAAAAATAAAAATAGCGGTAGCACGAAGAAGAAGAAAAAAATAGTCGTAAGAAAGAAAAAAGAAGAAAATAAGAGAAGAGATAAGAGAAAATGGAGAAACATAGCGACAATCTGGAGAAAAGTGGGTCGAAGATTGGCCAGGTTAACCGGAAGCTGAGGAGAAGTTATGATGCAAACTTCAAGATGATGGTGATAAATGAGGCAGAGTCTTCAAAAAATTGCAAAGACAGTTTTTGCATGATTTGAATTAGGCAAAATAACATGCTTTTTTCTCGAATATTATAAATCATTTGTTTTCAGATATACTGTAATTATTTTCTGTATAAAAATTAAATTTGGTGTTCAAAAAGTCTTTTTTCAAACTTAAGTCTTGAAAAAAAGGGGGTCGTCTTATAATCAGGGTTGTCTTATATTCGGGCCAATACGGTATTTACTTCACAAACACAATATTGCTGTCAGTTTAGCCATATAACATCACACCATATAGCATCACAACAACCTTTCCCACAATCCTCATTATGTATTGAACCACCTCACTTACTACTCTTATAATTCACCTCTTAATTCGCTCATGGCAACATCATAATGGAGCCCCTCAGTGGAAGCACTGAAATATGCCTCTTCCATTACCCTGCTCATGTATTCAGTTACCATAAGGAGTGATTAGCCAGTACGCACAAATAAAGTTCTGTGTCTCTCCAGAGTCTACCCACATATTGTATTTCCCTGCAGATTGTGAAGAAACGTTTTGTTTTTATTGGAGTGGAATAATTCAGAGAGCGCTGTGGGGAGATGTTTGTCTTGTGTCTCTAGGAAGCTGTTTTGTGTTTGTTAATGGTAAGCCACCTGGCGAGTGAACAGTTGTTAATGATGGAGAGAAATGGGCTAGACATGCAGAGACACAGAATAGAGAGGGGGGGATGATGAGGACATGCATCCGTTTTCCAACTGTTAAACTTCTTCCTCTTTCTTGCCTTATTTTTCACACAAAGTGAATGGAAGAACACAAAACCAAAAGAGGAATGAGTAAAAGCATTAAACCCAATGCGCTCTTCTGTGTTATTCTCTGCCTTTAGGAAGATGCTTTTGCCTTTGCCAGCCAGGTTGGATATCCATGTCTGCTGCGCCCCTCCTATGTTCTCAGGTGAGTTTTAATAGACATCAGTCAACATATTTATTGGAATGGGTTATGTGAATGCATGAGGTTTCATTGACTCGCTCATTCTAACAACATATTTAACAAGATGGGTAACATGTTATGAATTCTGTCAAAATTCCAATGCAAACACCATAACAGAATTTTTTTTTTTGGTGTGTTAAAAATGTAAAAATTGCTCCATAGTTACTTCACAGATTCATCTCTACAGAACAAAATAATGATTGATCTTAAATATTGGTCTCCAAGTTTATTCAAAGTTGCAGGGACAACTTTGTCCAACAGAGGTCGTAATTAGGGTCTATCTGCTTGCAGGACAATTTTTTTTTGGGACGTTCTGAAAGACTGAAAGTGTCCTGTGGTTATGTACCTCTCTATGTTTGTGTAGAATTGTGGTATATTTTGAGTGTTATGTGTTAACTTGAATCTATCATGTTTGATATATCAATACAGCATGTCAAATCTGTTTGTGATGAATGCAGAATTGATAACATTGTCTTGCAGATAATTTGGAAATGAGGAAATTATGACAGATAATAAAAAGATCTGTATCAGGTTGTTGTTTTCATGACATAAATAAAATGCATCTGTATTTTATGGAGCCTCTTCCAACCAGATGTAGTTACAGTGTCTCCGCTGACTCATGGTGCTCTGCAGGTGTGAAATGTGTCTATAGACACATATGAGAACATTTTTAGGTGCACATTTTTAGGTGCACAAACATTTAAACTAGAATATTTTTCTTCGTTTTCAGATTGAGGCTTCAACTTGTTATAACCTTGAAATGCACATGCATAAAAAACTACATAACCGATAATGAAGTCTCTTCAAATCCATGTTTTATTTGCATGCATACAAAATCCAGCTTTCCCTTTCTGTTTGAGAACATTTGCTCGGCAGTATAATTGAAGTGACACTAGCAGTCTTACTTGCAGTGATGTGCATAAGCAGCAATCTTTCTGTTTTGAAAGTGGTTTCTGGCCACCAAGATGTCAATCCAAAGCTTGAGCATTTGGAAGTTGTCTTATTTTGTTGTTCACAGAAGTTGCAAAAGCCGATGTTGGCAAGACAGAATGAAATGCTAATGCACCGTAGTTCTGAAGGATTTCTTTCTCTGTGAAAGCAAACCTGTGTGGGTGACAAGTGAGTTAAGTAATAAATCCCAGCATGGAAATCACTTTACTCACTTGTGTGAAACTATATCAGTTGAATTTATTGTTATTCCATCGTTTTATATTCAGTGTATTTGTTGAATTGTACTTTTGAGTGGTATTTTAGATGCTTTTCTTGATTTTTGTTGGGGAAAAAACATGATACAGATTTCTCAACAAACTCTCTCATATGTTAAAGAATATTCCATTCTCACCCAAACCAAAATAGCTGGTATGGGTGAGAACAGAATGCGCCAATAGGAGGTGAGGCAAGAGCGTTCAACCGATTCATTGGCTAACTCATCATTATCATTAACATGTCTTACCAGGCAGTAGAAGCATGCTTGATGAGTTAAAAGATTGGATTCATGTGAAATTTCAGACAGCAGTCTTGCAGAGACTAAATAGGCTCATAGACAAAGATTTGTCTGTTTATAATACGCGTTGCTTGTACTTAAATGGGGAGTCAGAGAGCTGGACATATTTGCACCTCTGATCCACAATCGACTGAGACGTGAAGGTCTGCTCCAAGCTGGTGGCATTTCTCTGTCGTGTTTCTCTCAACTCCTCTGTCTTAATCAACAGGATATCCTGTCTAGTCGTTTGAAATAAAACAACAACAGCCACAACAAAACTAGCCTAAATCTGTTGTTTTTTTAATGACTATGTTTCTGAACTTGTTTTCAAGCGCCTGGAGTGCTTTTCGACCTAAATAACTGCTCTTCTCCCATTCTCTCTCCTTCCCTATTTTGACTGTTTCTAGACCTCGTTCCCGATGGTAATAGTGATGCAACGAAGAGATAATGAGTGTTCTGAACGATCATTTGAAGCTTGTATGTTCTCCTGTTTGCTTGCTTCTCTTCCTCTCCTGTGGCCTTTTGTTTTCTCTTCCTCACTCACTCACTCTCTCTCTCCTGCTCGTCTCTCACCAGCGGCTCTGCGATGAACGTCGTGCACGGAGAGGAGGAGATGAAACGCTTCTTGGAGGAGGCCACTCAGGTGTCCCAGGTGAGATCAAGGCTAACACCCCGAGTGCAAATCTGCATGAGAGAGATCACGCCTCCGTATGCTGTATTTCCATATGTTTTAATTTTGCTCGCTTTGTACTGAATCAACATGTCGCACACAACACAACCGCTCTCTCGTTGACTCTTTTTCATGTTGCTCTATCCCCTTGCTTTCAATTAACTAATGCTACCAGCTGCGTGGCTGTTGGCTAGTCAGTGTGCGGCTCTAGTTTACTGAATGCCCAGGAGGGTCCGGGGGCATCTGAGCACTGCAAGAGCCCAAGGCATCAGATGGTGGTTGAACGGGTTTAAACAGACTAGTCCTCATATTCTTGTGAACAGTGACCTTCTGCTTAATTTAACAATAAGAAGTTCACATCGCATGAGCAACGCAGGAACTGGGGGGAAATAGATAAAACATTTGAAATTTGTGGCCCACAGACACAGCAGATGCTACCATGGATACCAAATCCAGGGGATCATATATGATATTCCCACCAATTAACTCCACAAACACACAAGGCTTACTTCATTTTACCTTCGATTCAATGCTAGCTTAAGAAACATGCTGACTTTCTTGCAGGAACATCCAGTAGTCATCACCAAGTTCATCCGCGGTGCCAGAGAGGTGGAAATGGATGCTGTGCCAAGAGAGGCAAGGTGAGCATGACTGCCTTGTTCTGTTTGATGATACAAATACTTGCCCTCTCGCTCTCAATATTTAAAGGCGTGCTAGACTCAATGCCATGCTAATTCAGTGTACAAATATCAGTGTTGTTTTACTGAAAATACATTTCCTTTAGGAGACAGAACATTTTCTGCATAAAGTAACATAAGGTGTGCACTAGCGGACAATATTTTTTGTCCCTGTTTAGTTCATATTGACCCCCTGTTTGAATATATTTAGATTATTACATTGTCATTGTTATTCATCTCCGTGACCTGTCATTACTCAGTCTTCTATTTTTGCAGGTTAGTGGAGAGGTAGGACAGATATTGAGCACACTAGATGAATAAAGTGGAAGTAATCTCATTCATCTTCTGTGAAAAGGCATTATAGTCCAGACAGCAGTGATGGGGAAAAAGGAATACACAAGAAAACCAAAAATGGAGGTGAAATGTGTTGATACGAAATTATTTCATTTTTGCTTGCATTCATTTAGGGCCAAAATCTTCCTTTCCAGACTGCATAAGCCGATGAATGTGCATGTTTATGCCGCAGGTTGTGTGCGTGCACTTTCAGAGTACCATACACATCAGTGAAAAGTAATCATAATTAGCTTTTTCTTTAAAAATTGGACATCAGGCAAATAAGACAAGAAAGCAACTCGAACTTTAATAAGATAATTTTTTTTTTCCTAACAAGGGAAAAGCCAAAAGTCAAATGTATACACACGTCCGGTCTGCGGTCTGATGTATCTATGTGCCAACACTTGGGAAAGAATAAGATCCTGTCTTGTAGCCATCCATAACTAGCTGTGGTGTACCAAAGCACGGTTTCTATCTTGGATTTTCGATCGTATGTCAAACAACAATTTGATGGCTTGTATCTCAAAGAACTCGTATGTCGAGCAGCTCCTATCTGAAGGTGCTATACTACACAACAATCCTATGAAATTGATGAGGTACCACTTTAGGCATATTGTCTTTATACTATATAGAATATCAAAAAGGGTTAAGCTCACATTATGTCTTAATGTCTTGGAATAGGAAACACAATAAATGAATTAGATTGTAATAAGACAGCAAAGACACATGGAACCTGACCTGGGACTGCAGGTAATGTATAGATTCTTGTAGTAATGTACCGACCAAGGTCCTGGACATCCTATCTGAATTTCTATTGTTTAGGATGGGAGACATTTCAAGGGTGCCACTTTAAATGTGGGCTGTCCGGTTTAGTGGTACATTTTTTTCTCTGTACTTTCCCTGAAGGCAACCCCTCCATTATCGTCAGTATCACATTAACAAGCTGTCCATTCATTGAACACTAAACAGGCCTCATTATTCCTGGCCAGGCTGTATATGTGTGGGGGTGTGGAAAAGTCAGATAATGGGTATTAATTACAGCCTCTATCTGAAGAGTGCAAATGAATGTTGTGGTTAGCAGCAGTTTTAAATGAGGTAATGACACAGCAGCTCATTTACCAGATACACGCACAACTTGCTCGAAGTCGCACAGTGATACAAATTACCTTTCCTGGGAGTGAAATGTTGGAGCCTGTTGGGTTGACACTGAATATCGACACAGATTGTTTCTTAGCTAGTCCATCAACAATCAAAGATCTTTTATTCAAACAGTTTTTCAATAAGTGTTGACTTAATTTCTCCAAATGCACAGTTAAGCATTTAATCTGACATCTCGAGTGCCTTTTTGGGCACTGTGACATGCGGTAGGTATAAAAACTTCATGTCTGGAGGCCATTTGCCTCTAAATCTGAATAATTCTAATCAGAGAACAGACCAAGGTTGCAAAGGCTGACTTGCCTTGAGGGGGTATATCTGTCACGTATCAGAGCACAGAGCTACATGCAAATAATGTTGATGACAGGTAGATGACATGATCCTAATGCTTCTGTCCAGGTTCTGGTCCATGCCATAACAGAGCATGTGGAAGATGCAGGAGTACATTCAGGAGATGCCACACTGATGCTGCCAACCCAGACTATTAGCCAAGGGGCACTCGAAAAGGTAAATGAAGGGGTTCTATTATGAAAAATAATTTTTTTCTGGTCTCAACACTGTGTATCCTCAGCATCAAAAGGAACACACAGACACACGGCACGTTTTTATCTTAATAATATTTGCTTATGATTATGTGTAAAGTGCTATATTGATACATACTTTATTGATCCCCAAGTGGGGAAATTTTTCACCACAAATCCTCCGATATGTTTACCAGTCCTTTTCAGTTCGATCAGCTGATCTCATGTTTAGACAATGAGGCCATGGAGTTACGTTCGACTGACTGAGACAGTAGCTCCACGATTACCACAGAAAAATAAAGTTACTTAATGAAAAAAGAGAAAAACAAGAGAAAAATTAGAGAGAAATATATAGCAACAAAGATACCGCTGAGCATGGTGCATAAATGTGCATGCAGAGTGGCCCGTGTACACGTTTAAATAACCCTCAGCTGCCATATAAAAACTCAAACTATACCATATATAATGTAATAAATGATCCAACTAATACTTCATCACAAGCTGTGTGTTATGTGTTTGTTGTTTTTCCTTCACTTTCAGGTTAAAATTGCCACCCGGAAAATCGCACAAGCTTTTGAAATCTCTGGACCTTTTAACGTCCAGTTTCTGGTTAAAGGCAGCGACGTCATGGTAGGTTAATCTCCTCAGGGTGTTGCTGAATGATGGATGAACATTTTTACACTTGATAGGAGATTAATTCAGAGGCAGTACCTGTATGGATTTTATGATTTAGATTCTTAGTTTTCATATTTGTGTTACAGTTTGTATGCAGAAAATGTATGCATATGTAATCTGGCCATTGTATAGTGAGTTTGTGTTTATACTTTGTTGGTTCTGTGTCTTTTGTCTGTCTTTAATTGCTCACTTTGAAATGAACTCATTTGTATTGTCATCTTTTAGGTAATCGAATGTAACCTGCGGGCGTCTCGCTCCTTTCCTTTTGTGTCAAAAACCATTGGTGTGGACTTCATAAAGGTGGCGACGAAAGTAATGGTGGGAGAGCCTTTAGATGAGGCCAGCCTCCCCTCCCTGGAGAAGCCAATTGTTCCCTTTGAATATGTCGGCATTAAGGTGAGAGGAAAAACTGAAATCAAGCTAGGAACTTTCATGCTTTAATTAGCTTCGAGAGTTCTTAGTTGTTTTATTTATGTGAAATTTTTACAGAGGAAATCAGAAATGTATAAAAACTCATGTTTTTTCTGAGCAATTTTTTGATTACCTTGACGTTGCATGTTATGCAATGATCTGCCGCTGAAATACTTTTTCCATCAATGTAAATAGGGCTTAGTAACAGTTGTAATGCATTGTCAAACCATTCAGGAAAGTTTACAGTCCTTTCCTGAATTAAGTAGAAATACAAGGTGCTTTGTTGTTTCTCTTTTAATTTATGGCCTGAAATCTCCTATAATGGTCCCTAGAAGCATATAGAGTGATGCTTAACGTTAGCGGAGTTTGTGCAGAATTTCAATCTCATAATGGAAAATAAAAAGACAAAGGTCTCTATATAGGCCTCGTGGGTAAATGGTCTTTCTTCTTCTTCTTCTTTCAGCTTTTCCCTTCAGGGGTCACCACAGCGAATCAGTTGCCTCCATCTAACCTTGTCTTCTGCATCCTCTTCTCTCACACCAACTACCTTCATGTCCTCTTTCACGACATCCATAAACCTCCTCTTTGGTCTTCCTCTAGGCCTCCTGCCTGGCAGTTTAAAACTTCCTTCTACCAATATTCACTATCTCTCCTCTGGACATGTCCAAACCATCTCAGTCTGGCCTCTCTGACTTTATCTCCAAAACCTCTAACATGTGCTGTCCCTCTGATGTACTCATTCCTGATCCTATCCTTCCTGGTCACTCCCAGAGAGAACCCCAGCATCTTCATCTCTGCTACCTCCAGCTCTGTCTCCTGTCTTTTCCTCAGTGACACTGTCTCTAGACCAAACAACATCGCTGGTCTCACCACAGTTTTGTACACCTTTCCTTTCATTTTAGCTGAAACTCTTCCATCACATATCCCACCTGACACTTTCCTCCACCTGTACCATCCTGCCTGTACACGCTTCTTCACCTCTTTTCCACACTCTCCATTGCTCTGGACTGTTGACCCTAAGTACTTAAAATCCTCCACCTTCTTGATCTCTTCTCCCTGTAACCTCACTCTTCCACTTGGGTCCTTCTCATTCACACACATGTACTCTGTCTTACTGCGGCTAACCTTCATCCCTCTCCTTTCCAGGACAAAGGAATCTGCATCTGTAGTACTCTTTTTTGGCATGAAACCATACTGCTGCTCACAAATGTTCACTTCTGCCCTTACTATAGCTTCAACTACTCTTTCCCATAACTTCATTGTATGGCTCATCAGCTTTATTCCTCTGTAGTTGCCACAACTCTACACATCTCCCTTGTTCTTAATAATGGGCACCAGCACACTTCTCCATTCCTCAGGCATCTTCTCACTATCTAAGATCCTGTTGAACAACCCAGTCAGAAACTCTACTGCCACCTGTCCTAGACCAGTCCATACCTCTGAGTGCCTTTCCACTATTCATCCTCTTCAATGGCATCCTCACTTCATCCTGACTAATCTTTGCCACTTCCTGTTCCACAACAGCCACCTGTAAATGGTGATAAAATGGGGTAAATGGTCTTTCTATCTATGTTTAAATGTGAAACGCGATTCTGATGTTTTAACTGTTCTACTGCTCTACATTAAAAATTTAACTGTGTAAAACACAATAGTGAATTTAAAAGGTAATAACTACTTGCTGAGTAAAAAAATGGCTTTTTGTATTCCTCACAAAGTCGTAATAACCATGTGTCTGGACTTCCTGCAATCAAATGAAACGAGTATGGTTTCAAAATTAGTTCCTGCATAAAGAGTCACACGTTTCTGATATCTTACTGGTACTTCAGTTCAGCTTCTATTGGATATCATACTAAAACTGGCAATTACTGCTCCATCCCTCTGTCTAGGCATGATGGTGGGGTGTAAGTGCTTTGTTGCATCGGTTGGGAGGCTCACTTCTTAGATTGGATGTGAAAAAGTTTCTGTCGCCAGCTGTTCCTAAGCTATTTTTCTGAGGTAATTTCTCCCTCTAATTATAGCGGGGCTGTTGTAACAATGGGTGTAGTTTGCAGCCAATCACGCAGGTATAATCCCCTACTCTACCCCGCCACGTAAAGTTTTCAATTTCTAGTCTACATAGTGGTGAAGAATATTAAACAGAGCTCTGAATACTCTGGACACCGGGCTTAAAAGACTTTCCGATTTCACTTGGAGTCTAATGTGGGCCTTGCTGGAAGGCCTGCCAGTGTGTGTGATGACTGTTTGATGAAACAGTGTGACTATGGTTTATTTCTTCCTGTTTAACATAGCAATGCTGCTTCAGTATCAAGACCTGAGTCATTACCCAGCTGCAGTAGCCTGAAGTGTGAGCCATCAAAATACGCTCTGTCCCAGCTTTCATCCTGTCCGTCTCCGTTGTATCATCACAAGGCACAAGTCGCTGACATGCACAGGAGCCACCTTCATTTATCTGTCTTGTTCACTTTTAACATCACACCGCTGCTCTTGCCATGTTTTATTCTCTCCGTGACAGTCCCTCGTTTGAGGCCTTGTTTTCTTTTCACTAACAAGTCCCTTTTGTGTGATCTCTGTCTCAATACAAAAACTCCCAGGAACAATAACACTGCTGTATTTATGATACTGAGAAGACGACAAGCACAAAAATAACATTTGAGGAGGAGGAAGTGGGTTTGGTGTTTTGGTGTCAGTCCCCATTGGGCAATTATTGGCTGAAGAAAAATAACTGCTAACACTGAATGTTTTGTTCCCTTGACCGTGGCCTTCAGAATGTTATGGTGACTTCTGAGATAGCCACATTCTTGTTAGCCAAATGAGTTGGAAGAAATATCTCATTCTAGAATAGGACATGCTTCTGTCAAACCAACACCAATATTTTGTAGTAGCTATGTGGTATTATCTTCTTTTTTTGAATTTGAAGACCATAAGCTTCATGGAAACATCCAGTGTGTACTGTTACCATATTTACTGTTACCCGTGCATTAGGGTGGCACGGTAGCACAGCAGGTAGCGCTGTTTCCTCACTGCAAGAAGGTTCCGAATTCGAGTCCTGTCTGTGTGGAGGTTTTATGTGCTCTGAATTGGTGCACTCCAGGTTTTCATCAGCCTAAATTGACCGTGAGTTGACTTATAACTTTATTGCTAACATTATTTTAACCTCAATTAAAACTTGAGGCTCCAGTCATTTAAAAAAAATACAACACAGTTACACAGGTGCCAGTCCAGTCTCAGACATGAATTTACATTGAGCAAAAATGGTATGTGGAAATGTCGAACTTTATTCATTTTCTTCTGTACTGGTGCTCAGCTGGTGTCCCAAGAGGACATTGTTCATGTTGTGGTGCTTCTCCTGTCCCTGAGGAGTGGGCGTTCAGGATGGGAGAGAGAGAGATGGGGAGGTGGTGTGTGTGTGTAGGATGTTTTTGCTGAGAAGCCCTGGTTATTGGAACATTCATATGTGTTCTGTCCTGGAAACACACCGTTGCATTTAGAGGACAAACCATTACAACTGAGACCACTGAGGTTTTTTTTATAAAACATACTCTTCAAGGCTTCTTATTGTCAGTGGTTGGTAAAGATTGGTTTTATATTTAATCCTATATCTTTAACCTCACCTTTTTTCACAGAAAGACAATAAGGCGAGTTTTCCTGTTCTTTTTCAAGTTCCTTGTTTCATTGTCATAAAAGTTCCCTCTCACTGCCTCTTCATTTTTTGATCTTGGTTACATTCTGCTGTTTTATCTCTTCATACTTTTTCTGACTATTTGAACAAAGCCAAGATACGCAAAGCAGGGTCTCTATGCACTCCCTTCTCTCATCCCTCCTTACATTAGTATGCAAACATTACATTAAACTGATTAGATAGCCCGTTTCAAGGATGAATCCCCCCCTAGTGGCCCTTGCCTCTTTGTGTGCATACACATGAACCACACAAAGACACACTGCCTCCCTCTCTGTCTCCTTTCAAGGTAATGGGGGTTGTCTGCATTAAAAGGAGAAATGAGAACAGCTTTACACATGGCACACAACTATTCTTAATTTGTAACACAATAACAAGATGCCACTGTCTTCTATTTCGAGCACATTCCTTTCATTCATTCTTTAACCTCGTCTTTACTGATAGAATTTTGCAATTTTCATTTTACTGTCTTTCCCTATTTTTGTCTTTTCATCGTTTTTTAGACAAGTTTTTCTCTTGTCTTAATTATTTGATATCGTATCTTTTGTTCTTTCGAGTCATTTCATTCATTTTCTCCATTGAATTTATTTTATCATTTATCTTTCCTTGCAGTCTTCTCTTCCTCTCTATCTTCTTGAGTTTATTCTTCTTTCTGTTCTGCCACCAAGGAGACTCAGCAGCTAGACAGGCAGTTACATTATTGGTGAATTGCAGTTGAAGAAGTCTCTTTCAAATTACCCGTTTTTGGTTTGTTAACAAGCAGAAGTTGTATCATAAATCTCTTCAATTCCTCCATGTTTCCATACTTTTTTTCTTTACCTTTAAAGTCGATGTGGTGGTTTTGGGTAAAAAAAAAAAAAAACACCTTTAATTGAACTGATGGTATACTACGACCTCCGGCTTTGTTTACCTGATTGTTAAACCTATAGATTGTAGCAGTGTTGAATCAGTTTCTTTTGGAATTTACGTCTATCAATTGTCATGTTCTTTAAGTATTTATAAATTTCATTTTACATCCATTATTATTAGCAAACCGTTTTTATTATGGTAATTTAAGAGGATCACAAATCATAGTAAACCATTAATTATAACGACTGCCACTTTGATAAATTAAGTCAACTGACCATCATTGAAAAACATTTTGAGTTATGACAACTGTTTGAAGCTGAACCAGGTGATGCAGTTTCAACACATGTCACATGTGGTGTAACTTACTGTTTCAAAAGCTTCCCGACATAATCCCTCCCTGTTTTCTGCTTTCCCAGGCGCCTATGTTCTCCTGGCCTCGCCTCAGGGAAGCAGATCCTGTGCTTCGCTGTGAGATGGCCTCTACTGGGGAAGTGAGCCTTTCTGAAACACACAACGTGGTTTTTGCATCAATGCATTTGTCACATTTAATTTAGAAATATTTTGTTAATCATTACTCACCCATGCCTATTTGCATGCTTAACTGCAGGTAGCCTGTTTTGGACCAAATATTTATTCAGCCTTCCTGAAGGCGATGCTCTCCACAGGCTTCAAGCTTCCGCAGAAGGGCATCCTGATTGGGATTCAGGTAATACTACAGCCATCTGGATTTCTACTTCCCTCATGTTTACTTTTCCTGTCGGTGCCTCCTGCCCACATACCAACAAACGTGAGGTGTCTTATGAGCAGATGGCCCAAATCTTTTAGGCTATTGGCTTCTGCCTCTGCCAGCTTGGCAATCCACTGTTTCTTTCACACCAAATCACACCTTGCTTTATGCAACTCTTGACAAATCTAATGTGACCTAAAGATCACAGCTCTTCAGTTTACTACTGCAAATGATTCAGAGAAATACCTACCAGCAGAACTTGAATGCATCAGACAAAAAGCCCAAATGTACACATCAGTCAATAACTATCCAAATAAACAGTAATCTTCTTTGAATAAAATCTCCCGCTGTGAACAGGAATCCTGGAAAGTGACAAATTTAATTTAATTTAATTTAATACAAAAACATTTTCCTCATTTTCAGCATCTGAATTCTGTCAAAAATGAATTAAAAGGCTTTATTTTACCTGTCCTTACTGATCTGTCCTCCATAGCAGGGGTCCCCAACCCCTGGTACCGGTCCGTGGATCTTTTGGTACCGAGCCGCACAGAAAGAAAAAATAATTTGAATTACTTCCGTTTTATTTATTTAGGATTCTGAAAGGTGTTTTATTTTGAAAAATTACCAGATTCTCTGTTACATCTGAATATGTCAGTGGTCCTCAACCACTGGGCCGCGACCGGCTACCTGGTCGTGGGGTATTAGGTACCGGGCAGGACAGAAAGTTTGACTTTCTTTTTTTTCATTGATTACCAGTCTAAAGATGTTTTATTTTGAAAAGTGTCGTCTGTGTGGAATGACACACAGACGAATGCATGTGTCTGTCCCGCTTGACAGTTCTCGGTCACGTGACAGGTTACCAGCCATTACCACTAAATTAAGCGCCCACAACCGTGCCAGTGTTCTGGATTAAATGCAGACTGATGGAGACTACTGATCTATAGAACGTGCTTGGAAGTCAAGCTGGTGATCGATGATAGACTGTTGGGTCTGGTTAAATTCTTATCAATGTAAAACATTCAAAGCTTATCACTGGTAACCATATGAATTTGTATGGCATGTCCTGCCATAAATGCAAAATGTTTGTGGTAAAATAACTGCCATCATATTTTTTGGGAGGGACAGAAAGGCTTGAGTGTATTCTACAGCACATGCTGAAATTATCGATACCAGTATCCTGTTTAGTTTTAAGCAGTCCAATTCTCCGATGCATTTTGCATTTCAAGGACCCGTTAGTTTGAATATTATTTTATTGTCATGTATACAAGAGTTTTTTTTAAACTCTTGGGTACTGTTGAGTTTGATACTAATGACATGTTTCTGAAATGACCTTGAATTGCTGACAAAATTAAAACAACTTTAAATGCTACTTGCTGTGCTATGTATCAGTGTTGTTTATTGTTTGTTTTCTGATCCTCTGTCATCCTCCTAGCATTCATTCCGACCCAATTTCCTGGCTATTGCCCATAGACTTAAAGAAGAGGGATTCAAAGTGAGTACTGAAAAATTGATGCCAGAATTATTTCCTTTATTTTATTTTTCTACCATTGATGTGTATGCTCTGTGTTGTCTTATTCTTGTCCTGTAGCTTTATGCTACTGAAGCCACCTCTGCATGGCTGTGCGCCAACGAAGTCCCTGCCACTCCAGTTGCGTGGCCTTCTGAGAAAGAAGGAGACACGGATTTGCCCAGCATACAGAGGTTGAGAATCTTTTTTTTTTTTTTTTTAATGCACTGTTATAATCCCCAAAGGGAAATTAAGAATGCACACTCTAGTATGTCACAATCATACATATTAGTGTGTACAGGCCCTTGTAATACACACAACCACACACAAGGGGGCCTGTAAGCATGTAGTGGGAGTTAGAGTGGCGAGCAGTCCCTTTGTGAAGCGCCCAAATGAGCTGCTTGTGAGGGGGGGGGACGGCGCTTTGCTCAAGGGTGCCTCGGCAGTGGTCCAGAGGAGAGCTGACACCTCCCACTGTCAGCTCACACTCCAGGTGTTTTTGGGCTGGAGCGGGAATCGAACCGCCGATCTTGGAACATGGGATGACCTGCTCTGCCGCCCCCAAAATTACTCATTTTGCTTCAATTTCTATTTTGATTCTTATGACTCATTCACACATGGAACAGCAAACAAATGAAAGACCTTGAAGGCAGAGATGTGTTTGTGGTTCCAGAGGCAAGGCTTAAGCTATACAAAAATTGTGATTCATTGGATTCAAAATGGCAGTATCTAATCTAATGTTTAATCAGATTCTGCCTTAATGTCTAAGGGCATCGTGCCTTCATTATGTTTGCAATATGCTCACAAGATCAAAGTAGATGCAGCAGACTAAGAAGTCCACACTAATTGCATTAGCCAGAAGTAGGGCTTAAATAGGGAAGAGGTGGAACGTTTAATGTTACAGCAGTACCAAGTTTGGAGATATCAAAAAAGCAGCTAAAGCATTATGGTTTTCATTTGGCCATGGCAAGCAATACTTATTTTGGAATGAAAAACTTGAACAACTTTGACATTAATTTGATTGCAAGGCAAATCACATATATTTTGGTTATTTTTTAAATGAAACAGAAGTTATATCAATCACTTTCCTTTGTCTAACATACAACCTTTTTCAAATGATCCAGCACAGAAGAATTGGAGCAGCCTTAGTGTAAGGGTAATTTTGAGGTAATGATTCCACAAACAAGTCATTATCATGGTACAATGAAGCCATCTGGACCATATGCTTTGAAATGAGTCAACAAAGAAGAAGGTGTAAAAGGAATTTACTAGACCTAGACTAAATCAACACACACGGATACACATAAGGCTGTCTGGCATAACCTATGATGTAGAGGCCAACTCTTTAAAAAGAACATGACCTTTGTTGCTGCTGTTGTCTGTCCCCCATATTGTGTATTAGAATAAAGCTATAGTTTGAGCCATCTGTCAAAGGCCTTTAAGTGGGTCTGTTGTCTATGTTTGAGAGAGAGGGAAACAGTGGGAGTGATAGACACAGTTCAAGAATTATTAGAACAGTGGGTGATAGGATCAGATTTATAGGCCTTTATTAGTCAGTTTTTATACTGATTTTCTTTGATTTTTGTTGATAAAATGAGTCTCAGAACTTCCAAAAAACTAAACCATTTTTTGTTGAGATCTTCATGTTCAGGTTTTTCCTATCATTTGTTGACTTTAGTTTTCTCTATGCTGGATTCTGCTAACCTTTGCAGTCCAAAAGGGTCAGATCATTGAGATCTTCTGTAACTGTTCAGAATGTAAAACTAAATCAATGAGGATAAAAACTGCAAAGAGCTACGTAGTTAACATACTAGACTGGACCAGCAACACAAGGCAGCAACACAAGGCAGCTGTACAAGAAAGCACAGAGCAGGATGTACTTTCTGAGGAGGCTGAGGGCATTCAACATCTGCAGGAAGCTTCTGTGGATGTTCTATCAGTCTGTGGTCACCAGCGTCCTGTCTTACGCTGTGGTGTGTTGGGGAGAGAGCGTGACTAAGGCGGATCTCCCCAGGCTGGAAAAGCTAATCAGGCGGGCCAGCTCAGTAGTTGGGATGAAGCTGGACCCTCTGGCAACGGTGGCAGAGAAGAGAACCTTAGACAAACTGCTGGACATCATGGACAATGTCAGCGACCCTCTGCACACCGTTACAAACAACCAGAGAAGCCTGAGAAGCCAGAGGCTTCGCCTCCCAACATGCAGGACAAACAGATTGAAGAATCCCCTGAGCCATCAAACTGCTCAACTCCTCTCTGGGGGAGATGAAGAAGACGGGAGTTCACACGAGAGCGTAGGGATGACAGAAACAATGCACCAAACATTGTAAACAATAAACAATATACACACTAATATAATATAATATTCACTCCATGCCTATCCAGGTTTATTTATTCAGGCCCTTTATTCCTAAGCCCATTTAGGTCTCTGTATATTCCTTTATTTAGTGGGTTATTTATTATTTATTATTCTCTCTGTCTGGTGGGTTATTATTTATTACTCTTTCTATTTGGTGTTGGCATTACTTTCTATGTGTCTTTTCTTTCTGTGTACGTACTGTGCTGTGTGTAATGTGACGGAGAAACTAATTTCCCTGATGGAACCTCTTGAAGGGATGAATAAAGTCCTACTCTACTCTACTCTACTCACAAATATGCAACCTGTGTGAATGTCCTTAAGATGCACCAAACAGTTAAAAACGTCATACTGTTTTCCAAAGTCCCCTGCAGTATACAGTATTTGCTGCTCATTCATCCATTGGCACAGACTCAGACCCTGATGGCTAGCCATCAAGAGAGATTTGGACAAGAGGAAGCAAAGGCCATATCATTAACCCCGTGAACAGTGGATACTCCATTATTTAAGCTGCACTGGGATAAAGGAGGTTGTGTGATTAGATTCTGTAATTGCATATTTCAAAGATCAAGTTCATTACTTTAAATAATTTTTTGTTTTTTTTCATAGACTGATCGGCGAGGGTCAGATTGACCTGGTTGTGAACTTGCCCAACAATAATACAAACCACGCGAAGGATAACTTTACCATCCGCAGAATGGCTATTGATTACGGTGTTCCCCTCATCACCAATTACCAGGTCAGTAAATGTCACACGACAAGTGACTGTGAAAAAGTGTCGCTGTCTGCAGTTTATATATTCTCAGAGTGGCCATTACTCTTTGATGTCAGAGTCTGAGTGGAAAGCCTCAAATTCTGGCTGGTTGGTTAATTTATATAAATATAGGAAGATTGATTAGCAAAGATTGAGTATATAATAACTGACATTTGCATACAATAACTACATTTTACCTAATATTAACATCAAATAGGGCCACACAGTACAAGCACAATTACACTTCAAAATATTGATTTTGGCCTGTGAATCACATCAATTTTTCATTGTTACATTAGCTAAAGCTTTTCTTATGCCCCCTCTACGGACTTCATTATTATTCTTGTTAAGTCAGTAATATTAATGTCATGTGATTTTATGCCGATTGGAGCACTCTTTGCTTTGCGCCATTCATACAGATTACACCCAACAAAAGTGAAACCTATCAGATTAACAATACATTTTTATGTGGCATGAAGAGCCTGGCAAGAAATGCCAGCTTCATTTCACTGCATTCGATTATTGATTACAAGTATTTTTCTTTTTCTTTCATGCCTAAAGGTGTCCAAGACTGACTGATGTCTTTTTTATAATATATCTACAAACACTGTCAAAGATGATATTAGTAAGAAAACATAGGAATTCTTCCATCAGCTTTTGTCAAATGATTCACAACTGGAACAAAACATGACAACATCAGTATTTTAGATTCCTGCCCTTAGGGGGCTTTCTGAAGAAAATGGTGAATATATATTGATGTATTAATATTTAAGTACATTAAAGACTATTTGCTCTATTTATTAGGTGGCAAAGTTGTTTGCAGAGGCTGTTCACTACATGGATGATCTTGACACCACCAGTCTTTTTCACTACCGGCAGAAAGGTACCCAACCAGGAGAGACTAACCAACAAAACTAAACTTTCCTTTATTTTTTTATGTAAGGCAGGAGTATATACAAATGTCCATTCTAAAATTTCTTAAAATTGATTGCATCCTTGTTTCTCATCCCATGATGTGAAACAGAAATAGTTATTTCTGAGTCCTATAATGAACACATTAACTATGGATCCTTAACTCTATCACCATTACCACTCAGCCTAATTGAGCAGTAATTTCTTTTTACATGAGGGTGATCTATGATTATACAGCTGTATTGATGATCTTACATAACAAACAATATAGAGTTCCAAATTATGGAGGCATGGTATCGCACACATGTGATTTAGCTCTAGAAATTCAGAACTCTTCATAGGCTGACGGAATTTTCAGCTGAATTCATTTTTACAACTATTTTAGATGAGAAAATGTAATTTGAGAGTCTATCCATCCATCCATCCATCCATCCATCCATCCATTCACTGTTATGCACCCCATATTTTAAAGTGTCATCAGTGTCTTCCAGTTGATTGAGAAAATCTGACCTACAGAATTCTGTGATATTTCCTGTAACTGAATAACCTCACTCATGTTTCTGAACACATGGAACTGCTGGATCCATATTGTCTGTGAGCTGAAAACATGAAGTGGCCACATTTAAGAAGATCTGCTCTCTAACCGCTTGGTGATGCAAAGTAGAGAGAACTCCAAAAGTACATTTATTATGTATTTTCTAAAATTTTTCCAAATAGAATTCCATGTTTCAACCACAATTTTTTTAAGGTCTTCCTTATCAGTCCACATGTAGTTGTGTATGGGAATGACCTTCTGATAGGTGACATGTTTATGCTGTAGTTTGTGGTTTGGGTTGTGATTTTGGTACAATATAAATGATCACTTTCTTTATCTTTTTTTCTTTTTCTTGTGGATTGTGTTGTCTAGCAGCTGCATGGCCATGTTTCCCTGGAATAATTTGTTCAGCTTGAGTTGTATTGTCCAGTAGAATTTTCCAGCCAGTTTGGATCATCCAGCTCTGGACAGATCAGGTCTTTGATTTGCAAGAACATTTTCACACGTTCCATACAAATGGAAAACTGTTTCTATTTTCACCATTTGTTGTATCAAAATTTTTTTTATCTCAGATAAATCTAACTGATTACCAAACAATTTTGCCACTGTTACAGCAAAATATGGGCCATAGATAAATGATATGACTGTATTTTAGCTGACAAAAAATATTTTTTTTCTTGTTAATTTAATGTGTGCGTTACCTAATTATTGTTTGAGTTTTTGACATGAAAAGTCAAATAAAATATTATTCTAATTTTATTTCCACGTCTATCCATGTGTATTTTTTGTCAAAGCCACGGACAGCCACTGCAGTGGAGCTAAAGAAACACAGGTTGCTGCACCCCGATTTTTAAGAAAAAGTGGCAAGCAGTCACGGAATACATGGACAGAACCCAAAAGCACGACAGTAAAGGGAAGTCCAAATCCATAGTTTATTTAAATTCAGGTTAACTATCTGAACTGACGAACACATCTAATATGGAATAGGCAAACATTAAACAGAATCCAGAAATCAGGCAAAATCACTGGGAAAATGAAAATTGAAAAGTAGGAATGAACGCTAATATTCTGGCAGAGAACTGGAGGCTGAACAGGTATATATAGAGTGGAGACTGATAGAGGTATGCGGAGCAGGTGACTGTAGCAATGAAGGTTGTGGGAATGAACTTGATTATATGCAAGAACGTGAAGAAAGATTTAAAGAAACAGGAGATATGCATGACTTGTGTGGATAGCAATGTTCCCTCTAATTTTTCATGTTTCTGGGCATACACACAAGCTTCCTGAGTGCACTGAGGACCACTGAGCAACATCAGATGTGCAAGCTGTGGCCTCACACCAGTATCACAGTTGTTCAAAACCTTAGATCATAGCAAGTTACATGGCTTATGAAAAGAATCAAACTACAGTAGCAATTTTCATTAGTTTACTTTTAATGCAAGTGATTTGGCCCATTTTGTCATGAAAAAGATAAAAATCTTGTTCTTCATGAGATGTGTAGTGTGTCATATGTGAGGGTCCTGCTTTGGCCATGGGAAGAATGCTGCTTTGGCTGGTGAGGTCCAGTTATGGCCTGGCTTAGGGTCCTGTTCTGGAAGAAATGACACATACACACACACACACACACACATACATACACACACCTTTCAGACATAACATAACATTTTGTTCACATTAAAACATTCCCATTTTGCACAATGACATGTGCTGTATCTTGTGATACAGTGTACATGCCTCTAACTCTTAGTCTGTAAAATATTTAATTACTCCTTTTTTATTAGCATTTCTACTATCCAAAATTATTCAGCAGTAACAGCATCTATTCATCAATCCATCTTCAACCTCCGCAACAGGCACCAGAGATCTTGCAACCACAGCTCCGAGCAGCCGCTTCGACAATGGAGGTGGAGAACATGGTCCACTCTGACTCAATGTCCCCAGTCTCCTGCGGGATCTGAGAGAAGCTCTCCCGGAGGTGGGAGTAGAAGACCTCACTGACAGAGGGTTCTGCCAGACGGTCCTAACAGACTCTCAGGAAGGCCCAAACACGTTTGGGCCTTCCGAGCCCCCTGCTCTGCCAGCGGCTCCAGCTCACCACCAGGTGGTGATCTGTTGACAGCTGCTCCTCTCTTCACCCAAGTGTCCAACACACATGGTCTGGTGCCATGTGCACTTATGGACATCCTTGTGGTTGAACAAGATGTTCGTCATGGACGGACTGTGACTAGCACAGAAGTAAAATAACAGAACACCACTCGTGTTCAGATCGGGCAGGCCGTTCATCCCAATCATCTCTTTCCAGGTCTCATGTCATTGCCCATGTGAGTGTTGAAGTCCCCAAGGAGAACAATGGAGTCCCCAGTCGGAGCACTATTCAGTACCACTCAGTCCTCCCAGGGACTACAAGAAGGCCAGGTATTCTGCACTGATGTTCGGCCCATAGGTCAAAACGACAGTGAGACACCTGTTCCCAACCCGAATGTGCAGGGACGCAACCCTCTCGTTAACCGGGGTGAACTTCAATATATGAAGTTCACCCCGGTGAACGAGCTGTGGGGCTATAAGTAAGCCCACACCAGCCCGCCGCCTCTCACCTTGGACAACACCAGAAAAGTGGAGAGTCCAGCCCCTCTCAAGGGTTTGGGTTCCAGAGCCTAAGCTGTTGGTGAAGGTGAGCCCGACTACATATAGTCTGTACTTTTCAACCTCCCTCACAAACTGTGGCTCCTTTTCCCCCAGTGAGGTGACATTCCATGTCCCTAGAGCTAGGCTTTTTGTCTGGGGATTGGGTCGTCAAGCTCCATGCTGACGACTGCCACTCAATCCAAACTGCACCCACCCCCTACAGTTTCCTTGGCAGATGGTGAGTCCACTGACGGTTGGACCCATGTCGTCCCCCTTGGGCAGAGGCCCGGCCACCAGGCGCTCGCATACAAGCCCCCAATCCCAGGCCTGGCTCCAGGGTGGGGCCCAGGTTGCCCCATACGTCACGGTCCTTGATGTTTTGCTTGCCATAGGGGTTTTATTATTGCTCTTCGTCTGGCTCGTCACCCAGGACCTCTTTGCCGAGGGAGACCCTAGCAGGAGCATGAAGTCTCTGACGGCATAGCTCCTGGGATCACTCGGGCCATCAAACTTCCCCACCACGATAAGGTGGCAGCTCTCGGGGGGGAGAGTAGTAACAGCATTTAATGATTAATATCCATAAATAAAAAAATCAATAAATGTCATCAGAATATGCACAAATCTGACTTAACACTTTGTCCAGGTTAATGGCTTCATATGCTTCTTGCTTTGAACTTTCTCAAAAAGAAAAAAATCTCACCCAGTTTCACTGCTTGTTCTTCTATTTGCATATACTCCCACAGTCATTCCATCTTAAAAGAACAGCATTTCTCTTTTACTTCAGCCTTGGTGAGTGGATGTGTCGTTGCCCGTTTCCAGTCATTAACGTGTATAGCAGAGCGCACATGCAGCGCCGTCAATGCTATAATTGGCTGCGTAGCGTCAGTGAACCTTATCGTATCATTGGCTGGACACCTGTCACTTGCTGAGTTAGAATGCAAATCAATCAGTCAATCAGCTTTTATTTATAAAGCGCTTAGTCACATCAACAGACATTTCGAAGTGGTTTTACAGAAAGAGAAACCCAACAAAACCCTCCTGAGCAAGCATAAGTGACAGCGGCAGGGAAAAAACTCCAGGAAGGAGGGCGGTCATCCCCCTTGAACGGTTGTGTGGAAAGGAAATACAATGGGGATAGACATAGAGGTTCAGGAGAAAGAGTCTTTATGAAAGCAATGTAATACATTGCTTTCATACCTCTTAAAAAACAATATTTTTTCATTTATGCATTTTCTATACATTTAAAAAGATGTACTATATAATAAACAAGTACTAAATGAGTTATATGAATTCTTTTTATTCTAATTATACCTTTTTGAATTGGAAGAAATTTGAAGCTTTAATGTTTGAGTGTGATGACTGCTGATATGTTAATGAATTTGGATTTGTGTGTGTACATTACTTATAGTGTGTTTTTTTTTAACTTTCAAATACTGTATAAATGCATCTAACTAAACTTAAATTCAATGGATGAACTCTTTGAAAGCATTTAATGTCTGAGTTGTTGACAACATATTGCAATGAGAGATTTTTGTTCATTCTGGGGGACAGGAATTTCACAAGCCTATTGGCTTCTACTCATCAGCCCTTTTCTTTAGGTGTTGATGTTGTAAATGTGATGAAGGTGTGAAGTTTGTTATATTTAACATGTCCGAAAAAAAATAAAAGTAACTAAACTGTATGGCAATAATCCCCAGTGGTTATACTTTTTAATTATTGTTTGTCACGTGAGAATATGCTGAGAGTCAGTGATGTTTTCTCACAGGAAGTCTGCTCTGTATGTGTTGTGTTCACAGCGGAGATGTACAGAAGTCACTGTGTTTTCTCCTGCCAAGTAAGAGGAGCACAAGATGGTTAAACAAAAATTACACCTACAGTCTGGCACAGTTACAAGAGAACATAATAAGAATAGTTATAGTCATAGCCAAAATCTTTTGACCCATCCTACTGGTTACTCTCTTTCTTTTTGCTAATGGAGTTATTCATGCAACCTTGAAACCAATTCAAGAATCAAAAAATTTAGATATTTTTCTAAATCTATTATATAACTGTTGAATGTTCTCCATCCCCTTTGATAATTACAATAATACAACAAAATAAATAATTACTGCAAAGATAATAACAAATGTAACAACAACAGTTGGCAGCAGTCAACTTTGAAAGTTCGACGGCAAACTGGAGAAACACCAAGCGTCAGTCAGGCTTCCCTCGTACAGTAAAATATTGACAGGCATACACTCTGCAAGGCATTTCACAACTACTATTCTTGAGTTACTTTTATTTTCTCAAATAACAAAATAAACAGACAGATATCCTAATGTAAGAATGTAGGAAAAGATGCATGAAAATGATTCAGAGAAAAAGACAGTTCAGGTGCACAAAAACAAAGGTGTGTTCTTGAAAGGTGCAATGAGATGCCTCACTGTTGAATACCTTTTAAAAATCTATGTTACCCTGTTAAAATCATTTATCTAAAAATCATGCCAGTCTGATAAATAAAGTACAAATGGATTTTACTACTCTTCCCATGCAACGAAAGGATAATGCTATTATGAGAATTTCCCCTCTGCTAGCATAACTGCTACAGATTTCATTTGGAAAATCTCTCAAGACTTCTGATATTGATCTACCAGCAGTTCTTGGCCAAACTTAATCCAGGAATTTGAAAAAATCACCAGCATCACTCCTCCACCCATTTTTTTCAGGTACCTGAGGTTACTGTATAATTTTCTTCGATTAAGCAAAATCCACTGCTTCTTCCTACAGCACTGTACACTTTACAAATAACTCATCCCATTGGACAAGAGAGTTTTTTCATTTGCAACAATCAATCCTTTTCATTCATTCATTCATCGTCTGCCGCTTCATCCACTGTGGTCAATTTGGAACGGCCAATTAACATAAAGCGCAAGTTTTTTGGAGGTGGGAGAAAGCCAGAGAACCCACACAGAACCGTGGAGAACATGCAAACTCCACACAGAGTGGGACGCAAACCACCTTGCTGTGCAAGGTGGTTTGTAGCGCCCTATCAATCAATCAATCAATCAATCAATCAATCAATCAATCAATCAATCAATCAATCAATCAATCAATCAATCAATCAATCAATCAACATTTATTTATATAGCACTTAATCACATCATCAGACATTTCAAACTACTTTAACAGACAGAGAAACCCAACAGAACCCTCCAGAGCAAGCATAGGTGACAGTGGCAGGGAAAAACTCCCTCATTGAGGAAGAAACTCTGGGCAGGACCCAAACTCTGGAGGGGGTCATCCGCCTTGACCGGTTGGGTGGGAAAGGAAATATACTGGAGATAGAGACAGGGCAAGGAAAAGACAGAGAGAGAGAGGCAGATAGGCCAGATAGAATTTCCACTCCAAATTGGGCTGTAGTTGCTGAAGTGGGGGCAGGATTTTCAGGTCTTTGGATTTCCTATCTTTCATACTTGTTCCCCTCCTGTGAAGCAGAAGCACAAAGACTGCGGCAGTATCTTGCCAGCATTTGAGAAGTCTAATTTAGTATTAGTAGGAAAAGCAAAGAAAGAGAAGTAACAGAATCTCTGAAGTAGTTAAAGTAATTCCCTTTAACGGGAGACAGATAAAGAATACCCTCAGCAGTCTAGGCCTATAGCAGTATAATGTGTGTCGTTTTGAATAGCAGGCTTTATCAAAGAGGAGGGTTTTTGTCGAGTCTTAAATAAGCTCAAGGTGTCTGTCCCCTGGACCGAGACCAGGAGATTGTTCCAGAGTAAAGGAGCAAGATAGCTAAAGCTTCTGTCTTTCTACTCTTGAAGACCTGACGGGTTACTAGAAAAGCTGCATCCTCAGATTGAAGTCAGTGAATCACCATAGTACTGTACTGTATTCATTTCTCAGTAGTAGTGATGTCATATCTAATGCAGGCTTTTAAACTGGTGTATCAGCCTTGCTTTGGATCTGCAAAAGTCAAATCAACATTTGTCAATATTGTCAGCAAATCTGTGTTTTGTCTGAACTAAAGTAAACTAGCTTACCCCCAGGGACCTCATTATTTTTTAAGTTCGCAAACACACACACACACACACACACACACACACACACACACACACACACACACACACACACACACACACACACACACACACACACACACACAAAATGTAATTTGTTAGAATTGTACATTGTTTTTCATTTTCAAACAAAATGTCTAGCTGTCATAAAATATTATCCACATGGTGTCATTTGTCTCGAAGTCCAATTCATCTCCAGGACCACTTTTCATCAACCCTGACACTCTATGTATGAAAGTGACAGTCATATGACAGAGGGACTAATTTTTTCTGTTAAGTATTCATGTGGTGTCTATCATAAAAAAAAGTACATAATTTACCAAACAAGTAGAATTCTCTTATAAAACAAGGGAAGTTCTTCTTAAAGATGTATGACAGTAAGATGATGGACTCTTATAATTAAATCTACAATATTTGCATCATATCAGTTGGAGGGAAGATATTTTAATATGCATAGTTATTTAACCAGACATCTATGGTATAACAGTAATAGTACAACATGAGAATGCCAAGTATCACAAAGCCAATTGACCACTGATGGCCAAACAGGTTGTTTTGCTCGGAACAGAATACTCCCCAGTAACTACTCAGGATGATATGTTACCATGCTCCCACAACAAACAGGCAACTCTGGAGGTGTCTAAGACTGGACAAACTATGTAGGTATCAGACAGATACTTATCTGAGTGATTACTTGTTGCTCAAACTCACTTGCAAGCTTCAGTTAAACAAAAGACACTGTATTATAAAGCTTCAAGCTTCAAAACACCAATTATCTTTAGGCACCAAGCATTATATACATCACTTGTTCTTTATAGCAGCAGTCCCCAACTTTTTTTGCGCCACGGACCGCTTTCGTCTACAAGAATATTTTCACAGACCGGCCTTCATTTGCTCGATAATCGTTAATGATGCCAAGACAGCTGTACAGGTAGTCTAATAATAAATCATCTGCAGTGGTTTTATGTAAAATGCAGACATCAACAAAAAATACACAACGTTTTTTTCATAGGTTGATAATCAACATTTCTGTAAACAAAATAATTGCAAGGAATAATTATATTAAAAACTCGACTGAAGTGACGGCGCAGGTGAGGTTTATTTTGAAATATACTGACCTACAATCAGTGCATTCAACGTAGGAGAAATACTGATCATTTTCAAAAAAATGTTGAACAAGTCAATCAAATAATAATAATTACAGTAATGAGAATTAGTGGATGGGGACCGCTGATCTAGGGGTAACGGGAGACAATGATACCTGAAATGTGTTCTGGATGTCCTTTGCAGTTTGGTTTTCTTTACGGTCACTGCAGAAAATCCCGCTCCACAAAGACAGGAGGTTGGAAATAGAAGCAGGGTTTTCAGTACTTCTTGGGCGATCTCAGGATAATCTACCTTGACTTTAATCCAGAACACTGGTGCAGTTGTGGGCACTTAATTTAGGGGTAGCAATGTGTAACTTGTCACTTGACCGAGATTTGTCAAGCGTCATTCTGCATAGACGTCACTTTTCAAAATAAAACAATCGTGAAGTTGGACCGCCGCCTTATAGTGTACATGCTGTACATCAGTGACGTGCGGTCAGGGGAGGCATAATGGCAGAAAAAAATGGAAGAAATAAATTAAATGGTTTTATTTATCCAATGATGAGTATTATAAAGTTATTTTATATACAACATTACCAATTTTAGGTTATTATGTGTTGAGACACCAGCCAGCCGAGCCTCACCATGGATTGCTCAATGGCTTGACTAGCTGTACTGGTATGCTATACAGTAAGACCGTAATGCAATCTCTCTATATGTTACTATTAGAATGTTCAAACATGTTTGCTCTACGAACTAAATTTCCATAATTTAGCTAATGTATATAATGTAGTGGAAGCTAGACTAAGGGCAGAAGGGAGCATTTGTGAGCAGCAGTATGGTTTCATGCCAAAAAAGAGTACTACAGATGCAGTTTTTGCTTTGAGGATGTTGATAGAGAAGTACAGAGAAGGCCAGACGGAGCTGCATTGTGTTTTTGTAGATCTGGAGAAAGCTTATGACAGGGTACCCAGAGAGGAACTGTGGTATTGTATGAGGAACTCTGGAGTGGCAGAGAAATATGTTAGAGTTGTGCAGGACATGTATGAGGACTGTAAGACAGTGGTGAGGTGTGCTGTAGGTGTGACAGAGGAGTTCAAGGTGGAGGTGGGACTGCATCAGGGATCAGCTCTGAGCCCCTTCTTGTTCGCTATGGTGATGGACAGGCTGACAGACGAGGTTAGACAGGAATCTCCATGGACTATGATGTTTGCAGATGACATTGTGATCTGCAGTAAGAGCAGGGAACAGGTGGAGGAGAAGCTAGAGAGGTGGAGGTTTGTCCTGGAAAGGAGAGGAATGAAGGTTAGCCACAGTAAGACAGAGTACATGTGTGTGAATGAGAGGGACCCAAGTGGAAGAGTGAGGTAACAGGGAGAAGAGATCAAGAAGGTGGAGGATTTTAAGTACTTGGGTATTGCACTAAAAGTATTGCAGCAGAGATGAAGTTGAAGTATTGCACCAAAATTGCAAATTCAGAAAGAGAAGCATACAAGAATCATGTGAATGAAGATAAGTAGACCGGTCAGTAGACCTGAGTTTCAGAGAAAGGACAAAAAATGGAAGCATAAAACATTTTTCAGAACAACATGTTTTTTTTTCAACATGTTTGTCTATTGCGCATTGGTCAGCAGAACATCATATGAATGAAAATTGAACCAGTTAAGATGAAAAAGCTGAAGGTGCCAAAAAAACATAGGAGGCATCAAATTGAGTTAAGAAATAAGTCTGAAATTCAGAAGCCAAAGAGCAAGCTTTTCCAGGAGGAAAGGCTTATTTTTTATATGATAAATGAGCCAAATCTACTGCAGTGATGTCATCAAAGTTAGACAACTAGAAGCCCTCAGCCAGGCGTTGAGGAAAAAAAAGACAGTGGAAAATAGCCTGCCATCAGTATGAGACCTCGCAGCAAAATGCCTCAGAATTAGAGAGATTTTTGTGACAGAATTCCAGATCTCACACAGCCATAAGCTTTACAGAAAGCTTGGGGGTGAGAAAGAGATTAATGAGTATTTAATATAGAAAGCAAAGTGAGGAAATGGTGAATTTGAGCCCCGTGTCAAGTTCCACAAAAATAGGCTAGAATCTCAGAGCAGAGGCCTCACAATCATGAAGAATCCAGCTTAAACATACAGTAGTACCTTGTGATACCTGTTTAATTTGTGCCATGACTGAGCTTGTAAGTCAAAGAAACTTCGCTAAATTATGAAAAAAATAACTTTTCCTGTGCATAATAATTACATACAAATTACAGAAACAATTATGAAGTAGGAAAGAAAAACAAAAGTCACAAACAGACAACACTTACAATTACAGTGTGTCTAAAAATGTGAATAAACCTCACAATTCTCCAAATAATTTTTATTTTAATGCACTCAAATGTATTGGGGACACTTCAAACTATATTTCAAAGCAAGAAAAGAGGAAAAAGTCATTGAATATGATAATATTTTACAGAAAGTCAACAAACATAATGTTCAAAAAAAGAGCAGTGCTGAGTTCAATCTCTATCACTTGAGCACAATTAGAATAGAAGGAATAGAATCAGATAACTTGTGTTTTCTTCAAGTCAAAGTCACATCGCTGACACCCCTGCAGCCTATCAGAACCAACAACCCACATGCTTGTGATGTACGAGAAGGATCGATTGGTTCCCTCATTTTTGCAAAGGACAAGTATCTGCTCCAGCTCAGCTACGCCAAAATCACTGCCACCCACACTGCAGTTCAAGAGTCAGCTAATGACGGCACTCTGAATACACTCGATGGATCTGCTGCCTTCTAATCAACACAACACACGTCAGGACCTGCAACTCGAAGAGCCGAGTCAGGTAAGAGAATGTAGGAATCCTCTCAACAGCTGCTCCATGAAGTGGGAGGATTTGTGTCTGGGCATAATAGATCAGTGACTTAAATGTTGGACTGATTAAATTTGTAAGATTTCCTGTATTCAGGTCTTGGTGGCATAAACACAACAGTCATTGCCTAATTGCTGGGATCCCTTTTTGTTTTATTTAGCCTTTTGTTATTTCCCTCTCTCACACACACGCACACACAGACATAGCCATAGGTGCTGTAGTAGTACTGTGTATTTGTGGTTTGTCATTAAAAGCAGATAATGCGTCTTGTTGCCAGTGTGACATTTGTTGAGGAAGGGAGGACTGTGTGTGACAAAATAAGCCTTTAACTCATGACAAAATGAACTAGATAACACTGCATTAAATGGCACAAGGTAAATGGGATCAATCTGTTGTCTTGCCACATGCTGAAGCTCCACAGGTGCTTCCAGTAATAGCGATTTATAAATTTAAACTCATCACATTCATAAACTAGATTAAGATGTTGTTTCTGTGTTACAGCCAACATAAGCTAAATCAGTGGGAAAGCATGAATAAACTTGAACCAAGGCAGTCACAAGCTGCAACATCCCGCGACACCCCTGGATTCAATATTTTACCCTGACCTACTTGTATTGGTCACAGCTAGTGCTCTGACCTACTTTCATAGATCAAAGCAGTAGCTTTGATGTATGGTCTTACTCACACTGGCCTTCTCCCTTGTCTTTCTGTCTTATCTAATGTGTGTTTTGTTTCATCTTTCTATCTGCAACGGTTGTGAAAATATTTGGTGGACTAACGGATGGACGAACAGACGGACGAACAGACGGACGAACACACAAACACTGACAGTTACAATACATTACCGCTTTGAAGCGGGATGTAAATATTTGAAATATAAGTGTAATCTGTGATACATGTTTTAATTCAATACCATAGTGAACACTTAAATATTCTTTGTTTAATGTAAGCTGCGAGGTATAATTAAGGTTTTATTGGCAATAGCATTGTTGAGGGCGTGAGAGCAGGTGTGAATATCAACACATGAATATTAAAATATTCACAGTTACTTGTGGATATATTGTATTGTGGGTATGGTTAGTTAGACAAGAAAATAAAAAAAAATGAACTTTGGTTCTTGCACACAAAAATATCAAATCCTGTATAAGCAATGTCTAAAATCCTGTCCGACTGAGCTAATTCCACCTCCACAGCTGAAGACCGTCAGAGATGTGATTCACTGCAGGCACAGTAACCAAGCAACAAGATTGTTTGTGGTGTTGACAGTAACTCCAAAGTAGACTTCTGTGCCTTAAGAAATATTTTTGTAAAGCTCACTTTGTTTAAAGTTTACTCTTGTTAGATTTAGCCTTTGTTATATATACACATGGACAAAGATGATAAGAAATAAAAACTTACTGAAATCCGCGGTGCACTGGGGTCATGCCCGGAGTGTCCCCCGCCTCATGTCCTGTGCCAGCTGAGACCGGCTCCAGCTCCCCATGGCCCGCTATGGCGGATGAAGCGGCAGAATATGTACGAATGAACTTACTGAAAATACACCAATGAAAAGCAGAAATTGCTTTTTAATTTAAATTTTTAAAAACAAACTAATAAAACATCTCTGGACAAAATGATGGTACCCTGAATATTTTGTTGCACCCCCTTTTGAGGCAACCACTGCAATTAAACAATTTCTGTAACTGTAAATGGCAATTCTGCACCTGTCAGCAGATATTTTGGCCCACTCCTCATGAGCAAACTGCTCCAATTGTCTCCGGTGTGAATCTTTGGAAATGTGTGGACAATTGTGTGCAAGTGGGCGAAAGAATCTGTTTTCCTCCAGGATTGTGGAAGAGTATAAACTACATGTAGTGCGTTTTTGAGGATGTCTCACACATTGTGCTTGGGAAAAATGGGGTTCCAAAAATATTAAAGAAGTTCTATGCATAAACGTCAAATACTTTTTGCGACCTCTTGCATGCCATAAAACCCCAAGTATCATTTGTGAAATGGTTGTGACCAAGTTGTATAAAATACTAGCATCTCAAAGGGCTGCTCTACATTCAAAAACCTTTCTTTGACACATAACTCATCAAAATGTCATTTTGATGAGTGTTTATGTAGAAATGAAGGGGCTATTACCCCATGAGCAGGCAAGACTTTTGACAGTTTCATTAAGGTTGACACTTCCATCTGAATAAGGAAAGTGTCTCAGTTGCACTGGGTAGATCCTTGCTGTCCTCCAAAACATCAAAATTCTACTCTTGGAGATTTTGTGACACTATTTACAGAGTTTCATCTAGTTTTACCATGAATCACTGTCCCAAAGCTCAGCATGCTCGTTTCACTTTCTCAATAATGGACATATTGTTGTTAGTGTTTTCATTTCCTCTGTTCAATGGAAAAGAGATGACAGATGATTAGCATGTTGGTGATAATAGTCTGGCATAATCATAGTTTACACTTACCTTGGTCACATTCAGGTGTGCAACAACCAGGCTTAGATTGTAAGAAGCAGAGTAAATATACAAAGCATCAGGCTGCACTTTGGTCTTGCAATCGAGAATCTGCAGCTCTCATAGGGCACCATTGAGAATAATATTCTTTATGGTATACTTTTTCACTTTTTTGGTACTTCGTTGTAGCCGTTAGAAAATCACCAGCTTATTTTTTTTAGGATGCAGTCCTTCAAACCTGCTTGATGTCCTTCTCAAGTTAACTTTTTACATCCCGCTTCAAAGCGGTGATGTATTGTCAGTATTTGTGTGTCCATCTGTTCATTCATCCGTTAGTCCATCAAATATCTTCACGACCATTGCTGATAGAAAGATGAAATAAAAAGCACATTTCTCAGGTGGCAAAGGGGATGAAAATGAGATGATGACCTTGACCTTGAGAAAACTAGGTCAAAGTCAAATTTCAACTTTATTACACTCAGGCACCGGATAAAATAGAAAAACGAGAGAGGAGACCAGTGTGAGTAAGACCATAGATCAAAGCTAGTGCTTTTATCTATGAAAGCATAGGTCAGAGCACTTACTTTGATCTTTGACTTATGCAAGTATGTCGGCGTAAAATTTTGAATTGAGGGGTGTCGCGGGATGTTGCAGTGTATGACTCCCCTGGTTCTAGTTAATATTTGTGTCTGTAATATCTACGGGGAAATGTTCCGTCACAGTAGAAGACATGCTAGTTTAAGCTATCTCCAGGCCTATTGCAGGTACAAAGCGATCCCACACTATCTCACTGCGGCTGTCCAAAGGTTTAGTTAGTTACAGATCCTGACATTATAGCTGCAGGATGCGCTCTGGGCTCTCTATATCTCTAAATGCTGAAGCTGTTGAATGCACAGCAGGTTCTCCCTCACCTAAAGCAGTAGTGTGCATTTTGGACTCCTCCTCCTTTAATAATTAATCTACCGAGGGCACAGCATGCTCTCTTTTAATGCTCAGTTGGGGGAAATTGGTTCTTAAAATATGTTTAATGATTATTGAATATAATCATTCAATAATTTATGATCTGTGTTAATAATTTTACAATCCAAATGGTTGCTATTAAATGAGTTATCAATGAGGATGATTAATGATTAATGGAGCAATTTACAATATTAATATTTACAATGAATATGGGGCACCACTGCAGAAACATGGAATGAAAAACCAACTGCAATCAGTCTAAATTACTGTTGAAGCTGAAGCTCGAGCACTGATTGAACACTCGCAATCAGCATTTATGCCAGTAATTATGATCAATAATCCAACCAACAATTTTTATGGCAATATGAATTGGCAATTTACATCAATTAATACTTTTCATTACACGTACACTACTAACATTCACATAACTTCAAATTCATGTTGTACAGGCCCTTCTTGTGTGTTGTGAGAGTGTTCTGTCCTGTATGTCTGTAAAAATATATAAATAAACTTTCCCCAATAAGGGATTCTTCTTCTTATCAAAAACACTGTTGTGTTTGGGAGTGTGTATCCATGTGTGAGCATGTATGAGTATATATGTGTGTACAGGTGGGCATGAATAGATGTGTGTGAGATCAGGAATATAGGCGTCCCACACAAATGGGGTGTGTCGTCACCCAAGAGGCAGCCTTATAAAAACGTGGGGAAATTGCACCATCCCTCACTAGGTACTATAGACCAGGTGTGTGTGTGTGTGTGTGTGTGTCTGTGTGTGCGTGCTGTGTGAGAGAGAGAGAGAAAAAGAGAGAGAAAAAGCAGGCTAAAGAAGGCAAAAGGGGATACCAGCAACTGTGCAATGGCCAACGTGTTTTTAACATAGACAACTAAATGTGACAAATCTTACACATTTAATCAGTCCAATGGTTACGTCACTGATATACTCTGTACAAACATAAATCCTCCAAATTCCTGGAGGTGGCTTGTGAGAGGATTTCTACATCCTTTTACCTGACTTGGCTCTCCGAGTTGCAGGTCCTGACGTTTTGTGTTGTGTTGATTAGAAGGCAGCAGGTCCATTAAGTGCATTGAAAGTGACATTGTTAGCTGACTCTTGAACTGCAGTGTGGGTGGCAGTGATTTTGGTGTAGCTGAGCTGGAGCAGATACTTGTCTTTTGCAAAAATAAGGGAATCAGTCGATCCTTGCCATACATTACAAGCATATGGGTTGTTGGTTTTGGGAGGCTGCAAGGGTGGTAGCGATGTAACTTTGGCTTGAAGCAGACACAAGTTATCCGATTCTATTCCTGCTATTCCAGTTTTGGCTGCACAGACGTGGCACTCAGGGATAACAGGAGGAAAAGAGAGAAGACAGATGACTTCTTTCATGGGTCTCCCAATTTTAAACCCAGGCTGACTCTATGGAGGCGAGAGGGGACCCCTGCGGATTTTCATGCCTGTCACCCAATGAGAGCAGATAGTCTGCGTTGAAGAATGTAGAACCCAGGTATAACGTTGCCCCCTGAGCAATAATTAGATTACTAATATAATACAAGTATACATACCCTGTAGTTATTTACAAGCAGCGGTGGAACCTGTCTGGACAGCAGTGGAATGGCCAGATGTCCTTGAACATATACGGAATGAGGAATACAAGATGCTGACTGAAATAATTGTGTGAACCATTGATGGTACTGTTAGTGTCCTTAAGCACATATTTTAGAAAATGTAAAGTCAGTTCCTTGAAGTGCTCAAGTAAATAGATTCATTAGCAAATGTTGATACATGAATGCTTGTAGAAGAGTAATGGAAATTACCATTAATCATGTCTGCATTACCGCAGGCAAACTTAGAATCTGTTTCCACATATAAAAAAGAGATGAATTCTCAAATCAAACCTTAACAAAGAACAATGAAGCAAGAGCTGTTTTTTAATTGGAGGACAAAACTGACCTATGTGATTGACATGCTTGTTAAAAACAGGTTAGGGGGCAGCTAGGGACTAACTCAATCAGTTTCAGGACAATATGAATAAACATTTTAGTGAAAGAAATCCATATTTCAAAATTCTTTCCAATATATCGGACTCTTGAACTGATATGAGCACTTTTGTCAGTCATTTGGCCTATTTCGCTGTGTGGTAAATATTATTCTGACAGTAAGATGCGACCTCATTAGATGCGCGCGCACACACACACACACACGCACACACGCACACACACACACACACACACACACACACACACACATACACACACGCACACACACACACACGCACACACACACCCACACACACACACACACACACACACACACACACACCTATGAACAATTTGGTGTGACCATGTCACCTGTATGTTTTTGGAGGTGGGAGGAAGCCAGAGAACTCAGGGAGAATCCATGCAGACACAGCAGAATGTTAGCTGTATATCTGTTTAAATCCTAATTTTGAACAAATCATACCTTTCGATATATATTACTATACCCCCAATTCACACATATTCCCCTTCCAAGCTTAACTGATGAGGCATTTAAATTACACCTTCTGATTTCCGTCCTTGTTATCAGACAATTAGGAACACTTTGAGAAAGAAACAGCAGTGATAGCAAATTCCCTTTTGTTATGTTTTTACCAACCAGATTGCTATCTGATGATTTTCAAATTAAGAAATTTTATGATTGGCAATCAGCATAACAAAACTTTCAATGGGTTCAATCACACTACTTGTTAAAGCCGAGAGGGGGTTGCAGTTTAATGTCATGGAAGATTGGTGCCTGTGTTGTGATGATGGAGAGATTTCCCACTGTGGTTCTTCAGGTTGGTAACTCAGCCTTCCACAGCACTCACCCAATTGTTTGTTAAATACAACTGTTGTAGATGCAAACAACAGAAAATCTCTAAAACATTTGCCATGTTGAACACTGCTCACTGGATCACAGGATTTCTAAAGCATCCAACTATATTGTACTGCAGCAGAGTTGGTACTGGTACCAAATCACATGAAATGGAAGGAGTGTTCTACAAACATAGAATAGGAGCGGTGTCTTAACTAGCTTTATATATTCTGAATGAGTTTCTTCACTGTTGCCACTGTTAGGGTTTGTTTTTATACTATCTATATGTTTTTATATTAATTATAAGTCTGTAATTATTTCACATTTGTCATTATGTGTCTTTTCCCCTTTTTGCCCTTTTGGACTTACAGTAATTTAAGCACTGGATGTGCATTTAGGTATACAAAACTGTGGTGAGACCAGCGATGTTGTTTGGTCTAGAGACAGTGTCACTGAAGAAAAGGCAGGAGACAGAGCTGGAGGTAGCAGAGATGAAGATGCTGAGGTTCTCTCTGGGAGTGACCAGGAAGGATAGGATCAGGAATGATTACATCAGAGGGACAGCACATGTTAGAGGTTTTGGAGATAAAGTCAGAGAGGCCAGACTGAGATGGTTTGGACATGTCCAGAGGAGAGACAGTGAATATATTGGTAGAAGGATGCTGAGTTTTGAACTGCCAGGCAGGAGGCCTAGAGGAAGACCAAAGAGGAGGTTTATGGATGTAGTGAAAGAGGACATGAAGGTAGTTGGTGTGAGAGAAGAGGATGCAGAAGACAGAGTTAGATGGAGGCAACTGATTTGCTGTGGCGACCCCTGAAGGGAAAAGCCGAAAGGAAAAGAAGAAGTACTGAATGTGCATAATTGAGCAGGTGGTCATTACCAGGTTTTGCAGAGTCACAGCTCTTATCAGTGCATAGCAGTGGTGGGCGGTCAGGGCCAGCAAGGCCTTCTCTGCTGGTCTAACATAGCCAGAGATCATGATAATATTTATGATGAAAGTTAATTATATTTTTATGCATTTTCCTTAAATAAATATATTCAAATATATGTATAAATATATAGTTATACATTTGGATATGACATAGGCAAACACTGGTTAAGTGTTCTATTTTTAGATTAGAGGGGTTTTATTCAATCAAAATTCAGCAAGCTTGTGTTGCCAGGTTGAATGAAATGTGCCCAGAACCTTCAGAATCTAGAATGCAGGTCTCTCTGCACTGTGATTGAATGGGAACATATAGAACATATAGAACATATAGACAGAAGCGATAGCCAATCAAATCATGAGCTGACGAAGCTAGGGCCTTCTAGCTGGCCTCACGTTCACCTGACATGTACGTGTCCTGTGATTGGATACTCACTCTGAGAAGGCGGCGCTATGCAGACGTGGGTAAATAATGTGGTACACTTGCACAACTGTGTGTTTGTAGTGGAAATACACAAAGAAACATGTGTCCCTGCTGGAAAAGAGCCTGTTTTATACATGGTAGAGGTGATGGAACATCTAGTATTGTGTTAGTGTATGTCTGTATTTCGTTTCTCTAGCTGTGGTGTCATAAATGATGGTCATTTCAGTCGGTTTTATTCTGTCATGTAGTTGTGTGACGTCTATACAAGGTGTGGCCACGGATTCTTCTGTGCCAGTGACAATAAAAGGAGTGGGGCTGACGTTGGTTTTTGTCCCATTTGAGAGAAGTTATAAAGGTCTCAGTCCTGAACGCTACATTGGTGGCAGAGGTGGGAGGTGCTCACAGCATTATGGGATGTATCTATGCATGTTTGACTAAGGAGAACATCGCAGAAGGCCTAGGTATGAAATGCACGGCCCGCCACTGCTGCATAGTGTTGTAAAAGTGCATAGTAGTTATCTCAAAACCATTTAAGGTTGGCAGTGGCTTTGTTTAATGTAACAGACCAATCAAACCACAACCACTTTTTCCACTGTTCGTAGCAATAACTTACGAACAACCTCTCGGAACCAATTGTTTTCATATGTTGAGGACTACCTGTGTGTGTTTGAGTATTTAAAAAAAAAAAAATATATATATATATATATATATATATATATATATATATATTACTATATTAGTTGGTATATAAATGGTATATAAATGTATATATATATATATATATACACAATTTAGTGCTGTCAGGCGATTAAAAAAATTAATCTAATTAATTACGGGATTTGTAATTAATTAATCTAATTAATTGCATTTTAATCTCATACGTGCTAAAGGCACCCAAATGAAGAATTTGAATTCTAAGACATTACAAAATTGTAGTGCATGACTAATCAACTACACCAAGAAGAGAAGATTTGAAATCCACATTTTTATTGGTTAAGTGTGCTTTATAAATGAAATTCAAAAGAAAAAAGGCCAAGCACATCAGCAAACCAATTAGGCCAGGTGCATTTCTCAAAAATGCAATACAAATACAGTTAAATAAAATAAAAATTCAGAAATAAAATAAGGCTGAGTCTCAAATAGGCACATAAGCAGACTCTCAATCAAAGTGAATACTAAAGCTGACTCAATACAGCAATTCAAAATGAATAGTATAACATGCCTCTAAATAAGGTAACAGCAATAGCAAGATGTCAATAGGCCAGCAGTTCTTAACCTTGTTGGAGGTGCCGAACCCTGCCGATTTCATATGCTCACTCACCGAGCCCTTCTTTAGTAAAAAAAACCCAAACTTTTTTTTTTTTTTCAAATTTAAGACATAAGTATATGTTTTACTGGTGTATTTAATGACTTGTGCATGAATGTAACCTTTTTCAAAGAACAAAACCAAGACAGTGCATGAACTCACATGAAATGACCTACCTGCAAATCAGTGTGACTTCTGCTGTTGTTATTGAGAGACCAGTTCAGATATGCGTGGCTTCACCTTGGCAAGTGCTACTCTGATGTCATTTTCACAGCAAAGTCTGTTTCTTTTGTTTTCCATGCAGCTTAAGGAAGTGTTCCTTTATTTTTGCCAGTGCCAGACTAGAGTTGCCCAATTTGACAATGCAAATCATGCAGAACGCTGACTCCCATCACGTTCCCTTATACAGTACATGTAAATTCACGTTGCACATATTCGTCCGACCACTTTCTTTTTTTGCTCAACATAGTTGCAATGAATTAAAATATTAAGAAAGGAATCAGATGACGTACCATCATGACAGGCATAAATCGACTACTGAGTGCGCAAAAATCCCCTGTAGCACTAATAGGCTAATCGATGTAGCGTCACGTGATCACCTGCAGCCAGTGATGGCTAAGGGGGGTGTGTCATCACAAACTGACATGATGTGTCAAACGTACACAGTAGTGATTCGTGTATGTTCGGCAAAAAAACCCAACTGGGCTTGCCTCGTGTTCCTGTGTCGCGTCCGTCTCAGTTGTCAGTCACCCTGCTTTTGACTAGTGGCGCAGGTACGAAGTGACATCACTGCAGCCTACGGGTCACTCAGAGGGCCAAATTTAAAATGCTTTCGCATTGACTTGCCAGTCACAATTAATTGCATTAATTTTTATGGCACGTTAATTGGCAGCGTAATTAATTAATCTAATTAGCGCGTTAAACTGACAGCCCTAACACAAATATACAGTATATATTTGTGCCCCTGTGTGTGTGTGTGTGTGTGTGTGTGTGCGCGCCATAGTCTGCAAGCACACACACACACACACACACACACACACACACACACACACACACACACACACACACACACACACACACCTATGAACAATTTGTATGTCTCTCTTTTGTCCGTAAAGTTATGGCCATTACCCTTGCTGCTCATGTTTTTTTGTATATTTTGTTTTTTGGCGTTATCCTGCTTTCACTGAAAATAAAAAGTGAGTTCGTTAAAATGTGGGATGTCACGTCAACCTATTGAAAAGAGATGGCATAGTCTCATTTAATTGGAGAGGTGGAGTCATGATGTCTCTGTTCTGCTGACAGCACCACTCCTCATCCTTATCGTAGTTTTGAAGGAAATGCGGAAGTCCACCTTATATTACATAGTTCATAAAAATTGTGTCATTTTTTGAAATCATTGGCATGTTGAAAGATATGCCTGCGTCTAATATGACTTGACTGTGGAACTGATTAATTTCACAAGTATTCCCCCCTCATTTATGGGCAAGAAGAATGCAGGTCTCTCTGGTTTGTTCACAACAACACAGCATGAATCATTAAACATTGGCTTTATTGCGTAACTGGGTTTCTTTAAGCTTATTAGTTATGAATCTAGGCCACACAAATACTTCACTATAGGTTAGTGTTCAGTCTGATCGCAGGTTTCTCCTCTGGTTTTGAACAACATTGAAAATTTCTTTTAGCATGCTGGTGAGACTGGCATTGCATTCAAACCACAGCTGAACCCAAAGCCATTTTAACTAGATGATCCGAAATCCATAGTAAAAGAAAAATATTAGCTTTACAACATTAAATGATTATAATTTTACATCATTAGAAATACCCTACAGAATCAAATGGGGCATTTTCTCATTACTGTCAAGTGTATTTTACTTTATCATGAAAGGGGCTAAACACTGAGTTAGTAGTTAGTTCTCTGATTCAATGTCATGCAGCTTCTGCGAGCAATTTTTAATTTAACACTCCCCTAAAAGAAGGACAATAACATTTATTGCATTTGGCTATGTCTGGAGTGTGCACACCAGGTATGAAAGGTTAGTAGTGCAGTGGCCGCTGTGCCCACAGGGGTAATGTTTGCTTGGGTAAGGGAACAAATAGACATAGATAAATTTTACACAGCCAAAACAGTTCATGGTGAAATTGACCCCGTTGACCACCAATTAGTACAATATGTTTTTAGCACATGGAAAAAATCTAATCATGTTACATTAATGCATAATCAATTGTACCCATCAAATTAGGATGAGTGACAAAATATAAAGTAAAAATAAAAAGTCAACTATTGTTTTTGAATGGTAAACACTCAAATTGACCCCATTTCCCCATTCCCCATTTCCCCATTCACAATGTTTACTGTGAATGGGGTCAATAGTTGACTTTTTATTTTTACTTTATATTTTGTCACTCATCCTAATTTGATGGGATGAGTGTTTATTTTACATTTAAAACAGGTGGAAAAAAAGAGAGGCCATTAGATTTAAATTTGTCTTATATATATGGTAAAATCACAAGTGGTCAGGTTCAGTTTGGAATTTCTCTGTAGTTAAAGTAAGTGAGAAATGGTTCGGTCAGTCACGGCAGCATTGCTTGCAGGGAAATATTGAGTTTGCAGTGGTGGAGTTCTCAGTTTTATCCTCTTGACCTTGAAATTTCTTGTATTTCTTGTGGATTCTTTGACAGCTACTGTGGAAGATGAGAGGTAAATGGTGGCCTTGTTGACCTTAAATAAAAATTTTGACATCATATACTTCTATGAAAAGTATTTGCACTGTTGTAATTTGTCTTTTTTTGTATTCAGTTTTATTAACGAGGTTCTTGAATGTACCACAGGATTATTTTGTGATACTATGGCTTCCGCCCAGCTTGCCTGTATTTGTTCCTCATCGACAATCCTGTGTCTAAGTGGCTCTTTCAGGCAGTCGTTTGTGGTGCTTAACGCTTGTTTGAGAGTTTCCCCAGTTTAACACTGAGCTGACAGAAACCAAAATGCTGTGCTTATGTTTACAAACAAACATGCACATCATGTATTCTACAATGTTGTTTTTTTCTCTCATGGTGATAATTTTTAAGCTATACAGCAACCTGAATAATAAAGTATTACCTGCTGAACTTGGCGTGGCTTTGCTTTGGTGACACTTTCAGCTGCAGAAACAACAAATGTCAATTAAACTGACAGATTTGTAAGGCTGTTAAAATATCTGTCTGTCTGGCCTCTCGCTTCCTCACCCATTCATCCATCCATCCTTGATTTTTTTTTTTATCCCCAGCTTAAAGCCTGATTTTTCTGATTAATGTTTTTCTGAAAGGAGAACACTTACATATTTCTGTACTTCTTTACAGCACTATAAGGAAGTACAGTTCCTTACAGACAATTTCAAACCAATTCAGACCAGTTACCATGATATTTAGCTATTTCCTCCACCACTTAGTGCCCCCTGCTCACATTCAGTTCCTCCTGCCGTTCTCTCTTGCAGAGTTGCTCTGCTTGTAGTTAATTAGTGTGGACAGTTCTTCAGAGTGTGGAGCACACCTTGTTTCACTGCTGCAGCCTTTCCCATATGTTGATGTTTTGCTTTGGCACTCAGCTTCCACAACTGTCATCATTGGAAAGGTCAAGTAGAGAATTATCTATAATCACAATGGAAAGCGCATACTGTATTAAGACATACCAGTAATGCAGTTATGTGCAGTAATAGGCATGGGATTTGTGGCGTAGATTTCCAAACAAAACAAAATGGTGACAATTATATTGTCATATTACTGTAATTGTCTGTCTAATACCCTGCTCATTTTGACTTGAGAAACATCTTCATACTAAACTATGGAAACAACGTTTGAATGCACATGAAAGCAAAGATATTCATTTGTAGATGATGTGCTTCAAAAAGGGCACTGGCATAGGCAATTTTGGTTTAATCATCGCCAGGGTTTACTTTTCAGCATTAAACTTAATCAGAGACAGGCGTTACAAATGTTACAGTTCCAGAGCAGTTCATCTCTGTCTGTTTCCACAGAGGCCTTGGATGGAACTCCAACTGAACTCTACTGTCAGTACTTGTGGGTTTGTAGATGTGGAAATTAAGTTTTGAGAGCTGCTACCGGTTATGGCTTAACACTCTTAGTATTAAATATTACGAACACATTTTATCCTTGGGGTCAATTTGACCCTAGGGATATTTGCCTCTAAAAAATTATTTACAAAAAATTGTTGACCAAGTTTTTGTGGAAGGCCCTAAATTAACAACCCCTTGATAATGAAACCTTGACCTGTCCCCTTATGAGAGGAAGCTGGAGAACCCTGAGATAACCATGCAGACATGGGGAGAACATACAAACTCCACACAGAAGGGAATCGAACCTGTAATTGAGTGGCCTGGATTAGTTGATTATTAGAATTAATTGCAAAAAATCTTCCATCCAACTCTTCACAGATTTACTCACAGCATCATTGATCACACTAGTACAAAACCTACTGGTTTTGGTGATGATTTGACATTTCCTGCAGAATCATTATATAAAAAAAATCAACCAATTAAAGTACCTGCAAAACAAACAGAATCCCTTCAACATTTGGCTGTTATGAGTAGAACGTTCCATGAAAAAATATTGAACAGTTTTTATAATGTGATCCATAATTGAGACATAATGAACAGAAGGACGGAACTCATTCCAAGTTCTCCATTCTCATTACATAATCTAGTGTGGAAACAACAAAATATAACAGTGGAAAACATCTGCTGAAAAACTGAAATAAATCAAGCCTTGAGAATCACACAAATATTGTGGATTTGGAAGAACGATGCAAACCTGAAGTCAGAGTCTGAGAGGCTGAACAAACTTGCTATACTCTGCTATACAAAGGAGCATTCAGACATTATCAGTTTCATCATCTCTAAAATATTTTAATTTCCCTGTGAGGGTAGAGGAGCCTCTTGGAGAAAATATATCTCTGAGGTGGAAATAAACATGAAGAGTATTTTACTGGTGCATGAATACTTGAGATAAGATATCGTAGAGCTGTGCTATCTTGTGTTGGAGAAAAAAATGCTTCCTGCACTTATTAACTTTTTGTTTGACTTCTAAGTAAAGGACATTTTTTCTCCTTTAAATAGACTGATAGACTCAGCAGAGAATTTACACCTAACAGCATTTACCAGTTGAATTATTGCTAATTTGGTTTTTGTAAATTAGTATTATGAATTATCCTCTACTTTTTCCAACGTGCCACAAAATGAAAACAGAGGCCGCTATCAGGGATGTGTGCGAATAAAATTCTTAAAGAACAGTGGTGGTGCGGTAGGTCACACTGTCACCTCACAGCGAGAAGCTCCCGGGTTCAATTTCTTTCCATGAGGAGTTTGCATTTTCTTGCCATGTTCTCTGTCCTCCTCCCTCCTCCAAAAACTTGCAACTTCGGCTGAATTGATCAATCTGTAAGTGTGTGTGTGTGTGTGTGTGAGTGGTGTGGCCATTCGTGTGGCCTTGTAATGCGCGGGCGACACATGGGGCATACTGCACTTGTTGCCCATAGTCAGCTGCGATAGGTTCAAGCAACACCTGTGACACACAAGGTGTATAAGTAGCTCAAGATGTGATGATTACAGTCATCTCATCTTCAAGAAAATGGATGGATGTATAAAAACACAGAGATTAGAGAGTGGGACCTAATTAAGAAGAAATGGTCACTGACAGTAGCTTACAAGGATGGAAAAAGATGTTTCGAATATCAGGATGACATTGTTGTCAATAGATATTCACACATTCCTTCCAAAAATTAAATAATTACCAAATAAAACCAAAGCAGTCACTGGAATTAGATTAAAGCAATATCTTTCTACCTAACCCATACTGAATAAACACCATTATTAAGATGATCTAAATTATGGTGTTTGGATTTTGAATCAAATAGCTATTCATCGGATCCTTACTAAATTGTTAAATCACAGCTTAATGTGTTTAGGTCAATGCCACACACACTCCACTATCATTTAAAAAGAATGCCCAGACACAAGCCTGTTGTTTATGGCTTTGTATATCCCTCTAAAAGCTAGTCAAGCACATCTAAAGGTGGGCCCATACTCCATATTTATGAAATTGGCTCTGTGTGAAATTGGTTTTTGCCTAATGGATCCCTGCATGGGTGCTTCAGCTGATACCTCAACCTCAGCTTATTGGCACCGGGGTCACACACAGAGGACAGACACAGAACAGGAAAAACACACAAGAACAATGCTGCACCAAAATGAGGATAAAATTATTGCAAAAAATAATTAACAACAGCAACAACATAAACAGCAGCAATTAATAATAATAATAGAAATAGTAATAATAATAAACACAACAGTACATGGGGAGGCAGAGTGACGGGCAGCCACTTCGGGTGGCATCCCAGTGAAGCAACTTGTAAGGGGACGGCGCCTTGCTCAAGGCTCACACTCAGCTCACACTTTGGGAAAGTGTGGCGGGAGTGGGAATTGAACTACTACTACTACTACTACTATTGCTACCATTACCACTACTACTACTACTGCTACCACTACCACTACTATTACTACTACTACTACTACTACTACTACTACTACGGAGCAGCACAGTGGGTAGAGCTGTCGCCGCACAACACGTCAAGTCCCACGATGCAGATTTTGCATGTTCTCCCTGTGTCTGCGTGGGTTCTCTCCGGGTTCTCCGGCTTCCTCCCATCTCCAAAAACATGTGTGCTTCAGGTTAAATTGGCAAAAAAAGTCAGTGCTTCTGTTATTGTCCCGAGGACTCTGACTCAAGTGTTTGAGTCGCATTATTTTCAATAGTGCGATAAAGGTATTATGAAATTCAAAAGTTCTACATGTATCAAATATAAATGACAATGGCAGCTGGCCAAGGGCTTTTTCTGTATCAAGAGCTATCATTATCATCTGTTTTTTCACCCTTGTTGAATAATCTACAAGATTCATTGAGTTTCAGCCATAATTACTTATGATCTTCCTTTTAAAAAGAAATGGGGATTTATGAACAGCCAGTGTGTTGCTTACCCTCCTTTGGTATGACATCATAAGGTGGATTTAAAAAAAGTTCCTCACTGAAGAAATGAAAGAACTTTGACTACACGAAAACCAGCATCATCACCTGAAGCCAATCAGAGACAGGGAAGCTTGGCATTTTCTGGGATTCATATACAGTATTAGCATGAAAAAACGATGAACTTCCTTAGTGACTTTGTGGTAATGCGACCAAAAACAATACCACCGAGAACCTCAGTGGGGCAAAAGGTTTGAAACTTTTCTATTACAGTGTGCTGCATGAGTGCAGATTTGTAAATTATGACATGTTATTGCACAATTTAAATGTTATTGTGAAGCATAGTATTAGCAAACTGGAGAAAGATGAATTAAAGAGGTTGCAAAAGCTTCCCCACAAGTGGCTCTCTTTTTCTCACACACTATCACTCCCTTGGGTCAGAAGGCTTACTACGCCAAGGTCATTCAGTGAAGTGTGACACTAAACACCACAAGGTTTTAATGAACCACAAGTTATTCCATATGAATCTTTTGTTTTAGTTAAACGTCACTCAATGTTGTCAATTCATGGCTAGGAGAACAAAGGCTGCTTCCACACCAGTGACTTCCAAGGAACCTCTCATACCCTTCCATGATTGGAGTAATAAAGATAATGGTTTCTAAGTCTCTTTTGGCGTTTGTAGAAATCACATTAAGGGTTGCCCAGAGAAAACACAATGAGCACGCCACTGAATCTTTGCATAATACTGGTAAACACAACGTTGTTACAGAATAGTGTTTAATATTTTGCCTCAATGACTAATATTGGAAGCTGTGTGTGTTATTAAGTTCAACACCATTCAAAATATTTGTTGCCAACTCTGCATCAGCATCAGCATTCTAGAGTCATGAGACCCTTTCAAATCCTCTCTGGTCTTAAGGAAATGAAAGTGCTAGCTGCATTGTGATGTGGTTTGTGGAGCTTGACAGACTCAAAAATTACACAGAAAGCTCTCATGAACCATTGGTGTAGCAGAAGAAATTATTGGTATTCATCAGCAGTAATGAGAACCCGAGTTAATAACCGGTATCATCATGTTGTGGAACACAAGTTCAATTACACCTTTTTTAAAAAGTTGTTCTAGTAATAGCAGAAAGCAGGAGCTCAGCATCAAATATAATCACTGAGAAATTTCAAAAACCTCAAAGTCTTTTGGAATTAAGTAGATTTTTAATTTTCTTGATATTACCTTTATTTGGATGGTAACTTTTGTTGTAGAATTTGGCATGCTGACATGGCAATATAAATTCCCTCACCATTTACAGTATATATATATATATATATATATATATATATATATATATATATATATATTTTTTTTTTTTTTCCAAAAAGAAGTGATGGCAAAGATCTCTTTTCACCTCATAAAAATGAAAGAAACCAAAGGATTTTAGAGGAGGCATGCAGAGAGAGTGAGAAGAGGGGGAGACAGTGGGGGTTTGATGGATGGATGGATGGTTGGATGAACGTTGACTGGAGCTGTCAGTCTCTTGTCTCTCCTCTCTCTCCTCATCCATCCTTACCACGCTGACAACGGTCTTCCAAGCAGAACACCGTTTCTCTGCCAAGAAATTCATATTCCCTGCCTGCACAGCCACCACCACGTCAACACCAGGAGGTGGACAAGAGATGAAGAAGAGAGAAAAAGAGAAATAGATGGATGGATGGATAGAAGAAATATAATAAATCAAGTATAATCAAATATTTATTTTACTGTGCAAACAATATTCTGTTATCTAACACCACTCATGCTGATTCATTTGAGTATGTTATAGTTATAGAAAGTGACCATGATTAATTATAAGGGAGAGAGACAAAGGCTTTAAAATATTCTTGCTTTTTTCAAACATTTTTCTCCATACTTTGCCTTTGCAGGCAGGGGTAACAATGACTATCCAGAGGTTTGCCTACTGAAACGCAACACAACAAGCATCTAATCAGAAAGAAAGCAATATCATATCTACTATACGTTACCCAGCTGTTAACAACAAACTGTTTCAACTTTTGCCCTCTGGGAGGTGCTACAGATCTCTTTACACCACAATTATTATTATTTTTTTATATTTATTGCAATATGACAAGGCTGTACTGCTCAGCTCCAGAATAGATCCGTACTTGTATACATGTACTGAACAAGCAGCAGCAGTATATTATGCTGATGCCATAATGTGAAAAGAGATCATATTGAATTTAGAACAATTCCAATGGCAGAATTGATGTATTTATATATTAATTTTGACCAATTGATGAGAAAGTGCAATCTTTTCAACCAAATTTTCACAACTCAATATCAATGTGTTTTTTACTCAACCATTGACTGAAAGATATATATGATTCTCCCTGTTCTCAGCCACACGATGAGAAGATTTCTGTATTAATCTCTGCAGACCAAATAAATCTACAATTGTCTCCTTTCCTGACAATAGCCCACCTCTCCACAAAATTTTATGAAAATCAGTTGAGCATTTTTTTTTTTTTAGAAATAATTCCCCTGGATATAAGTTGTAACTCAGAGCTGTCCCAAAAAGGCCATCCATCTATGTTCCTTCACTGCTTTATCCGCTGTCTCGAGACACGGGCAGCTGAAGCCTATCCCAGCTGGCTTATGGCGTGAAGCTGGGAAAACTCTGGGTATGATGATAGTGCGCCGCGGGGCCACACTGAGACAGACAACCACGTATGCTCACACTCACACACACACACACTACGGGCAATTTGGAACGCCCAAACCTGAAGCGCATGTTTTTGGAGATGGGAGGAAGCCGGAGAACCCGGAGAGAACCCACACAGACACGGGGAGAACATGCAAACTCCACACAGAGCGGGACTTGGGACAGCTCTACTCACTGCACCACCGTGCCCCCCTGCCCCAAAATATAAAATATTTAATAATAATATTCTAAGCAATATTTATTAGATACTTGGTATAGCATAGACTTCAAAATACAGATTAACATGTTATTTTTTCTTTACTATATGGATGCTGTCCAGCTGCTTCTGTAATTTCTGTTTTTTATTTTCTTCTCAATGTGTTGTCTGTGCGTCTGTGTGTCTCATTGTTCAGGAGAACGTTACAAATAAATCTCTGCCATCAGACAAGCATCGACTGTGGGACTCTGAAGTGTTGTGCAACCGATAGGTGATTGGATTGAGAATGATTCTATCTAATGACGAGGCTGAGGCGTTTAATAGTATTGAAAACACAATACTGTATGAGCACCAAATCAGACTACTTTGCCTACCAATGTACCATTGTAGGCTACGAATCAGACACCCCCCCTCCACACACACACACACACACATTCAATTCAATTCAGTTTTATTTCTACAGAGCTAGATTATAACAAAACATTATCTCAAGGCACGTCCCTACAGGGAAAGACCTGCTTTTATAGAACTCAATTTATCCCTCATGAGCAAGACCTTTGGCAATGGAGGCAAGGAAAAACTTCCTTTTAACGGGCAGAATCCAAGACCCATAGTGGGCGGCCATCTGCCTTGACCGGTTGGGTGTAGAAAAAGAGACAATGACAGAGACCGACCCAAGGACAGAGATATGACGAGACAACTGAAAGAAAGAGACAGTGAGAGAGAACAGGAACAGACAGAACACAATTCAACAATTAATCTCTGCAATGGATCATACTAACTGCTGATCAAGCTACTGATTAGAGAGCTGCAACACAGGAAATACTGAAACAGATGCTAATGCTATAGCAATGATGATAACGTTTGAGCTGATGATGTGCAGCAGGCAGAAAAAGTCACAAGTCCAGATTTTGCAGCTCAATTGATAGAAGAACCTGCAGGCTGAGATGGATGGAGAGAGAACAGAAGCAGAAACAGCAAACAACTATGTAAAACAAAAGAAATTAGTGACATGCATACTTTAAATGGGATATGAATACACAGATAGAGAGGACAATGGAAGAAGAAGTGGCATGGGAGGTTCCTCCAGCTGTCCTGACCTTTTGGCAGTGTAGCTATTAGATGGATTAACTTTATGCTTTATTAAAAAGGTAAGTCTTCAGTCTAGTGTTGAATGTGGAGTTGGTGTCTTCCTCACAAGCTGAATCAGGGAGCTGCTTCCAAAGTGAAGTAGCCCTTTACAAATTTTTGAAACCACAACTACATTTGGATTAGGTACATTTTCTTCAACCTTTAAGTGGGAGCTACTCCCTGGCACATACCATTCACATGTTTCAAACCAACTATCAGACACAGATGCTATATACATGTTGCCAAGAAAGGCATTTCCGCACCCCTGTTGCACATAGTGTGAAATCAAGAGTGTCCCTCTCTCTACCTATCTTCCTCATTCTTATTTACCCACAAGGAAACACATCCAAGCATGAGCCCAGATATGCTAATGTACTGCAGCCACCTCAAAATAAATTGACAGATGTTGGCGTCCCTGTACTCACAGTTACTCACTCAAAAATAAAGCCATTGCAAGTAGAGGCTAAAGTTGCCACACAAACATGTATATGCATTTGCAATCATACAGCAGGCACATTGGGTACTGTAGTGTTGTGAGCCTAACCAAATGATGCATGGCTTCAGTTCTGTAATCATAAAACTCATCTGTTGTCCCATGTGCAAGAATCACAGCAGAGAATGTGAAATAGTAGCACTTCAGATGCAATGCTTAATGACAGACCACCAGATGCTCAATGGAACGCTCAATGGAGCCAATCACTGCTGAGGGTGATCATGAGGCTCCCCGTATAACTACTATTCCCTCTTGCACTGACAGGGAGATGGCCAATCGAGCAGGTTGTTCCAGTCTCCAGAGCAGAGCAAGAGGACAGATGTTGATCTCTTCATAGCCACTTGAATTTTGTGTTGTTTTATCTTCAGGGATTATGATTTCATGTTCACTGTGTTCAGCTGTTCAGGTCGTTGAATGATATACACCTGATCTGAGGGTGCTGTGTTATTTGTCTAATGTGCAACTACATTTACAAGGGCTGGGAATGAAGCTCAGTGGGAGTGTGCATGCTTCAGGTTCAATCCCCGGCATCTGCAGCCCTATGGGGTTACAAGGCAGTGTCAACTATAGACCGGTCCAAAGCCTAGATAAACACAGAGGGTAAGGGCAGGAATGGCATCTGACATAAAAAAAACAAACTTTGCCAAACATGTATGAGCGTTCATCTGAAATGGAAAAAAGAATGACACACTGTGGTGACGCCTAAAGGGACAAGCCGAAAGGACGTTTTCTACTAACAAATATAAAACAGCATATTTTAACAGGCCTCAAAAAATTTTGTGTGTCCGTTGAATAATCTCTATTAGTTTATCATAATAGTCTTTTTCATTAGCCTGGTGGTCTGTTTCACTTTGAGGATTCATCTTATTTTATATGACTTTATTCTGGGTCCATCCATCACTTACATTGAACAGTCTCCAAATGACATTTTTGAAATGTGTCTGAACTGCTAAAGTCAAAATGACCTTTCTTTGAAAAGATAGGTTTTTTTATGTTGCCTAAATGCAGCTGGGGGAACCATTGTGGCTCACCGTGTCATAAAGTCAGCCAGCTGGTCCTCAGGTGGAGCGGCAGTTAAAATATAATAGTATTTTTAGTACAGTTAAAAATAATAGTAATAATACTGATAATAATACTATCTTTTTCAAAACAGCATTGACAAATGTTGGTTGACCCAGAAATGTGGTGTGACTGCATAAAACACGAGACTTGTGCTTACATAATTGATTACATTTCCTTTTATGTTAAAGAAGTAAGCTCCAATAAAACTTCAACAACCATGAATGTGTTGCTGGTTTGGTTGATAATTGATGTAGTTGATCTGATTTTTTTTGGAAGTATACAGAATTTTATGCAAAACCTCTAACATATGTCCATCCATACTGATATGGAGACAATCATCATTACAAAAACACAGAAATATTTATTTTGTATTGATACAAATCACTGCCATCTGAAGTCTCAAAACAGTCTCTGCAGTACCTGCATCCACAAAATCAGTTCAGAGTGTCTGCCATGAATGATTGAATTAATTCGCAATCATGAGCATTTGTCATCACCCATCTATCTGCTGTGACAGTGATGAATATTGGATAATGTTGCTATCCACAGTCATACAGTATTTAGAATGCATAATGGAAGGAAAATACTATAATAAAACAATTATCACCCTAATTACAAAACCAATGCACAAGCCTCTATTACAACAAATGAAAGCTACCTGATAATATTGTATTTTCACATATTTACCTCATTTCGTCTAACTGACAAAGTGACACAATCTCCATGTAGTAATTTTTATCTCATTATAAATAAATGTAACAAGTTGAGTAACAAATAACATTAGGCTTTATTTTTTCTATAAATCATACATTTTCTGGACTTCCCAGGGTGCAAGGGAATGCATTCATCATGATGTATGCAAGTGTAGCCTACGAAATGTACACCTTGATCTAAGAATAGTTTTCTTATTTAATATATTGTCAGACACTGAGGGAATTCTAGTTTAAACTTGTAATGTGGTTGTACAGAGCTCAAACATTAGACACTTCTGCTTCTCTTAAGAAAGAAACGGTAACCTCCAATTATTTTGTCAAACAAGACAATATTTTTTTAAAAATTAGGAAAAGAAGGTGAGGATGAGGATTTGCTACCTGAACACGATACAGGAAGTATAATTGACCTCCATGCTTTGACAAGTAAAATGAACCGCATCGAAAGTGGTTGCTGCAAGCAACTCTGCCTCTTTGTCTTGGTGTCTAGTTCATCATTATGTGTATTTTATAAATTGTAGGAATGCGCTTGTCACATTGATGTGATACAATACTCAGGGAATGTATTTTGTCTACAAAACAAATAGATTTTATTCAGTTATTTATGATAAAACTACTTGTTATGTTCAAAATTTGTCCCATAGTTCTATGTAAGTAAACAGATTATGGATTAGCCCCATGAAACTGGCAAATAAAATGAAATGTATTTATTGTCTTTCTGCCATTATGAAAGACTGAAATTCCCTAAAATTTAGCTATTTAGCTGACCCTGAATATCACATCTGGGATAAGTTTGGTCAACTTATATTAAATTACCAAAAAGAGCATAAAATGTTCATGTTATCTTTTTTAGTCAGTTTTCATAGGAGTAAACTGTGATAACAAATGACAGACCGTTAAAATTTGAGGGTTTGAAGAACCAGCACCTTGTTGCTCATGATATTTTCTGATCAGAATAAGTTTCATAAAAGGTGGCCTGGGTAAACACTTAATCCAATGTCAGGGGCATTGAAGTATAAAACACTACCGTGCTGGTCAATGGCGGTAAATAACTGCACCAGGGACTATTTCCAGTGCTTTTTTCTTTTATTATTGTCTTTTGAGATGTTTTGAATTCATCTGGGATAAATAAAGACTCCACCATAAAATGATTACATTGAAAAGGGTTTTACATATATTACCAGGTTTGAAAGAAAATCTCCCACATAGCTCATTTGTACCTATAGTGTGTAACAGCTCCTCTGACATAGGAGCACAACTAATGGAAGAACCATGTGTGCATGTTATCAAGCTCCTCTCACCACACAATTGTACAGATGATTGGACGTGTCTGAGTGAGATGATTAAACAAAAAGCGACTGTTTATTTTTTTGTTGGGGATAGTTTTTAATGGTGTCACTGAGACACTAAAAAGGACGTTCAAAAACAGGCATTTTACAATATAATTTTAATTGAAATAAGACAACAGAGAAAGCACATTTTATATTATCTGCTTAAATCTTTCTTTTCTCAGAAGCTGTCCTACCAGAGATTCCTAGGTGGAGAGAACATTTATTTATACATTATTTTATAAATATAAAACTAAGATAAAGAGGCTGTGGAAAGGAAAACAGAAAAAAAAAGAATGTCCTCATCACAGGTACAAGCGATGATAATGATCTTTTTTTTTTGTTAAACATGTACACATACCTCAATTTCCAGTGTCAGTCAGTATACCTTTGCTTCATTCTGTTGAAGAGGGAATTTTTAAGTTAATTGTGCACTTTCTGCTGCCCCGGTTATTCTCCGAATGCTCTATTAAAATCACTTGTTTCTCTCTCAACCACCTGCCACACCATCATAGATAAAAAGATGAGTAAGGGGATAATGGGAACAAGTGGAAATGAGGCAGCTGTAGTCTCTGCCTCCCTCTTTGTGCTTTTCAAGAGAAATCAAGGGGCTACCTCAGCTGACACCACCATCTTTGTACACAGGCCACAGCTACATCACATAAACGATACAGAAACCATTATTAGCAAAATCACCTTCTTGTCTGTGAACCAATCTCTGAAAATATCTCTTTTCCAAGCAAGACGGTAAATAGGAAGGGGGACGCAAAAATGACCCCAACCTTTACGTAAAATGAGCCCTTAGTAAAATTTCAAAATGTTGAATGTTACATATGAATGGAGATTTAAAGGATTTTTTTTTCAGTCACCAATGGAGGAATTGTGGGATCTGTGGCAAGAGAAAGCAATTTGATCAAAAGGGTGAAAAAAACATTCATCGTTCATATTCAGCTCAAAAACATTTTTCCTGCACTGATGAGAGGCAGGAGAGCATAGGTGTGAAGTGGTTAGAAAGACCTGGTAGAGGAAAAAAGGCATGGGAAGGTACTCCTGCCAGAGTCTTTCTCATTACTAAATTTACCCTGCTGCCCTTCACGATGGCAAAAGTTCAAGTGAGTTAAAAGCAAATGTGAAGAGGCACATGGACCCAAAGATTTGTAATGAAAAAGCCAAATGATAGCAATTTTGAAATGTGGTCAAAGATGCTGATGGTTGGTGGATATAATCAGCTAAAAGCCTGAAGGATTACATTCAGCTAGAGTGCAAATGCCTGACAGCCATTTTCCCCTCAAAATAGACAGGAAAAAAAATTGCGTACTACGTCGAGTAAAAATTACAATTACCTGTTAAAATATGGTTAATGTGAGCAGAGGAAAAGCTCTCAGTAAATTGTCAATTAGACAGTAATAATAGCAATAATTAGTACCAGGTACTTTTTAGTTACTTCTTCTCAAAACCAAGAAATTTCCAATCCCATTCCTAGTCAGATTTGTTTTCCTGGATGAGAAACAATTAAGTCACTTTGATTTTGAGTGACCAAACACCCTTTTTCTTCTTTCGTTTTTTTCTAAACAGAAACATTGTAAAAGTCTATCCATTCTTACAAGTCTTGAACTGATCGACAAACAATTGGAGATTTTGAAGATATTCAGTATTTGAAAGTTATTAATTAATGTAAGTTTTTACTTTAAGCACACATAAGTGTACATTTCAAATAAGAAGAGAATCAAATGTTTGTTAACTTTCAGTAGAACATTTTTCACTAATCTTCTAAATTTCTGTGTGCTTCTAAATTTTTCATTTTGGGTCACATTTACTCCTTGGATAAAAAATATCAAGGCCTGTATAATGCATCACACAGATACATTATACAGGCAGTCTTTACATCCTGAAAATTCCCACACATACTCTCAGACATCTTCGCATAAAGCAACCATTTCTCTGCTATCTCAGTGATGCAGTACTACGGAATAAGAGATTTGTGAGGTCATTTGCTGGCACATTAAAGTTCCATTCACAATTTGAAAAAAAGGTTTGTGCTTTTCGACAATTTTTTATTGTGGAAGTGCAAAACTCATTTCACCACTTGACACTTGGGTACAGATACCAGAGATATATTTATTTTTTGAGAGCCTCCACTGTAATGCTTGTAAGCAAGGTGTGTCTGTAAATTGAATGTGCAAGCATTTTTTCTGCAGAATGTGTGGGGTTGGAGGGAAACTATAAAATAATCATGAAATTTTTCTGCTACGATGTATAGCAATGATTTTGTCCTCTGTAAGATGAAGATAAAAAATCTTTTATGGAGACTTCTTTGGTATATGCAGATGTTTAAATAATGACCAAAAAGAAACTAATGTATTGCAAAACAAAAAACATTGAGGTAAAAATGTTTTTCTAGGTAAAGAAAAGCAAGCCGTATATTATGCAGGAAGTTTGAATGTAACAAACCAACAGGAAAAGGATTGGAGACTTTGGATTACACATATTGTCTTTCTTATTCAAATTATGGAAGAAGAATTGTGTATTCGTATACTTTATAAGGTCTCTTTTGCCAAGCCGTTAACAAATGATTAACAGGGACAATTAGCCAGGAAAGGCCCGCCAAACAAATAGGGTAAACAAAAAAGCCCCATTAGCTTGTGGACCACACCTCAGCTCCACTGGGGACCTGTTGTACCAGGCTGTTGGCAGACGTATACAGAAGTAATGGGATCCTGTATCCCCACACATGTAGTACCTTAACGTATTGACAGCCAAGTAAGCTAACATGGTTATTAATTAGCTGTAATAATAACACAAATCCTCTTAACAGAATGTCTGATGTAGGATGTCTAATGATGAAGCTGAGAATTTTAAGGTTGCCAACATTTTGTTTCCTCTTTGCCCTTGTCTATATAAAGAAAAGTATATCTAGTGGAACAGTGCTGTGGACCTTTTGCAGGCAGCATTGGCCTGCCAAGCTGTTTCTATGGCAATGTTCCATTCAGCCATAGAACTGCTTATTATGAGGCCACAAAGGTGGAGGGTACAAAATCTTCTCTCTATTAGCCATCAAACAGCTGCAAATAACTGAATGTTGCAGTAAAACTGAACACAAATGCATGAAGTGGTATTGTTAGGAAATATGAACAATTTAGTGCTTGGTTACTAGATAATGCAACTGTGTTTTAGTGGCTGAAACTATGCTGCAATTAGATTTGATATTGGCTGACCTTATGGCACGTAGTCTATCTACAATGAGGGAAGCTTGCTTCACCAACAAAAATTGAAGGATTGGTTTAACTTATTGTGTAAATACGTACTAATTAATTAATTACTCACTTGTATCATTTTGTTTCAGATACCATGGCATTTATACATGTGCTTTTTCTTTTACTTTTTGGACGGGCTGTTGATACAAAGCTCTGAACTTGCATGCACCATGTTTTATGTCAAACTGAAATCGGAGCTTATGAGTAGTATGAAATTTTAGTCTCGGGAACTCCTGAAATGCATGTCAAAAATTCAGGCCAATCTGCCCAAGTTGGATTTTAAGTATATAAAATTTTGTCTACAGATGTTATATTTGGATCACGATACAGAACACAAATTGAGCAAGCAGTTCCGTTTCTCATCTCTTGGAGGCAGTGTCGGGTAACCTGTCAACATAAAATCTCACAGAAGAAGCACAGTGAACGATGGACCAATCACAGCCCATGCTGTGTGACACTGGTACTCTTGCTTGGAAGGGGTTGTCACTCCAGAGCACTCTGCAGGTGCTCATAACGGTCGGAGGGAAATGTGCTCTGACCTTTAAGTTGTCATGGTTACAGCAAGCTGAAACAAGAAAGTTGAAAATGAATTTCGCTGGTTCCGGGAAAGGTGGGAATTATAATTTGTTTTTTCACTGAAGACCAAATACCTTTTATATAAATATAGAATTACTGCCTTATTTGCCATGAGAGCTTTTCCTTGTAACTTTTATAATACTTGTTCATGCATTTGACAAGCTATCTGACTGATCATGATGAAAAGCTGAAAGAACTTAAATAAGGGCTGAATATATCACATACTGTATATCACAATGATGTGAGATGCCTCAGAAGGAAAAAGAAAACAACCGATGCAAATGCGGAAAAGATGTAGTAGTGAGCCAGAGAACTGCTTATTATCATGGCCTTTGGGAAGAAACTACACTTTTTCCAGAGACACTTGTTACTAAAAGAGCTCTGCATCATGCATTTCCTTGCTCTGTGGAACGTCATGGTTGGCAATGCGGATGTGTAAGCAATGAGGTCATTGTGACCCCCTTTGTACAGTTCAAAGACCACTGTTGTTTTGCCACCATTGACAAGGACTTGTAATACTCCCATCGTCCTTCTTTGTGGATCCTGATGAGACTCCACCTCATCTGCAACTGGAGTTGATGGAACTTCAATGTGATAGCAAATTATATAGCCAACACCTGCAGCCCTCTCTCTCGTGTCTATTTTCCTTTAAGAGCAAGCTTCCAGAGAGGCACTCATTTGCAAAGACAATGTTAAGCTTGTTTGACTCCACGAATTTGCGTCAGGAGACAATCTATGTTATGACCCTGAACTTGAACCATTTGAAATCAAGACTAAATGACTTACACTTGTCTGCTGCTACTCTCCAATAACACCTTTGATATGCCTAAATTTTGCAATGTCTTTGTTTTATATATAAATAAAAATATTAAATAACAAAATATTTATGTGCCGCAATTCACTGGCGTAGCACAAGACTTTCCCCCGCCTCACACACTCATTCAGCTGGGATAGGCTACAGCTCCCTGTGGCCCGCCACAGCGGATGAAGCGGTAGACGATGAATGAATGAATTAATGTTTATGTGCTTCTTTGAGTGTGTTAATTATGGTCACCAGGGACTGTTGGCCTTCGGACACATTCACATTATCAAATCAGACCTTCCTCATAAAAAGTTTGACTGTTGACACAGATAACTCGGCAGACAAACTCTCACTCCTATTGCTACACCAGCAACCCCCCTACGCATTTCAACCACACTGGCTCTGGGGTGCCAGGGGTGGTGCATGAGTAATGTCACAGGTATATTTTATTCATGTTGATGGAGAGTTTAGGTGGCCTTGCCTGAGATTGGGAGACAATTTCAGCTGTCGGTGAACACCAATTTAATGGCCTGACTGGATGGGAAGAGGTGCAGCAGCTGGGGGAAGATGGCATGTAAAAGAAATGAACAACTAGGATATGTCAGACATGAGCAAAAAGCAGAGAGAGGGAAAAAGTGGCAGTGTAGCAAATGTCTCTGACTAGAAAAAGGCTAAGGGGGAAGACAATGTGCTGGTATATGCTCTTGGAACTGCCCCAGGGTGTACGCATTCCATGTTGAAATGCTCTGAAATGTTAGTGTTGGCCCATTTTACCTGTCGCGCATAGTGATACGGAATGTCACATCTGATATGCAAGTCCAAAGTGACATAAAGGTCCAGGTTAGAGGAAATACAAGGAAATGCAGAAAAACAGGATGTGCACATACAGGAGATGAAAGCACGCGACTATCCAAATGACATGTAAATAAGATTTGAATAATTTGATACACTGGAAAAAAATAATTATTTGTCACTATGAAAACATCTAGATCATTCAAAACACACATTTACAGTCAGAGATTCACACACAAGTATGTAGTAAAGTGACCTCCAACATGTCAAGTTTGTGTCCTTTCATGTTCGTAGAAGCTTCATTAGTGCAAACCAATAGCCTAAATTAAAGCTACAGGAACAGATTTAGAAAATGAGGACAACAAAACAGCTTGAGCTGAGAATCTGAAGTCAGCAAAGAAAAGCAGAGCAGACAGCCAACTCCTCACTCAAAGCAGTAAAGAAATGCCTCTGAACAGAAAAGGTTTTCACACATACTGTGAAAAGGATTTCCCTCCTGTTTTTCTTATGTCATGTTGTGATGATTAAAGAAATATACCATTATGTTGCCTTCTTTGAAAGAGCTTTAAACCATTACGACAGTGTTAGCTTTTGTCACAGCATGACAGGCAACATGAGCTGGAGCTTTACTGATACCAGGACATCAGCTTCTCTTGTTTCCTCAGCTTTCACCATTCACTGTTTCATAAAGCTACGGTCAACCTTTAGCCTCAAGCTGAACATGACAGGTTTTCACAGCCCTAATAACAAATAATCTCAGGATGTTTTTAAAGGGGAAATGGGAATTAAATTAAAGTGAACAAAGCCAAGTAAATTGGCTCGGTGGCATTTGTTATTTAGAGAGCGTTAATCCAGAGCTAAGCTGTCCAAGTAAGGGCAAGGGCAGAATGAGTTGTTGCCTTTCAATCAATCAATCAATCAATCAATCAATCAATCAATCAATCAATCAATCAATCAATCAACCAACCAAACAACCAACCAACCAACCAACCAATCAATCAATTAATCAAACAACAAAGATCACCTGTTCCATTTGTGCCAGATCTATTCAAAGACGGCTGTTCTGTGAACATCTGGAGAAGGCTGACTGTGACCACTCAAGTTGTGGCTCTTAGTTATGGGCTCATGCTTTTATACATGGTACATCAATATACATTGTACGTAATGTATAATCTTATAAATTTATATTTCTAAATAAATAGATGTTTTGCATTTGTGTAGTAGGTAGATAATTTTGACTTGGTCACTTTATAAATAGCTTGAGTTCTTGAAAGGTGTGAGAACAACTGGTTCAAATATAAGAAATATAAGAAATACAGTGTTGAATTAAGTACAGTTTGAATGTTCAAATTAAACAGAATGTACTGGAATACATAGACCATTTATGGGTGGAGAAATTGTGACTTGCAGACAGAAAATTGTTTAAGTTTCTAATAATTTGGATTTTTTAAAAAAATGTTGCTTATTTATAGGGTTATGGTTAGGTTTATGATTAACTATTAATCCTAATTATTTGTTTTCTCAGAACAAAGCAGTATTATTTCCATATGAAGATGATAGTATAAGTAATCAGGCTGTCTCTCCTGGCAAGGAATAATGTTGTTCTAGGAATGTACGGGGGTTAGCTAATTTATAGTGATATTATTCTGCTAATTATATGACATTTGACTGTGAAAAATACATGTCACAATGTTGGTTACAGGTCTAGTGTATCCACTCAAATATTAAATTTGCTGCTTTGCAGGATTTAGCTTTTATTGCCTCTTTAAGTGTGCTTCACAGGCTGCAGTTATGTGTGTTTTTAAACATTGCACATTATTAGGCCAGCCTATCTTTTACATGGAGCAGATTCAGGATTCTCTGCTTTGTATGCTAATGAATTCTCATGGAAAAAAAATCAGTTTGATTTACAGTTTGACCCTTACCATCCCAAACAGCATTACAAACAACTCTGATTTCCTTTTACCCATGCATTGGAGAAGACACAGAGGGCAATCATATTCATCTGTTGCCGCCCTCACTCGCATTCGCCAGGTCTGACTAAGAAGCCGCAGGGGTTGCGTGCTTACTGAATGAAATGTGAATAAATAGCAGACAGAGTGACCGAGAGATAGAAAGAGAGAGAAGGCAAGAGCATTAATTTCTCTTCTTCATTCATATTCACACGGTGGGGACTTTGCTTTCAGATGCGTGATCTTAAACAGATTTGTTGGCCCTCTCCCCTATCAGCGCATTTTCTCTGTCATGTATCAAAGCTGTCATGCACAAACCCTTAAATACTGCGTCATATCCTGCCTGAGCTAAAGCGATACTCACCACAGCATCTGACATGGCTTGGGTGTGGGGGGTAAGAGACTCCAGTGCATTGTGGGGATTGTGGCAAGAGACTGCGCCATATATCAATGGGGACATCGGCTGTCAGAATGTGAATGGGTTTTTGTCATGAATGAATAACTACCAGAAATATGCGGTGAGGGGAAGAAGAGAGCTTTACTTGAGTAAGCCTTTTAATCTCCTGTGATCCACACTCCAGGGCTCAACCACAGGGCAGGGGGGTTGTTGAAATAAACAGATTCCTCAATGGGAAAGGATGAAAACGAACAAGCTCTTCTTCTCACTGAAAAAGGAATATAACCAAGAAACAGTCTCCGACAGAGAATGCATCCAAGCCAATCCAACAGTGTACAGAGATGTGCTGTGCCAGTATTGTGCTGTATACCCATCTTTACTGACAGTCCCTTTGGGCTTGTGTCATCTAAAAAATTCTATTTCAGACTGTAGATCTAATTTTCCCACCCTATGGGAGAAATGGGAGAATTGGAAGCGTGTATTTGATTGTGAATATAGCACGTTGTGCTATATGTGTACAGCACTCCCACTCAAGTTATCCATTTGAACAAGCTTGCAATTAATTAACTAACTCCATTTAACTAAGATTGCTTTCATGCTGTTTTTAATCATCAATCACTATTAGAAGTTTTGTTTAAGATGTTTTTGCAAATTAATGAATTCAAGACATTCCTATAAAATTTTGAATGTAAAGCAGTACTTTTGAATGAAAATAGTATTGTTGAGTGGCTCACCCACACTTTCAACCATGTGTGGTAGACAGACAGGCTTCCCAGCGACTGGACTAGAGGAGTCATCCTATGCTTCTGGAAATATAAGGGTGACAGGCTAGTCTGCAGAAACCACAGAGGCATTACACTTCTCTCCATCTCCGGCAAGCTCTTCACCAGGATCTTGCTCACCTGTGCTCTCCCAGCCATCAGAAGTCACCGCCGTCTCCAGCAGGCTGGCTTCATGTCGTCTCCAGCAGGCTGGCTCCGCTACAAACCACATCTCTGCCGTTTGCCTGCTCATAGAGAGAAGACTGATGAATTCCGCAAAGATCGGCATCTATACATCGGGTTCATTGATTTGCCATGCCTTGCTCTGGAGTATCCTACAGACCCTTGGAGCACAACCTAAGATCATTGCCCTGCTCAAGCTGCTTTACAGCAACGCACAGAGCTGTGTCTATATCAACGGCAGTGACTCTGACTGGTTTCCCATCTCCACTGGCGATCGCCAGGTCTGCGTGGCTGCTCCTGACCTTTTTAACTGCATCATTGACCATCTGATGTCCAGGGTCTGTGAGCGAGTCTCTTGGGGTGTCCCTCGGCAACTACCACCTGACTAGCCTGGAGTATGCTGATGACACCATCCTGCTCAGCACATCCTACAGCCAGCTGAGTGATGCCCTAGACATATACAGAGAAGAGGCAGAGAAGCTTGGCCTTCAAGTGACCTAGATAAAAAACAAGTTCACCTCCCCTGCAGCTCGGTGATGACACTGTCAAGAGATGGATGGTGGAGCCTGTCAAGAGCTTTGTGTATCTGGGGTGCATAGTGGCGGACAATGGGGACCTTAAACCAGAGATTCTCCGCAGAAGAGCTCTGGCAGCATCAGCTCTGCAGTCTCTTTGGAAGCCACTCTGATGGCATCAGACCACTGTGCGGGACGAAGTTCCGAATTTACAACTCTGCCGTATTGTCAGTCTTGCTCTACGGCCTGGAAACTTGTCCCTTAAACAAGACCCTGGCTGCCAGTATAGATGGCTTTGATGGCAGGGCTCTTAGAACCATCGAAAACATCAGGTGGCCCCAGCGGGTTTCCAACAAAGTGCTCAGAGTCCACACGTGCTCTAGGCACGCCAGCCCAGAGCATCTTGCCAAGCTGCGCAATGTTGCACCCATTGGTTTGGTTATGTCCTCCACCTTCCACCCAACAAGAGCCATTGTCCAGTTTGACCCTAAGGCCGCAGGCTGGAAACAACCTCGAGTCAAGCCCTGCACCCAATGGATCGACGTCATTGTGGGCGACCTCCGATAACAGGGAGTCACTGAAGGACGCAGAGCGACTGACACAAGACTGCCAGAAAGAAAAAACTGGCTCATCTGATTGGCTCAAAGCACAGGGACGGGACCCTACTGACTGACTGAGTACTTTTGAATGAAAATAAAATATTTCCTAATTATGGGACCATATCACATAAACACAATTCACACATATCTAAAGTACATTTGAATGTGTTTGTATGATTGGCACATTTCACAAAAACTTCCTTGAAAACTGTTACAGAACTATTTTTCTTGTGATAGATAAGCAAACTGAGAAAAAATAGGGTAAGAGAAAAAGATATAGTCCCTCCCACATCTTCAAACAGTCCATACTGTGAGGAGGTGGGTGACACCATGAATGGGTGCTGGGCTAAAGTCGAGTGCAACAGACAAGGCTTTGTATGTTGAAACAAAGTCTTGTCTACTGCACAGTCCTTATACTGTAATGGTGCCATCCCAGAATACTGCCTGCTGCTATCCTGTCTGGCCTGACACTGCATCTCAAGGCAAATGTTGTCCCTTCTCCATGTCTTTCCCTTGGAGGATGATGACAGCGGATGTTGGGGGCTGAAGCAATGGTTGAGTCAAAAACTGCCTAGTATCAAACCATTGCCAAGACATGATTGTAGTCTTTACTTTTATATTAAATTGTTTCACTTCTTTCATCTTGTACCAGTGGTAATTCAGATAAGTTGATATAGCAGAAATGTAGCTCTAGGTCTGTCTCTCTAAATCAGTGTAACACCTGTGTCACAAAACACCTCTGTTGCCCACTGTACACCAGAATTTACAGGGACAGTGAGCAATGAAAAACGGTTATAACATGTCATGTTCTTCATTGTTCATGATCAAGGTTAAAGGAGGCTTTCTAAAATGGGCTGCAAATAGTATGTGTGAGTCTGTGTGTATTTGCTGGTCCCCAAAGGCCCAGTGGTTCCCCCTGACTAACTGTGTAATCGATCATAAAAAATGCTGACTAGCTCAGTCTGGACAAGAATCAGGGAGGCAGCAGTGTACAAGGGACATTGACTGAGTTAATGGCAGTTTATGTGATGGTGCATGACTGTATATACTGTATATGTTTGTGGTCATTGGTATAAACTATAAGTTCAGCTGGAATTTTAAACTGAATGATCATAATTTGTTTTTCTTAAAAAAAGGACATGGTTGATATTGTTTTGAAGTACTCATAAAATCTACAAATCCCATATATATTATCAAACTTCTGTATATGCTGCAGCTACCAAGTTGACAAGTCCAACAATCTAAAGAGAAAAAAACATGAAACTTGGTTGAAAAATCTGAAAAAACCATGGTTTGTGTAAGGATACTTTAAATATGTTTCTCAAATTCTTTATCGTATTAAGAAAAAAAAAGACAATTCAATCATTTTTTCGTTCACTATAGAAATTTCATTGATATTTTTGTAATACTAGAACCACAAATAAATTAATGTTATTGGACATATAGACTCATGAATTCAGAGTTTCTCAAAGCTGTCACACCCAAACTAGGACTGGAACCCAAATGCATGACTCATAATGGGAAGTGGCAATCAATAATCTTTAATAATAAAGTACCAACTGAAAATCACTCTCACAGAGATAAATGACTTGACCATGAAAAGGAGCAAAGTTTCAAAACAATATGGCCAGATACATTCCTGACTGGAGGGAGTATAACGCAACCACCATTGACTGTAAAACCCTGATGCAATGTTAATGGCACAGTCACGTCAGTTGTCTGACAAAATTCAATATGGATTCTAACGATTTTTATTTGAATCGTTTCAGCTTTTACTTGGATCCAAACGTACACTTTAATGCAGCCATCAAACACCTCTGTTCTGGAGCCTGACACTTGCATGGATGTATTACTGCACCACTGGGCCTTTGGGTTTTTCAGGACAACTGCTTCATTTAAAACAATGGAATACATAGGACCTTTTGGATGTACGACATAATTTTTTGACATGTTTAAGATCATTTTCAGGATTTGAGTAAATTCTATTAAGATTCCATCTTTTCAGAATAAATGATACAAAGGATTCTGTTCCTGGGGGATTGCAGCATGTAATGCAATCAATATTTTCCTGAATGACAGTGTATTAAACCACCCACACGATTCCTATTACGTATTGCAAATTTTGCAGGAACAAGCTATTTAGCATTAACATTTTGTTCTGAATACACATGAACCATTGACTTGTGTCTTAAATCATTTAAATAACTCTTTTAGGCCTTGGCTGTGTTTTAATCAGGGCTTAGAACCAGAATTTTTTGCCAGTCGGTTCGTTCCGAACAGAAACAGTATTATGGCGCTTCCAGTTTTACGTGAACTGACGGTCCTGAATCGGTTAGAGCAGAAAAATATAGTTCCCAAACCGGTTAACAACGTTCCCTGTAAATATAAATAGGTAGATAGCTTCAAGACTTTTAAATTGGCATTTAAAGCAATTAGTTTACATAATGTAGATATGTTCCTACAGTAAACAGAACAACGACACTGATCCAGTTACGGAACAGAGGATGGAAAATCAGCAGAAGACGGAGGAGCTGTGGCAGCTTATGATGCAACAAAGTTTGCATATGTCACAGTTCACCGGATAGCAAACATGTGAAGCTCTGAAAGAAGCATCTTGTGATTGGTCAAGCACAGAAAGAAAACACCGATAAATGTCCATAGTGTCCGAGGAAGTCCACGGGAGGAGATTAATTGCTACAGAGCGCTGGCAGTACAGGACACACTGCATTGGCAGCCAATGAGTTAATGTCTAAATCAAAAAATTTTTCAGACTGACAGACTGCAGTGCTTGCCTGCTATGCATATAATTGAGGTTGGGAGACTGCCTTTTCCTTGACTGTTGAGGATATCCCTCAACTTCTCTCAGCTGTCATCACGCATTGAGTGAATGACAGGAAGGAAAACATGAGGTCAGATATTTTTTTCAAGAATGAAAAATAAACAAAAAAGGTATTAACCGGTTACAATTATTTTCCATTCGGATTCTTCCATTCTTTTCCGGAACATTAAAAAATCTAAAGTTTTTGGTTTCATTTTCGTTCCTGGCAAATACTAAAAGTTTTTGGTTTTTGTTCTCTTTCCATGAACCGGTTCAAAGTCCTGGTTTTGATAGGTCCCATTGTCTTTGGCTGGAGCTTTAGTTACCATTATCCTCAACTGGCGACCATGTGAAATTACAATTTTAAATACATTTGATGATGAATTTGTTAGTTTTTAACAAAAAAAAGGACATCCTACTAAATTGCACATGTAATTACATCAACCACAAATTATGATTTGATGAGCTCTGCTTAATCTTCTCAAACATTTAAATAACATAATATAAAGGACAAAATGACTCCAAGAATCCACCCCATGTGAAGCCAGTAACACAAATGCACGTGGTCAAGCTGTTTGTCCTTCTTTAATCCAGTTTAAATGGAGTCTGTAATACAGAACCTCATCCTTTGTGGTAGACCCTGGTTTGCCTTTCATCTCCCAGGGATTGTTTATTTCCAGTAATTAGGCCATTCATCACTCTAATGGGAAAATCCCCCTGCACTAAATAACATCTTTTCTGTCTGTACATGCATTAAATCCTGGCACAGCATCTTGAGACAGTGGACAATTTCCCTTCTCATGCTATCACATATCGCAGGGGATGTGATATAAAAATTGTGTGTGTAATACCAAGATCACACAATCTATCCAATTTTATTGTATATGAAGGTCATGCTTCTCGCTGTGGTTAAGTACTTTAATTGTTTGTTGAATATGCATTTGTTAATATTAGCTAATGTGACGTGATGATGTAAAATGAGTTACATTAACACCATCAACAATGAGCATATGCTAAAATTACGTTCTAAATTAGTTCTACAAAATGTAGTAGGTTACGTTGACAGACAGACAGACAGATCTTTTTGTTATTACCTCAAAGCTAGTGGATGATATGCTGTAAGTGGATGTGCCTGGGTCATATGTTACGATAAATGCTGCTGTTAACGAATTATGTTTCACTTATTTGAACTGTTGTGGATTAGCCATTACAACAGTACCATGACATCTCCACATGAATATGGGGAGATCTTGACCCAACAAAATGTTTTTTTTTTCAAACCACTCAGCTCCACTCAGGAATAAGCTGCAGGCGTGAATGATGCAATGATGAAAAGTTCTGTATTAACAAAATTTATATATAGTTATATGTATTTTCCCTGAGACAAGTTTGATAGAAGCTTTTACCTAATTGTGCACTGTAAGAATAACTTGGAAAACCTTTACTCAGAGTGCACTCAGCTAAACAATGTAATCATTCAGTTCTGTCTCATTCAAGTTCTAACTTTTTCTTACTTCACAGTGAAGAATGGCTATTGTGGCAAGGACAAATAACTTGGAAAGCCACAGGAAGAGAACGAGGAGTGTACTAATGAAACATCAGTGGGTGGCGTGCTGACGAGAGATTCGTGAGTTGATGGCTTAGGCAGAACTGCTTCTCCATTCATTACTTTGTTCTGTTGTATTGGCAGGGGATGAAGTCCAAAGCCTTCTCTTGTCCACTGGGGAATGAGTGGACGAGCTGGACTCATCTACCTCTCCGATCACCACTCACCTCGCTGAGGGTGTCATTGTGTCCATTTCCTCTTAATTAAGATAGGCTTTAATGGACTTTTTTCACTCTCCTGGCAAAGAGAGATAGAGTCTAGTGAGATGTAAAGGGACACATAAGACTGTGGATGAATGTGTTCTCCCTCTCTTTTCACCTCTACATCAGGTTTGAGTGACTTAGAACTCCCCTTCAAAAAAGACAGGTCACTCTCTCAATACCTGCTCTCACAGAGACAGGAATGAAAAAAGATGATCTGTTTTCACTGTTTTTATCAGTTGTTGCCATTTATATCAGTATTTATACTTTACTAAGTTGGATCTACTACCTATTCACTGTGGGTCACTTTTATGTTCCATGTCTGTGATTCATCTTAATGTCTTTGACTTCATCCCTTGTCCTTCAGGGTAATTCTACATTTGTGTGGCCTATGCTCAAAATTATGCTCAAAGATTAATGTCTGTATTAGGGATGAGCAAGTACACCACTATCTGTATCTGTTCAACCAACTAGATTATCTGTATCCGAATCTGTACTCGGAATGGGCGGGGCTTAAACCGGAAGTGGGTGTAGTCTGACCAGAAATGGGCGGGGCTTAAATCACTACATTATTTTAAGTCTAAAATTGATATGGATTGATCACAAGTTGCTATATTTATTGTTTATTTTAAAACTATTTACAGAACAACCTCGAAATTGAGATTCAAATCAATGTTTTTGATCACAGAACAAGTTTTTTATGGAACTAAGTCAGAACATACTTACCGAAGAGTATATTCTCATAGTTTAACCCCATAAAAGGGGGTTAATCTTTTATGAGATCAGTGCTTATTTTAGTCTTGCATCAAAATCTTTTATATATTTTAATGCGTGCATGTGATCGTCACCAATCCTCTGGTAACTAAATTGTCAGTCTTTATTAGAATTTCCTATTGTGAGCCAGAGAGGGGGGTGCTGCACCTCTGTGAGTAAAGGGGGTAGGAAAAAGGAGACAGGGAGAGAGAACATAAACAAGGTAGTGGATAGACAGGCAGTGCTGTTGGAGTGAAAAAGGTTTAGGCTGTTTTATTCTATGTTAGAACTGATATCTCAACACCAATGTTACAAAACATCAGATTAGTGGAAGTCCTGATAGTATAGAATAGGCCACCAGAGAAAACCAGTGTAGGAGGAAGATAGAGGGCATAAGATTGGGATGACTGAAGTGAGACTCATCACGTTCTGACGGGACCCAATGGTTCTCAATAATTGGACTCGACAGGAGCTGGTAAGCCCTGAACCAACATGCATGTGTGATGAAACCAATACCCAGATAGGCTAGCAGAACTCAACAGGGTGATGCCAACTGAGCACTCCCAACCCCGGCAGCCAGGAGCATCAAGAAGCCACCACCCAAAGGCAGCGGCCGCCACCGCCAGGGCGCACGGCCAGGCCCAAGGGGCACGAGGCAAGGAGGCCCCCCCATCAGCCCCCCCCCATCCCATCCCGCCCCGCCACACCCCCCAACCCCCCCACCCCCATCCACCACGTCCACACCCCGCCCAACCCCTCAACCCCAGGGGACAGGAATGCCCCTCGCAGCCCCAGGGGTCAGCCGCAGTGACCGGGCGACATGTGACTCACCCCCCTACACAGCTATGTCTCGGTTAAAATATTTATAAAGTATAGAATTATTAATTTGAACACAGTTTAGAAAAAACAGGTAAAAAAAAAAGACGAGTGGAGGCGGTGGTTAAATGCTCGCGTACGTGCAACAAAAAAACAACAACAAGAAAGTTCACCAGGTAACCAAACACCGAAATAGAGGCAAGCTGAAGAAAACGTAAGAAGACATGAGGAACAGTGAAGCCACCAACAGAGATCAGTAATTGTCTGCGTGTGCCGGAGAGTGAGACAGGGACAAACTCCGCTCTAACTGCAGTCTGTAGGGAGGGGCGGGAAGTATGTGTGACTGGCCAATCACAGAGCATGAAAACAGTCAGGATGATTTTCCTTCAGTCCGATCACGAGTATTAACGGGTTTTATTCGTATCGTACTTGTCAAAAATGTGTTATCCGTACCGGATACTTGTATGAAACGAGTATCCGGCACTGCAGAGACACAAACAACCATGCATGCTCACATTTACACCTACAGACAATTTGGAACAATCAATTCACCTTCTTCTTCTTCTTTTGGGTTTTCCCTTCAGGGGTCGCCAAAGTGAAGAGTGGCTTGTGCCCTCTTGCAGCTACATCAATTCACCTAAGTTGTATATTTTTAGAGGTGGCCGGGGAACCCGGGGAGAACTCAAACAGACACGAGTAGAACATACAAACGTGGCACATAAAAGATTTGAACCTGGAACCTTCTGTCTGCGAGGTGACAGCACTACACACTACGCCACCGTGCATCATAAAAATCTTTTTGATTGAACTTTATAGTTACCTACTTTCACTGATGAATAATTAATAAATTAATCAATTTAATTATTTTAGTAATGTATGCCCCCACAAATCAAAAGGCCAACAAATGAAGATGTGAAGAAACTAATGTTGTCTTTAACTTTACTTGTGTTTTACATCACCTGCCGCATTCTTTAATTCATTACTTTGTAATACAAATGTATTATTTAGTGAACTTTGCCACGTAAAGCTGTCAAGTAGTGTTGTGGAAAATAATGGAAAAAAATACATCAGTCATCAGATGCCCTCCTATGTACATGCATGTACATTTTGTTCTGTGTCAGCTGCTGAAACATATCTCCGACTGAATGATGACATGAAATCAGCAGTTGCAAAAAATAAAGATAGACAAATAACATTCCCTCACCACATCAACTATCAAATGCAGATTATGCATGCAACAGAGGGACTCTCATTAGTCAAACTCTTGTATGACATGATAATGTATCAAATTAGGTAGCTCATTAGCCAGAAACTAGGTGATAGGCGAGTTCATCTGATGTGCATGTGCCCTCTCTGGATTCAACACTGATGAAAATGTTATTGGATAAGGAGGACATGTTTCAATGGTAGGATGTTTTGCAGCTCACCTTTAAAGGTTGTACACGTGGTGGGGGGGATGAAGCCAATTTTCATGCACCTGTTCCAGATTACTGTAAAATCTGGCAGTGTGGCTAACAATTCTGAGAATAAAATACCACAGTGGAAAGGCATCGCATAAAAAGTAACATTGTTGCATCACTTTAACGCTCAACGTCCTCATTGAAATATTCATTTATTAAGATAGTTGGTCAAACATGAATTTAAACAGGTCAGGATATGTGGTCATATGCAATGAATAGATCAACACTGTATCAGTGAGAATGTGAAGAAAATATCATAAAAATAATGATCATGAAATTAATGTTGTACATGCAAACAAAACCTTCAAATATATAAAATGAAATAGTTTGATTGGTAAAAGTTCACCAAAATATGCCTGTCCAACTGTCAAGAGTGGAGTTTGATATTCTACAGCCAGGAAAGGCGGTATGCATCAATCTGATTTTTTTTTTTTTCATCTTCAAAAGGAATGAAGGTGATTGCTTAAATTACTGTTGGAGGATGGTGTCGGAAAAGGAAGCGAGTACTTCAAATAGATGAGCTTCTCCACCAGCGCCCACCATCATTTTACACAAATTTAATCGGAGACATACTGTATCTTCATACGTTGGCCACTTCTGTAACCTGAACAGTTACAGAGTAACACTAACATATCACACATATTTTTCACTTTCTTACTCTTCGTCTCTCACATGCAAATGTTCTTCCAAGACATTATATTAATTAATACAGTTTCCCAATTGATAAAATTAAAGCACTGAGTCAATCAAGGGATGTTTAATGAATAGATTTTATTTTGGAACAATTCACTGTATACACCCAAAGACCCATTACTTCTGTGGAGAATATTAACCTCAACATGACTATTGAACAACAAACTGCAATGCTAACTTCAGCAATTATCACTACTATTTATCACTAAAAATGCAATAAGATCTAAAACTCCATATTTAACCTGCAATGTGGTTTGTCTGTCAGTGACATTAATTAGCTAAACACTCCACACACTTGCCTGGCTTATTTTTCACAAGATCAGATCCCTTTACCCCCAACCCACAGGAGCTGAGCTCTTCAAGGCTTTGATTCTTTTTCTGTGTTTTTGACACCATGTATTTGCACTTCAAGGGCCCTTCCCCTCTGTTCTGGCAAACAAAATCAAAAATCATTGCTGGATGAAATCTCTAAAGATGCACGAGTGTAATAATTGTACCAAAGACACCTGATCCACTGATAATCCTTTGGTTAAGATTAAGAGTTAATCAACACTGCATTTCATTTATAGGCAAAATGCTTTCATACACACACACGCACACACACAAGATCTTCTTCAACATTACAGCAGTCTCAGTCAGTCTCACATTGACCAGAGTGTAGTATATTCATTCATTCATTCATTCATTCATTCATTCATTCATCTTCTGCCATTGCGGATAGCTGGAGCCTGTCCCAACTGGCGTGGGCGTGAGGCGGTAGAAAGTCCGGGCGCGAAGCCAGTGCAATGCAGAGCCACAAAGAGACGCACACAAACACTCACACCTACGGTCAATTTGTAACGGCCAATTAAACTGAAGTGCATGTTTTTGGAGGTGAGAGGAGGCCAGAGAACCCGGAGAGAACATGCAAACTCGAACCTGGAACCTCCTTGCTGTGTGGTGACAGTGCTACCCACTGCGCCACCGTGCCGCCTGAGTGCACTATATGAAGGACAAAAATGTTTGAATATTGAAGCAAATAAAGAGCACAGCTGAGGCCCTGTTTATTCTATAATGGGAACAGAGGGGTAGAAGTCAATCAATCAATCAGGTTTTATTTATATAGCGCTTAATAATGGCAATATTTCAAAGCGCTTTCACAGACAGAAAAACTCAACCGAACCCTCCAGAGACTGTGGCGGGGAAAAACTTCCTCTGTGAGGAAGAAACTCTAGGCAGGACCCAGACTCTTTTGGGCGGACATCCGCCTGGCCCGGTTGGGTGGAAATATAAAAATAAAGATAAGGTCAGGGTAAGAGAGAGTGACAGAGAGAGAGAGGCAGATAAGCCAGATAGAGTCAGTGTCTTTATGACTAAGGTTAGGCGATTTGATGCAGGCACTGAGGTGGGGACGGGAAAGTCAGGCTGCGTTCATCGACTCCTGGGTTGTTGTCTTCAATACAAGTTCCCCATCATGTAGTTGGTAAGTTCAGAGCACAGTTAAAGCTTCATGGATGACTGCATTGTAGCACGGAGGACGAAAGGAAGCAGGACCCCAGGAGATGCTTAGATGAGGGGTCTTGTTCACCAGTGAGGGAAGGATAGAACGTGAGATTGAAAGACAGATCGGTGCAGCTTCTGCAGTGATGCGGTCACTTTATAGGTCTGTTGTGGTGAAGAAGGAGCTGAGTCGCAAGCGAAGCTCTCGATTTACCAGGCAATGTACGTCCTACTCTCACCTATGGTCATGAGCTTTGGGTCATGACTGAAAGGACAAGATCCCGGATACAAGCGGCTGAAATGAGTTTCCTCCGTAGAGTGGCTGAGCGCACCCTTAGAGATAAGGTGAGGAGCTCAGTCACCAGGGAGGAACTCAGAGCTGGTGGAGGTGTCTGGGGAGAGGGAAGTATGGGCATCCCTGCTAAGACTTGCCCCCGCAACCTGGCCCCGGATAAGCGGTAGACGATGGATGGATGGATGGATGAGGGGTGATACTGGTGGGATGTGCGGATGTGGGGCGAACCTGAAAAAACCTGTAAGGTCATAGAGCACAGAAACTTCATGGAAGAAGTCGAGTTAGTAGGGTGTGATTGGAGACTAGGAGTAACAGAGAGGATCAGAGAGAAGAAGGATGAGAGAGGAGCTCAGTGTATTCTTGTGCAATGTTTGTCATTTCTGAAAAAAAAACAAACACTTTTTCTTCCCCTTCAAGGGCTCGAGATTAACTTTTTGGTGCTCCCTAATTTAGAAGTTAGTAGCACCAGCTAAGACTTTAGGAGCACCTACCAATAAGCAAGGCAGTGACGGAGCGATAGAGACTCCGCTCCGTCCATCTCCGTTTCGCGTGCCTCTCTCCCTCGCCCAGGAGAGCGGCCGCAGCTGCGCTCTCATTGTTTCCTGGCAGGACTGCGTTCCTGCTCAGACTGTTTCGCACACATTCTCCAGCAGGTCCACACTCACGTGTCCGCAGCAAACAAACTGTCGTGGTAGTGCGTTCGAGGGTGCACACTTGACGCCTACGCGTTTTCCCAACATCCACATAAAACTGTACGAGAGACGCTCACCTGAGGATGCTGCATTGATCTGCCTCCGGGTCAGGGGCCAAACCGAGGCACTACCTGGGTGTGGCTTAAATAGTGCATTGTGGCGCGCTGTCAGGCCAGCCCGGTACCTGGACTGAATCATTTTGGTTATTATTGGATTGTTTTGCATTTTAAAACATCACTAAAAGATGTTTCATGTTGCTCCAAACTTCACCATGCCTTTAGTGAACATTCGTTTGCATTTTTCTCGGTCATTTTGCCCTCAGCTCAGACTTCAGGGGATAATTCTGCTCAAAAGATCTGTGCTTTGTTTCACAGTGGTGCTTCATGTTACCACTTTTAATTCATGCTATATGTTCAGATCATATGAGGTAAAATGGTTTTGAACTGCCTGACGGAGGAATAAACTTAAATTTGGATCCGGACCGCGGTCTGCCATTTGGTGACCCCTGCTCTGTGGAGAGACAGAGAAAGAGCAAGAGAGAGAAGAGGAGAAAAAGGCGCACCAGATTTTTTCCCCGAGTCGCACCAGTGCTCCCAAATATATTTAATAGTCGCACTGGTTAAAATTTGGGCGCATATGCGACAAAAATGGTCGCAATTTCGAGCCCTGCCCTGCTCCTTCCTGCAAACACAGACACACGTTCACACACATATACACATCATATCACATCACAAGGACAAAACGCACAATAATCACAGCTGTGAGTATCCATTATGTTTTAAAAGGGTGGAAAATGATTGATGCACAAATGAATTAAAGTTCAATTGAAGGACGTGGCTTAAAGTTATAGCAGCCATTCATCAATTATATCCTCAAACACCCTTTCCAAAGTGGAAAAAAGGACATTGCACAGTGTCCTTACTTACTATTGTTTTATCCACGTCATGGCCACAGCAGAACGCAATGACTATTTTTTTCTGATTTAAGAAGAAAGGACAACCCTCCCATGAATATATTTAGAAACTAGAAAGTCTCAAAACACAAATTAAAATTGTAAGAACGGAGCTGCTGGAATACTTGGACAACTGATATCATAAGCAAATTTGAGGTGGCACAATGGAGCAGAACCCAAAATCTCGTGAACATATCCCATATACCATCCTTCCACACTCGTCATATTCTTGTCTACAGTCGCTTGCCTGCCTTGTGTGTCACAGATTTTAGCTGGCTATGGACAAGAGACACACTCACATCTATGGACAATACAATGTGACCAATTAATCTAAGCTGCATGTTTTTAGGGTTAAGGTTAGCCAGACAACCCGGAGAGAACTCGTACAGTCACAGGGAGAACATACAATCTCCAAAAAAAAAAAAAAATCAAACTCTGAACAGCACTACCCAATGTGCCACCTTGCTACCAACAAAAGAAAAATAAAATAAAATCTAAGGGTAGTACATCTCAAAATTCCAGATCAAGAAGGACAAAAATTATGGGAAATCATATACAGTGGTACCTCTACTTATGAACGTTTCTTCATACAAAATTTCCAAGTTACGAAACGCCTCAACAGGAAAATATTGGCTCTAGTCACGAAAGAAATTTCAAGATACAAAAGATAAAAATACAGTATGGGCTGCTACTTGCAGCTCCCAAAGGTTCCTGAACGCAACATTCTTATAGCTGCTCTGCCATTGGCTATTACCTAGCATCCTGGCATCCCATTGGCTAAGAGGGACCTCTATGTGTAGCTAGATAGGTGTCTCTGCAGCGTCCTTGTCATTTGGCCCTCGACCCATGAGGTGTTCTGATAGTTTTACGTAAATATATTAACTTTTAGAGTATTCACTATGGACCCCGAGAAAGTGACGGAGAAAAGAGGAAAAGACGAAGACAAGAGTTTTTTTGTCCATACAAAGCAAGAGATAATAGAAAAGAATGAAAAAGGGATGCGTTTGGTTGATCTCGCCAAAGAATATGGCCATGAAGCATCTACAATCACCACGTTATTAAAACAAAAGGAAGCCATAAAACACCGAGAGTTTAAGGCATCGTTTGGGTGGTTGGAGAAGTTCAAAAGGAGGACTGGAATTCACTGTTGTTCGGCATGGTGAGGCAGGAGCGCATGAACCAAAGAGGGCAAAAAACCATGAGGACAGCAGTTAAAAGGAAAATGACCATCATTTTTATTCTTTACTCTATTCTTTGATTTTTACATTACGCACAACTCTCATTTATTGTGTAATAATCTAATTGGAACATGTATTTGTTACATGTTTTGATGCATTTTTATGCTTTATAAAATATTTATGTCTGAATTGTGAGGGGCTTGGAATGGATTAGGTCATTTGTATGGAAAACGTGTCTGTACTTACAAAATTTTCTACTTACAAAATTTCTTCCAGAACTAATTAATTTCATAATTATAGGTACCACTGTACTCTTAAGGCTAGTTGAACTTCACAATCCATAGCGCTTGGTTCATATTTGTGACTTCATCAGTAAGGCCAAAAATCATCCCAGAATCTTTTTTCAAATCTAATCACGTACTGCATTTCTAACATGCCTGGTTATGTATTCTGTTAAAGATCAGACAATGTCTGTAACACCTTTTTGCCTACAACTGAGCTTGGAACCAAAAGCAATAAAGGGCCTAGTTTCCTTGACATTTTTGTAGCTTACCCCTGTCAATTCTACTATACATTGTTTCTCAATACATAATCCATAATAGGAAATTTTGATCAGGTACTTGTTGGTGGTGCTAAAGTCGAAAAGCCTTAATCTGTGAGGGTGATTTCAGAATGGTATCCCTGGGTCGTGTTGAGAGGAGAAGAAACTGATCTGGTCGTGACTTTGTGTGTATAACAGCGGATTACCTGAGAACAAGTGAGTAGAGGAGAGAAGGACAGGAACAAACAAAGAATTTTTATAGGTAGGATGATGAGTATTCCTTGTATTTGAAGGCATAAATGGATTTGTGACCACATTCATGACTTGAAAAGTTCATGACGATTTTTTTTTTTCTCGCAGGATAACGATATTGTATTTGTGTGCATATAAAAAGTATAGGCTTGTTGTATTAAATGTTGATCTTATTTTCTCCATAGATCCCAAGCGTGCTTCCAGGCTGGAGTTAGACCTCTAAGATGTCGGTCATATTTTTTCTATAGTGACCTACAACTTATTGAACTCCTGATTAGTTAGCATGGCACCACAAGCATCCTGGTGTCAAAGTACTTTGTGGCTGCTTTAATGTTTTGATCATGTACTGTCAATCTAAACAATTTATTTTAACTCATTTAATTCTATTTATTTCCATTTCATTGTTGTTTAGATGTAACCGCCTTTCTTCAGTTGTCAAATAACTGTGTGAAAATAAGCGTTACATTGTATACTACTGCATATATGCACACAACTACATGATTATTTACAGTGGATAAATAACTGCCAATGACAAATGTCTCTATGGCTAACAAAGAATGAAGCAACTAACAAAGATCACCTCAGCATGACAACATGACATATTCACATAATGAAGGAGGGGACAGCTACACATTCAGACACATGCCCTGCATCTTTTGAACAGATTTTTGGTGCAGCAGTGCATTAGTGGCAGCTATTGTATTGTAGCAGAGTGTTCACATCTCTCATTATGCATGACCATGCCACTAGTGGAAGAGAGATTAGAGGGCAGATTAGAAAGACTCCATTATTTTATGTCCCAAATGGTTTTAAAATCAATGGTCCAAACAAAGAGCGTGATTTTCATTCCAATAATAGTACAACCCACTTTGACAATAGTTTTCACTGAAACTTCAGTTGTATAATGTGGAGCACATGCTAGACAACTCTTTCACTGTTGTTTTTTATTATTATTATTATTATTATTATTAACAACAACAACAACAACAACAACAACAATAATAATAATAATAATAATAACAATATTTTACTATATTCAACATTGGCTGAGCTCTAATTAGCTTTCTGTCCAAAATTAAATACCACACAATTACATTGAAGAATAGTATTACTGCTTTTGGTGAAACATCACGATGATAGATGGACATAGCCATTTGCTTTCCATCACATAAAAACAAAAAATTACCCAAGATTTCTAACTTCTACACTCAACACTTCTGCTGAGCCACCAAAAGCCCTTTAGGGTCTGAATGAAAATAAATTTCATAATATTAAAAACACATCTTCTCTTCTCATGTAAGTCAGCCTCCAGTTAAATGTGCTTTTTTAACTTTAACCTACAATTACATGTTTGAGCCAAAATTTGAAGAGCTTGACACTAACAGACACTTTTCAAACTAATTGCCTGACATATAAGGTTTGTCTGTGACTATTAATATACAAGATTTGGAAGTCAATCTGATTCCAAGTGGAAACCTGAAGCCTCCATTGCACATACACTGTAAATGTGGACACAAGAGACAACAGTTTATGCTCAAGAAATTCACTAAAAATCATCTAAAATCTGTTTTACTAAGGGGCAGGTAAAAGTAAAACACATTAAAACAGTAACCAAGAAAACGATTTGGTTGTTTCCAAACACCACATTGAATTAGCTTAAAGGTGTTATGTTTGTGTGTCTTTAAAGGAGAGCTGGACACCCTATTTAACTCTTTTTCATCCACACATATTCAGGTAATCATTTATAGGATCCTTCTAACATGGGCGCAGCCAATGTTTAGGCAGAGAATGATGTGAGTCATTTTCAGGATCTTGTGTTCATCATTTACATTTTGCATGGAAAAAATAGAGAATTTCTCTGAATGCCTTGTTAAATATGCAGAGAGGATCTTCAATTTTCATCTCATACACAACTGCACTGTTAAGATGAAGTAGACTGAAGGGAAGGTGCCTGAAGAACAGCCAGACAAAAGGATGATCATTTTTCATTCTGATGCTTTCTTTAGCGCGAGGCTAAAAGGAGTACAGAAACACAGCAAAACAAGAAAAAAAGAATCACAATACAAAATGCTAATATACATTGAAGTTAATTAAATGATGTTGGGTCTGATTTTATCTGACAGGGAGGTAATTTGTCTTTCTTTAGCTGCCTAGAGACTATTATTGTACGTGTGTGTGTGTGTGTGTGTGTGTGTGTGTGTGTGTGTGTGTGTGTGGTAATAGCTCTGCACTAGTGGCTCATTCACCTGCATTGTTTGTGACTATACCTATGTATATATGTAATGTGAATCACATGCACATCATCTGGAACGTGTTAGCTTGATCACTCAGGTGAGCAATGCCTTGTGCAATCACAGTATTCACAGCAGTATTTGCAATAATCATAAAAAACATTACATATTTATTATTGCTTAAATTATCAACCAAGTTTATGTCCTGTTATCTATGAAATCATTAAATAGTTATGCTCATTTATTTGCATAGTGGTTTTAGAAATAATGGTTAAAAAGTTAATTTGTTTAACAGTGATCTACTGTAAAGAAAATTACTGCAGCAGGTGCGGTCATCAGGGTGAAAACCTATTGTAGTGTATAAATTTACTTTACGTTGACACGTACATACACATATACATTTGACTGGTTGGAGTAAGTACATTCTTACAGAGACCTTAAAAAAACTGTTGATAGTTGCAACACTCTCTTGGTGTGCTTCATTTACATGAATGTCATTCTGGCTCTCTTAACTTTTCGTCAGACTTGTCGTGTCAAGTTTTAATGGAGACTGTTCAGTACAGAAGGTGGTGATGGAAAGGGTGCAGCAGCAGAGCTTGACATGAATTGTTTGGATGACCAGGCTTTAATTCCCAGGCCCTCCTCTATAAGCATCCACTACACATTTCAGCGTCCAGCGATCCTTGTGGTTTGAGTATGCGAAGAGCTCAATGAACGGAGGATGGATGTTGGAGGATTTAAAAGTTTTCCCAATGCTACTGATCTAATATGAAACTGAAATGCTGCAAAGACAAGGTCAAGAGGGAGTTCTACTATATACTGTAATAGTTCAAAGGCTAAATCCAAAGAAAGAGTAATTGTCCTTTAATAAAAAAGCAACTACAAAAGGACACACACACACACACACGGGGACTGGATGTGATTGGCAAGATGTCACCACAAGATGCTTGGAAGCATTCAGGCAAGTGTTTGGCACCACCCCAGAGGTTGATGAGCGTTGGTTATGGTCAGCACTGTTTCACATATAGAATTATGTCTTAAAATATTTTCTGTCATTTGGATGAAAAATAGGATTGAATGTAAATTTGCAAATTGTTGCATAAAAGCAAGAATCTCATGTTTATTGCTATTGGTGTGATAAATGTGACTTCACAGCATTAAAACATCACACTATTTGGTTAAAGCAATCTTGGGGAAGCTCTGTTTTCTGGAATCACAGTCAACATTTTTGTACATGGAAGAAGAGGAACTGAGGCAAAGGTGATTGAATTCATATACATTTTTATTGAAGGGGATTTTTGATTTATATAACTGTTGAAAACCTGACGCAAACAGAGGATGACCTCACAGCTAGCATGAAACTTAAAAGAATCTATCCCAACAAACACATTTTTCTGTGACTTTTTTTTGTTTTTTTGTTGGATAAAATCCAAAAACATTGTCTGCCAGAACATTCTCCTTGTAGCACGGCATTGAATAATAGCGCTATGACCTCAGCAATTTTTGTCAAGTTGACCAAAGCTGACAAATATGCTCTCTCTTCAGTGGGAACAATTTATACTTTAAAATTTGTGTCAAGGGATAAAGATGCCACTACCAGAAAAATTCAATTTATTGTGATGTAGGTAGACCATAACCCATACTGTATGATAACAGACAGACATTCATATGAACCTAAAAAATAAGTAGAATGAATGGTACAATGCTCTCCACATTTCAGCATCTGATGTGGTGCTTCATTTTTACTGATTTCTATTTGTATGTTGCTTTTATTCTCTATATATACCATAAATGTAGCTTCTTCGTCCATAAGTTTCACAGACCTGATAAGTCTAATAACTAGGGTTGAGCTGGGTACTCGTTTCAGATGAGTATCTGGCATGGATAAAGCATTTTTGACGAGTACAAGCATGATACAACTCTACTCGTCAATACTCGTGCTAAAAAGAAAAAAGAAAAAAAATTAGAAAGTTGTGTTGAGTATGACAATTCTTGTTCATGCATACTATATAGTTTCCTATTGCATGCATTGTATTCATTAACTTCTGGTTCTGAGTGCATAAAAAAACTAAATAGTTTATAGTTTATTATTGTGATCAAAAGCATTGAATCTCAATTCTGAGGCTGTTCTGTAAATATTCATAAGAATATTCATGTTTTGAGTTCATAAAACACTTGTTCTGTAAATAGCTCTCCTACTTTTGTGATCAAAAACATTGATTTAGATCTCAATTTTGAGGCTTCTGATCAATCCATACTAATTTCAGACTTACAATAATGTACTGATTTAAACCCCACCCATTTCTGGTCAAAACACACCAATTTCCAGTTTAAGTCCCACCCAAATGGATATAGATATGGATACAGATAATTTAGATGGTTGAACAGATATAGATAGTAGAGTACTAGCTCATCCCTACTAATAACCCTCTTGCCTACCTGTTATGTAGCCAAGTGAGTGAGAAGTATCTATCATTGAACATTCAAGTTTTGGTCTGTTTTGAATATGGCATTCTGGAACTCTGAGCATACTGTATTTTGGCATACTTGTGTGAACATGTGTGGGAGGAGATGGATGATGGTGAACTGAATCAGGATAACAAGGCAGACAATCAGCAGAGGGACGTCAGGTGACTTAGAAACAAGGATAAACAGACACAGAAAGAGGGAAAGTATACAAAGAAAACAGTAAACAGGCAGGACATGTAAAGATAGAAAATAGAACAGGAAACAAGCTGAAGACAAAAAATGTAACAGATAATCAAAAAATTAAACCCTAGCTGTGCCATTTCAGTTCCAAATGCCAGTCCTCAGCAGGATAAAGTAAAGATACAGCAGGAGTATTACAGAGTCAAAATAGCAAAAAAAGAAAAAGGAGGAAAAACATTAACATGTAATTTTGGACTCTGAAAAGTCTCAATTATACATTATGTTAGTCAGCAAGGAACTGTCATCAAGCCTTTGTGTTTCACAAGAATAGAGAAGTGTAATTGCAGTGAGGAGTTAACAATGATGCCCCCTCGCTTAAGACTGCTGCGTAATTAAAATGCAATGTTTCCCACAATTGGCCACATTTATCATGTTGCACAAATGTCATTACATTCTTGGAGTGGAAGTCGTGTAAATCTTAATTTATTGTCATTAACTTTGGAGAAAACAGGATTTTTTTTCTTGATTAATCTTCAAAATGAATGTGAGTATTATCTGATACAAAGATATATCTGATTAACACTTTTGTGTCTCACGAAAGTCCGTGATTCATGGAATGTTGTGCACTTCCGGATACCATCAGCCACAGAGAATACGCGTACTTTATCACGTGACTGCCTACCAAAAATCTGCGATGAGGTGAAGTCGCAAGTGTTGATGTGTGAATACGGAAGGGCGCACTCTTATCTTCAAGGTGACTTTCTCATTCAAAATGCTATTGTACATTCTATGTAAAAATTACCTTGCCTGGCCAAACAAGTTGAACACACTCAATGTGGAGCAGCTCAAATATCAATTGTATTTCCAGGACATTTTTCGGATGTTGCAAAGCTTAAAATGACAATATTTTAATGTCTCAAACATGAATTCACTTGTGCAAATATTTCATAACCAATGATTAAATTCTAATGGCCCCAATAAATTATTTAACTTAAATGGATTTGGGATGGTTTGATTTATGTCATGAAACTACTTAAGCATTCAGCGTCTTGATTGTCTGACACTGGTTTTACACTTCAATGAATGTGTGAATGTTGTAAATCACCCCAATTTGGAAATTAAAAACAAATCTAGCCTTTTCTGTTCAAAAGTTGTTTTTTTTTTTAATTTTATACACTGTAATGATCCCCTAGTGGAATTAATAGCACACTGTAGTGTTAGTAATTCACATACATGCATATATTAGTGTGTACAGGCCCTGAACACACAAACACACACGAGGGGCCTGTATGCATGCAGGGGGAGGTACGGTGGCAGGCAGCTCCTTCCAGGTGCGCCCAAATGAGCAACTTGTAAGGGGGATGGTGCCTTGCTCAAGGGCGCCTCGGTAGTGCTCCAGAAGTGAGATGTCACCTCCCACTGTCAGCTCACACTCTGGGTGCTTTTGGGCGGGAGCGGAAATCGAACCGCCAATCTTGGAGCATTGGACAACCCGCCCTACCGCCCGCTCTACCACTGAGCCACTGCTGCCCCCATTAATAGTATGTATTAATAGTATAATAGAATAGAATCATGTACACTGTCATAACCTGTCAGACCACAAGGTTATTTTAGGTTGAGACTCACCTGAGCTGCAAGCCAGAATTAAAGGAATAATAAGTATTGTACTTGCACTGATGTTGTACTCAAGAGTGCACACCGCTTTTCGCCCGTGAGACAGCTGAGCTAGGCTGCAGCAAACCCCGCGACCCGTCATAAGCAGTACACGAGGTAGATGATGAATGAATGCAAATTGTACTTAATATATCTAAGTAAATTTTAATTAAATAAACGGGAAATATATATTCCTAACCTCATTTTAGAGCAGTGCATGTCTACAAAGATATGCAGTTAGAGGATTCTGTTCAGTGTTACACAATCAAAAAAATCAACGCAACCAACCTTATTTTTAAAAATGATTCTTACGACTGAAATCTCTTATAGGTCGTCAGAATTTGCAGCCTTGAGATGGATCCAGTATGATTGGTGTCACAGAAAGTGGATATGTGTGACCTTAAGTGATCAACCGCATACACGCTTATTACCTGATCCACAGGAAGACCATCTACGGTAGAGGTTGAGTGAAATACAATAACAGCATCAGGATGTAAGCATTTGTCTGACCTAAAAGAAAGCAGATTACTCAAGAATGAGACAGGATTCATCACTAGGTTGTCTACATGTTCTCTAATATAATAATAGTGTATGTGTGTGTCGTGTGTATGAGTTTGTGTGTGTGTGTGTGTGTTTGTTTGTGTGTGTATACATTCCTAGAGAGATTTTAGCCTCCAGAGACAGACAGCCTGTGAAGAGAATCCAATATGCTGTTCCATAATGAAAGCTCTCAAGGGGGATAGTAACACTGCTTAGAGGGCTTTGTATAGTCCATTCAATCAGAAGCTGCCAACATGCTGGGATTTAGAGGCTGCCGCCCTCACTGCTGGTTCTCTGAGAAAAAGAGATATCATTGCCAAGACAATGGGAAAAAGAGAAAAGTTTTAGAGAGTTATGAGCTGTTCCACTCTTCTGTCATTAAGATTGACTTTACTGCAGGTGTATCAGGTGATAGGAGCAATTTTCTTAAGTTGCTCTACAATGAAGGTCATAGGTAGTTTTTGGGGCAATTGGTTTAATTCATATGGGGTAAGCTAGCAAAAATTCTGCTGATAGCAGGAAACAGTTTTTACATTACACCAGATCGCATGCTGTAAAAGCAAAACAAAATCTCAATTCTGGCTAGCAGCCAATTGATAAACCTGTGTCTTTAAGTTTCTATATCAGCAAATGGGAACATGCAGCGAGTCAGTTGGTTTTGCAGTGCTCTACAGATGTGGTGACGACTGATGCACTGTCTAATACAACCTTCACTTTTATTTGCCGATAAGCATTTGTGAATCTATTTATAATGTAGCCGCAAGAGTGCACAAGCCAGTGTCCTATTGTGTTGGTCCCAAGCCCGGATAAATACAGAGGGTTGTGTCGGGAAGGGCCTCCGATGTAAAACTTTTACAAAATCAAACACGCAAATCAAATCTATGACTTCCATATCAGATCGGTCGAGGCCCGGGTTAACAACGACCGCCATTGGTGCTGTTCACCTACAGGATGCTGGTGGAAATTGGACTATAATCGAAGAAGAGGAGGAAAGTGTGTTTGTAGGAAGAGAGAGAAGAAGAACGCCAAGAGTATAGGACTGAGAGTAGGGACGTAGAATGTTGGAACTATGGTATGGAGTGGCAGAGAAGTATGTTAGAGTGGTGCAGGACATGTATGAGGACTGTAAGACAGTGGTGAGGTGTGCTGTAGGTGTGACAGAGGAGTTCAAGGTGGAGGTGGGACTGCATCAGGGATCAGCTCTGAGCCCCTTCTTGTTTGCTATGGTGATGGACAGGCTGACAGACGAGGTTAGACAGGAATCTCCATGGACTATGATGTTTGCAGATGACATTGTGATCTGCAGTGAGAGCAGGGAACAGGTGGAGGAGAAGCTAGAGAGGTGGAGGTTTGTCCTGGAAAGGAGAGGAATGAAGGTTAGCCGCGGTCAGACAGAGTACATGTGTGTGAATGAGAGGGACCCAAGTGGAAGAGTGAGGTTACAGGGAGAAGAGATCAAGAAGGTGGAGGATTTAAGTACTTAGGGTCAACACTCCAGAGCAATGGAGAGTGTGGAAAAGAGGTGAAGAAGCGTGTACAGGCAGGATGGTACAGATGGAGAAACGCGTCAGGTGTGATGTGTGATAGAAGAGTTTCACCTAAAATGAAAGGAAAGGTGTACAAAACTGTGGTGAGACCAGCGATGTTGTTTGGTCTAGAGACAGTGTCACTGAGGAAAAGACAGGAGACAGAGCTGGAGGTAGCAGAGATGAAGATGCTGAGGTTCTCTTTAGGAGTGACCAGGAAGGATAGGATTAGGAATGAGTACATCAGAGGGACAGCACATGTTAGAGGTTTTGAAGATAAAGTCAGAGAGGCCAGACTGAGATGGTTTGGACATGTCCAGAGGAGAGATAGTGAATATATTGGTAGAAGGATGCTGAGTTTGGAACTGCCAGGCAGGAGGCCTAGAGGAAGACCAAAGAGGAGGTTTACGGATGCAGTGAAAGAGGGCATGAAGGTAGTTGGTGTGAGAGAAGAGGATGCAGAAGACAGGGTTAGATTTAGGCAACTGACTCGCTGTACCTGAAGGAAAAAGCCGGAAGGAGAAGAAGATCTGTGAATCGATTAATTCCCTGACATTAAGGATCATTTGCATTCAACTGTGCTGATCATCCTTCATATCAGGTAAAAATCCATACGCTTTGTCAGATGGTTGGCGTGTGAGTGAGAGAGATTGTTTCACTCTCACTATATGTTCACTATATTATCATCTTAAGGCAAGTGATTTGACTTCACGGGGCAAAGGTTGCAAGATGCTGATGTTGTTATTGGATTTCATATGATAATGCAATAAAATGTCATCAGCTGAAAAGCTGATGCATCTATCATGAAAAAGCAAGTGTCAGAAGTAATGACATTTATCATTGGTGCTTCTGTGTGATTTCCCTACAAGTGTAGAAGTTTGTGCCTGTTTGTGTACGTTTTACACATTATAAAAAGCTAGATTTTGTGGAGAAGAATTTTATTATCTCGTGGCTTGCCCTTCCCAACCTTAAGGTATAGTCTGCTGAGTGATGACAGATACTGTATCTATAGCATGCTCTCATCTGGGCAGAATGAAAATATCATGCTATGGCTTAAGGCTACACGATGCTCCCATGTGTCTGTCTAAACTGCAGAAGAGTGGACTGACATTTGAAGTAAGGAGGTCTACAGGTCCCTCAGAAGTATAAAGGACTGAATTTAAAGCAGTAGGAACACAGCTGGGTGACCTTCATGACCAAGGTCACCCAGCTTCACAGTGAAGCCAGTCATTTTAAAATAAACAGTGATGTGTGATTATTTTAAATTTCTCATGTCAGCTATTTTGAAAACAAATAAAATAAACAAATCTGAGTGGATAATCTATTAATAATAGGAGAATTTTTTGTTATTGGAAGGAGAGGTCATGATTATTGCTGACTTTCATTTGCGGTCAATCAGTGTATATCCCAGGTGGATCCATTGGGGATAACTCATCTTCTTGACGATGAAATGTCAAACCCTAAAATAAACACAATTCAACTTAAATATTGACTGAGCTTTATTCATATTGAATAAAAAATATATTTTTGACAGATTCATGTAACAAAACAGTGGGAACACGTACTTACATGTCCTATGTTTGAAAATGTGTCAATTAACCAGTGAAGACAAAGGTTTACTGCTGGTAATATGTGACAGGGTATAGTCTAAAAAACTCTACTGTGGTGATACAGATCAATGGTAAGGGTCAGTTTTTATGACAGAATACATTTTCTTTCAAAGTTCAGTGAACTTTTTAAGAGACAAATGGACTTTGGAGAAATTTTTCACACTGAACCCTTTCCAAAAAGTCAGTGCTGGAGATTGCCACCAAAATCATTTTTGTCCAACCAGTAAACCATCCTGTGTCAATTACATGCAGTCTAAAGCATTGTCAGAAAACAGCACACAGCTCCATTGTATTGTTAGCATCCTGCATAAACAATACAAGCTGTGATTGAGTCAATGATATGTTTTACTGAATGTTCATTGCCAAATCCAGAATATCTAAAATATGCTTGAAATGCCACATAAGACACAGTTTGATGTGATAGTTTTGGTGCCACTATGAACCTCCAAAGAATCCATTCATGATCCTGTGAGATGGGGATATTTACTAACTTTTTACGTGTGACTTCTTCAACATAGTCAATATTTAAGTACCAATATAGGAAAAACTTAAAACAAAACAATCAAACCAAAAAGCTCTTGAAACTGTCTTTCATTTTGTCACTCTAGAAGCTGTGACATGATATTGCTACACACAGTTCAATCAGTATTGCCCCAAATAGTTGAAGAGCTGAATAATATCTGAAAGCAAACAATGACCGAGTTCAGTGCAAATGGAAATTAACTACTCAAAGAAACATCATAGGTCCTTAAAACTCAGGGAGTAAAGTGGCACCGGTGAATTAATAACATTGGTTAATAAACAACTAAGCAAAAAGTGATATACAATAATGAATATTCAACAGTATTGCAAGAGCAGTAAATTGTAGAAAATCTTTAAAAAAAAATCACGAGAGGTGGATAATACTGAAAGAAGTGTAAAGGGTAGTAGAGGTATAACACATCCAGTAAAAAAGAGAAGGGCTCACTCCTACAAATTAGTAAGAGCAGAGGTCAAAACACAAAATCCACCAAGTTGTGCTGAAAATACAATCACACAATCACAAGGGAAATGATGGGTTGGGAATGACAAAAGACCCTGCAAGCGTTTTCAAAATCAGAGCTCACTCTTCAAATTACATTTACAGAATATATATGTATATATACTGTATATATATTTTTATATACATACAGAAAAAGATACTCTCCAAAAGGAAAACAGTAGACCATTGAAAATGCAGTGATGCAAGGATAAATAAAATCAGCAGGAAAAAGAAGCATCATTGACTTATTTACAAGTAGTCTTGGCCACCTTTAAACTACCTATAAAAATACTATTACCTTTTTTTGTTATTATTTTTAGTTTTTTAACAATGGGAAAACCGTTGTGTGTCCCAAATATTGACTAAATGTAATTGGTTAAAGGACAATTATTAATTCCATTTTAAAGTCAACCATCAATTCTATGCTTTGCAAACTGTGCTTATTCAACCACTATCATCTACCCCTGTTGACATGGCATGGTACAATACACATATATGGATCAGTGTAAAATCAATATAACAGTTTGATTTGGCAACAATGGTAGAAAAGTTTTCAGGTGCTTTATCAGTTCCCTACAAATAATTGCATCAATCATTCAATAGTGAACCTCTTTGAAATACTACTTATCCTGTTCAGGCAGTGTGATATCAAAACTCCTTGCAATGCAAGAAAGAAAATAAAAGGCTAAAAGAGTGAACAGGAACACCAGAAATACAGACTCAGTGTAGGGACTGATCCATATTTATTGTCCGGATTTATCTATTTCTTTATTTATCAAGGACGTCAATTTCAAATATCTACAAGTATCAATATGGGTAAGGGGCTATAAAGATAGCTTTTCTTATGGAGGGTGCAAATGCTTTTCAGTGTTTTAAATTACACAATCAGCAGTGCATCATTCAGTTTTAAACTCATATAAGCGCTTGAAAAGCTGAGGAAAATCATGTGACATTGACCAGATGGGGATCACATCAGCTGTACAAATGACAGACAATTTCAATTGTAAATAATGGAATCAAGAAGTGGACTCCACTCTCAGTTCGTCTTGCAGTTCAAACATGTTGAAACTTATTTAGGTGTTTTGCCACTAACTCCAGGTCATTCTCTACTTGTTGGTATTGATATAAATGCACAGCCAGGCTCTTAACTGCTCTTAACTACTAAACCTCAAGCCCCTGAATCAAGAGATGATAAAACTTGTTCTAACTTGTTTAGAGAACACCAATGTAAAAAAAACAAAAAAACAAAACAAAAATGTTTTCAAGCCATATTAAGAACACTCTGTTGCCACAATGACAATTAGAAAAAAAAGACAAAACCTTCACACAATACATTTAAAATACATTAAAATCTAGCAACAAAAGAGGATTCCAAAAGAAATGAAGTGCCATAAGGGTGACATGCCAAAGCCAGCATTGGGAGTGAGTTATGTACGGCAGAATTGCCGTATCTATGAGTTAATGTACTTGTAAAGGACATAGACATTAAACAAAAACCCCAATTAACATTTGACCACAATCACCTTTCTTTTCCAGATCAAACATGTAATCCTTTTTTCATATTCATCCCACACATAGCGGCTTTTTTCAGTTTTCACTACTTTAGCAAACAGAACAGTGTTAGCTACATCTTACAATTATACAGTCGCCTCCGAGGAGAAGGAAACAACTGCGATTGAGATCGGTCTCTTCGGCCACTTATAGTGTACTTGAACCTTTTCCCCTGCTATCTTTTGTAACATGGATGCATTGGTCAGTAACATTTCTGGAATGCTAATAACTTAGTTGTGCAGGGTTTTTCAGTTGGTGAGATGTTAGGTAACATGATTTCCCCACAGAACAACAAGGGAGAGTGGATGAATTAGTATTCAAAACGCTAAAAGCCCCTTGTGATGCTTGCTAGCTGAGAGCACCAGCAGGTTTTCTCCTCCAGAAGATTGGCTTAATTTTTCCATAGAGGTCCATTACGAAGCCTTTGGGTGACTCTTCACTGCTATCATTGCACTCAAACACAGCCATACAGTAGTTTATACACAATGCACCTAATACCTTATGAGTGATGGTAAAAACAAAAGCATGAAACCAACTTCTCACTCTAAAAATGGGAGGATATTGACCTTGTAAGTGAAAAAAAAGAAAAAGAATTGTATGCCTATCACATGTATCATTGTGAGAATATGCATCCAACACAGCTTAGTCCAGTTATTGAAAGAATGCTGTGTTAATTTAACACCCCCCCCCACACACACACACATAAAATTCATATTCCTTTTGAGTTTTAGAAGGACATCTAATATGTTACCACGGTATCTGCCCTACATTATATTATTATTTCAGTGGCTTTGAAATACAATATGATGTGGTAACTTGTGCCTCAGCTGGAGCTCAACTGCATGATTATTATTTCTCCTGAAACCTGAGAGGAGAGAAAACATTGTTCCAGGGCAACATCTGTATTTTGGACAGTAAATCATTGCAACTGTTCATATGACTCTTCTCTCTGTCTAGTATTCTCAATATAGGGGTAAGTTGTGTAACAGTTGTTGTGTATTGGTTTGTCACCAGTGATGCAATCACAGGCTTCAGTATGTCGCCGAACTTCCTGATATTGGCATTATTATCTTCCTTAGGGTGGGCAATATAAAGTAAAATCTCATCATGTATAGATTTTTTTATTTATTTCAACACTGTTTCATATAGCATATTTGAAATATGTCTTTATGGACGGGAACGTACTGCTAATGGCTTGTTTTACTAATCACACTCTGCATTATTTGACTCATAAACGAAAATGATGAGTCATTGCTTATATTGGTCCTCACATATAAAATGTCTAACAGAATCATTAAATATGAAAAGAAACTACAGGCTTTAAAGTAGTAAAATGTGTGTGTGTGTGTGTGTGTGTGTGTGTCTTCAAGAGATATCAAATTCATTGCCACCTGGGTATGAACATGAACAAAAAACAAACACATTTATACCCTGTATCATCACTATGAGATTCCACATTTTGTCATAGTGATATTCTTTAATAATGAAATAACTAATCAAACAAATGCGATGAAGCGTCAATATAGTCGTAGAAAATTATGGTTGAAATATTTTGAGACAAAAAATAATTACTGCTTAGAGCGAGAATAACGGCAAAATCATTTGGCTGTGTCAGAGCTGTGAGTGCTTTTACATTATCAAGCCCAGTCTAAATTAGACTTTTAAGTCATATGACGACAGATGCTGGTGGCATCCATCAGAGATTAATGTGACATCTGGCAGTACTGTATCAGAATTGAAAACTTCCCAACAATTAATCCTGTAATAATTTGTGATGCCTCACTGATAATATCAAACACCAATAAAGTGACAATCCCGCTGATGTTATTAATGGTGCTCAGTAGTGAAAATTTGCTGTGGAGTGTCTTAGATGGTAATGACCATACCTCCTTGGAAACAACCTTAACTGTTAGAGACAGAAAAAGGCCCTGCAGTCATGACTATGCAGAATCTTTTTTGATCATAATACAAACTGTATGGGCACTGAGATGTGAGAGTTGCATAAACCTTTAATCCTTGTCGTTTGATGTATTTTCACATCATTCTAGACATACCTTGGTTTACAGAGCCTCAATACTGATTTGTATTATGTAATGACATAATTGGCGTATTTACAGCTCTGCAGGGCTAATCTCTTTGTCATGCCAACAGTTCTCTTTCATGGATAGATGTCTGTGCTGTTTGTGCAATACAAAAAGTAAACAGTTTTGTGACAAACAACTAGAGATTCAAATTCTAAAAGTTGTATATTCATTTTCATTTTTTATGTTGTCCACTCACATCACACTCATTTCCCTATAGAAGAATCATCCACTCCCAAATGCCAGTTCAATTGTACTGGAACATTACTCCTTCTGCAGCTACCATTTGTTGTCAGCCACAGCACAGCTTCCACCAATTGTATCAAGGTAAAATGAAGTGGATAGTTTGCTGGCTCTTCATCTATACTGATGTGGATAAAAGAAGCACATAGAGGAGACAGCTGTGGAAAAGGAACTTTTGTTTTGACCCTTTTAAACCATATTACTGTGGGATGCTTTCCACTAAATAGTGGGTGATATCACAGCTTTCAATAAAATTATGGTGACATTTACGTTTCCGTAGACATTATCATGATGCTGCACTACTGACTTCCAATATCACTGAATACGTCCCAGCAAGCTTGTCTCTCAACCATATTTCTAGACCTAGCTGTCAATATGTGCATGTAGTTACTTATAACTACTATTACTGGTACAGCATCATCCAAGAGTCAAAGAAGTGTGTGGGCAAACATGCAAAAGTAATTGAGATAATTTAGTATGACTGCAGGTATGCTATAATCATGTCACAACTTTTAGTATACTGTATATATCAGTGCACACAATCAATTGCAGTGTGTGACTGACGTGTTCATTTAGCTGCAGGGTGTGAATGCTAAATAAAATTGTGAATCGTAATTGATGGTTGGATAAATAATAGCATAAAATGACATGGTGATTCTCCTTTCTTTGTGCTATCAGCCTCAAACAAACATGTCCAATTGCTATTAGAAATCACGGCAAACGACACAGCTGAAAACTTGCCTTGAATGATGAGTGAGGCTGCCAGTAACTGCTATTGTAGTCATGCCACAAAAAGGCAGAACCTTAGAGTGAGAATAAAAGTCTTGCAATCAGACAGAACAGAGATGTGTTCGGGAACGGTACAAGAAGAACCCAGGTTGAGGAGAATGGTATGGAAATGAGAGGACTATTCAAAGTCCATTCATCGCCACACTTATCCCTCTAGTCATTCTCCATTGTGTTACAGCTGGGTCACTAGACTACAGTGTTCCTCTGTCTGTATGGAGGGGGTGGCAACACATTGCCAGCTTTCATAGCAGCCTCAGATAAGTACTCCTGGTTTTCAGCCACAGCAGGGCGAATGCGTCCATTCTGCCGGTAGAAGAAGCGTGTGCTGCAGTCTTGCAGGTACTCAGGGTTGTGCATTGAGGACTTTGGGGGTAGACTGTGCTGCCAGTACTCAGGATTGTCAAAATTTGCCTTCTTGCCTTTCTTATCAAACATGATAGTGCTGCTACTGATTCCTGAGTGCATAATGTGTCCTGAATGTCCTGGATGCAGAGTGTGTGATGGATATGATTGTTGGGGGACGTGACCAGGGGCTATCACATATCCAGAGGATGAGACTGCTTGGCTTGATGTTGATGGGTTCACTGTCTGAGGTACAGATTGGATGGCAGAGGACCCAGGGCCAGAGAAGGTGATCTTTCCAGCCAATCCGTTTTTGTCCCCAGGGTTGAGGAAGGCATTCAGATATAGTGGCTCAACGATGTACTCATCATCCACATGAACGGACTGGCTCTTGGGTACAGTGGCAGCTCCAGCCACATGAAGGGTGTGGCAACCTGCTCCATCGATCACTGCATGGGCGTCACCATTCCTACGACGTGTCACGAAGGGATTTTCCTCTACAGGATTGAGATATTCTGAAAGGATAATAAGATTAGTCAAGCCTTTTCATTTCTATTGATGCTGTAGTCACTTGAATTCATTATAATACTTACATAATGCTTACACAGTATGGAGGCTACATTTCAGAAAGTTCAGTGTGAACTAGCAGTGGAGTTGTTCCAGTGCCACACACACATGTAAAATGGAAAAAACAATTTCCCCAAGGGGATTATTAAGGTACCTTCTGTATTTTAATACTTATGAAACTGTAAAAGTTACCTGAATTTTTCTTGTCCCTCATGGCAGCCATGTAGCCATCCTGGTCCTTTTCTCCTTTTGTTCCTCGTTCTGATAAAACAATGGTTGGATCGGCACTGTAACGCTGTCCACTGCTATCCTCATCTCCACCTTTGGAAGCAGAAAGTTAAAAATACCCCACAATAACAAAAACAATAGAAAACAAATTTTAAATTTTAAAATATTGTGCATACAGCTTGAGTATGTTAAGAAAAAAGTCTAAAGGAGTAATGGGGGGGGGGGGGGATCAACATAATCAAAATCTTTCACAGGAGCAAAAAAGGAGTGCAAAGTCATCACTCCTGCTGCCTCCCACCTGTAGCATGAGCGATTTTAGTTGTTATGTGACTCGGTTTGACAAGACAGTTGCTAGATTTGAGCTCATCTTTTTTCCCAAACACCAAATTGCCTTGAGAGTGATCGACTGTCACGATGCAATGGTGATGGGACAGGAGCATGTAAGGTAACCATCGTTTGTCTCCTCTCTGGAAGTTTGTGTCCTTTGATTAATTATTGTAATATATATATATATATATATATATATATATATATATATATGTGAAAGTTATATTTCAAAAATTTTGAAGGCTAAGTATTACTACTGTTTATGTGCCTTTAGGAGTGATGCACACACACACACACACACACACACACACACACACACACACACACACACACACACACACACACACACACACACACACACACACACGAATTTCAATACATTCCTGTCCATTTTTTAAAATGCCTTCCTGTACCTTGTCCGGCAACGAGAGCTGAGCATGCGGCAAGGGTGCTCGACCTCGGGGAAACCTGTTTCCTCAAGGTGCCATTGCAACGAGGGTTGTCCTGATTGCTTCGGGCAAATCCAGCACCAATATGCCCCCCTGAAGCCAGGTCTTGTCTCGGAAGGCAGCCTCCGGACACGGGAGGAACAGAGACTCCTCTGGGGAGAGTCGCCAATATGTCTTCCATGCTTACAGGTAAACTGGGGTCATGGTAGCCAAACTGGTTCTAAGCAGGAGAAAAACAGTGACGGTGAAAATAAGGGTTAAATCAAATAAATGGAAATGGGGGAAAATAGGATTTTGCTGGTTTTTGAAAAGCCATCATGTGCATGTGTTATCTAGACTTGACTAATACTGAAAGCAGGTGACTTGAATTGCAAGTGAAATATAAAATTACCAAATAAATACATTTAATTGCGACATTCAAAAGAATATAGCTCAAAAAACAAAACAATTGAAGTTATTCAATTATTCTGTAATATCTAAATGTAAAATACAGGTGAGACAAACCGCAGCGTCACAGTGACATGACAGCATGACTGCCAAGGACAATTTAATTACAACAACTTTAATTAAAAGGCACCATGAAATAATGTTTCAGAGTAGACATATCAGCCCTGCCCTACTGTGCTAAAAAGAAAAAAAAAAAAGTTTTGTTAGAACCTGACATGTGCTTACTTCTGATTTTTGTATCCAGCAAATGTTAATTTTCCATTCTTTGTTCTTCACTTCACTTCAGTTCACTTTGATTTGTCAAACTTCACTGACTTTTCCTTGCCTGCATATGAATTAATTAGGTATACATTATATTTTTAGTTTTACTTGCTTATCAGGCACATGTTCAAAACCTCTGAGAATGCAGACAATGATTTGTTTTATGATGTTTTTGTGGCTGTTATGAGCAGCAGCAATGATATAAATGTATTCATGAGGTTTTGGTATGTCATATATCAGAAAGTTGTTCTTCATGACTATACAAAATATCACACTCAGTAAGCCTTTTATTAAAAAATAGAGATGGTCCATTCTGTATAGTGGGTTTAACTAGTTTAGTTAGTGACAGTAAATTGTTATATCAAAATTTTACAAACTTCCTATAATGAAGCTGATGCCCAGGATTACTATTAAATTTAAAGACACCTTTAAGAGATTTTTTGTGATACTGAATTATTCATGACCTGTCCATCTCTTCAAGTTTGGAAGGTATTACTCAAAGCTCCAGAGCTCATCCTGAGTATTCACTCCCTTGTAACTATAATAATTAAATCACTGTCTCTCTGTCCTCCCTCTCCCTTGTCTCAAGTAATAAAGAGCAAATAGCACCACTAACACAATAAAATCTCTTTCAGTCAAGTTTAAAATTATTTCACTGAACTGCCAATGCTATGGTCACATTATGCTGTCAATATCTTAGTTATGACACCCACAATGAAATTAGTAAAGCCTTGCGGAAGGGGGGGATGTAACATATCTCTAAATAACATTGAGAGAGTAAAGCATAATGTCCCATTTTTTTTCCACACTAGTTCAGTTCATTTCAAATAATCTGTATTAATTCTGAATGTGCCCCAATAGCAAAGTAAGAACAAAGTTGGAAACATTAAGTAAATAGCTCATCTTTAGTCTCTAATTTTTTTTAATCTCACAACACACATTTGGAAAAGGAGTCATGTCTCTCACTGGCAATCAGCAGGCGTGAGTAGACTGAGTCCAACAAAGAGAGCTGTTGGATATAATATGGCTGAGTGACTGTTTTTGTGATGTATGTAGGTCCAAAGATAAATGATGAACAGTTTTAGAACTCAGGGAATCTGGCTGTAAAACTTGAATTTTGAAGATGGCAATTACCATACTATCTCAATGGTGAAAGAACAGGGAGACCAATAGAGGAAGAGAAAGATGAGAGTGACAGCAAGAAAGCTGTTCTGTCCTTGAACAGAAGAGTCCTGCTGTACACATTGAGAACACTCATTCCCACATCACTTTAGAGACCCCCTGAATTATACGAATAACTATTTTGACTTAGTATTGCCTCCTTTTCCATCACGTCTCATTCACCCTCCTGTGATACTGAGAACTAAATGTTAATATGAAAGAATAAATATGAAATTCTTCTTAAGGAAACTAAAGGTGGCCAAATATCTGTGCCAAGTTCTAATTAACTCTTACACGGTAACAACAGAAAGGTTCTTGACAGGAAACATCATACATTGGCATGGATCATGCTTGGCCCAAGACAGCAAGGCTTTACAGCGAGTGATTAAAACCATCCAACATCATTGCTGCCCATCTGAGCATCTGTGATACCAGTGAGATCAGGTGTGTGCAGCCAAACTGACACAAAAAAAAACAACAAACGCCGGAGCCACCGACTGTTCACCCGCTGTCATGGTGGCAAAACACTGTGAGACATTCTCTGCCCTGTCACCAGATCATAGAGCAGCTTGGTACTGCTGGACGGTTTCCTGAACTCATCTTCCGCAATGCACATTCAAAATTTTTTTGTGATATAATTATCTAACAGCAGAGTATCACTTCACAATCTCATGCTGTGTGATGGCAATATAACCGATTGAAAAAAGGTACTCTACAAATACAATATTTTTTCCAAGTTTTTTTGTCCAGGCTTTATATCACATCAATAAATTTCATGATGCAATTATGTATAAGATGTAGTTTATATTATAAATTATACTCATAACGTTAACATTGAAATTTTATATTGGTTTTGGGGTCCAGAGGATCAAACATCCATTCTTGACTGAGTAGAAATACAAGTATGTATGTAGATTCTGTCTTTAACATGAGCTGATCATTTGTAATTAGATTTTATTTGTATTAATGGAAAACAAATAAACATGACTGGGCAGCCTACTTTCACTGCATGTCAACACTTAAAATGCTACTATTTTCCTGTAGTGGATGTTTAATGATCTAAGAATCATCCACTCACCTAATACAATTATCCATAGCACATAATTACATTATAGTATTATAGAATGACTATACTATATCATAATTAGAAGCATTGTGAACTGTGGAACTGCCAGTGTACACAACATATTCTAAAGCCCAGTGATATTATAATAGAGAACAATTTGTCTTTTTTTCACATTTGATGTCCTCTTAACATTCTAATTTACATGTACCTACTTTTTGATTCACACTTCCTTTTTTCCGAAACTTGTCCTAAAACAACACTCAAGTGCACATTAACACTGTCATGGATTGATTTCTTTCTGTATATATTGGCCATTAAAAGATAGAAAGATGGACTGTTAAAGTGGCAATTTTTGTTGGAAGCATCGTCCAGGGAAGCATTACAAAATGCTGTAGTTCTGGAAGACACTCACTTGACCTTCCTGCTGGCTTCGGATAAATATTTTAGAAATTGTACCCACAGCTTAACATCTTCTGGTTATTAGGATGGTATTATAGATGACAATAATTTTTCCAGCAAGCAAAAGCAATTTCATTGTATATGTGAAGAAATTTACCTTGTTGGAGTCAATGTGTGTGTGCATATTGTATGCCAGAGGTGGGATATTGAAAGACTGAGGCACCAGGTACTCGTCGGCATCCATCAAGTCCTCCAGCTCCTCCTCATCCAGGATGCTCTGAAAGAACTTGCTGTCATTGGGGCTGGGCAGCTTCATGCGGTCATCACCCTGTGGATGGACAGAATATTTAAGTCCAGTCATTTGCATTAGTAATTAATAAGATCAGTAGGGTAACTGATCAGTTTTAAATGTTCCATCAAAAACATTAAGCAAAATATAGTAGAAATACTTCACACATAAATTCCAAATATAAATATGACTTACCAAAACAAACAAAAAACAATAATAATAACACTAATAAGCTTTCACTCTCACATCAGCTTACCAATTTTGCTTTATAAACAAACAAGATAAAAAATACAAAAACCAGAACTATCAAACAAGAGTAAAGATGTGTAGTCTGTACCCTGCATCTTGTTACATACCTGGATAACCAAGTATCTTTGGGGATCACGAGCCATCCGAGTGAACTCTGCAGCCAGCTCCTTGAATTTGGGTCGACTGTCTGCATCAATCATCCAGCCTGAAGATGTGTTTGTGTTAGTACACAATCAATACCTGGCTCTGAATTGATAATCAAGCATGCGGATACTCAGAATTTCCTCATTTCTGTGCTATTTACTTAAAACATTCCTACAGTGTAGAAGACAGGTATTAATTATGAGCGATGCCTATTAGTTAGAAAAAGAACTCATAAAAAATATACAGCCCCTTCACTATTTTGGTTATGACGTTGTCACGTAGCCCTCCTGCTCATGTCAGCTTTGAAAAGTTACAAAAATTTGAACCCAGCATTAGTAAATATTTGTTTGCTCATTATTGATTAAAACATATACTGTATGCCTCTATGCATAGCAAAGATCACACATTAAGAATGAGTAACTGAGATGTTATAGATTTCAGTGCACTTTATCATCAGTATCATATTCTGCAATGTAATTCGTAAAATCAAATAATAACAAGGCAGTCAGAGACTGCAACATCTGGCAACTTACCCTGACCTACTTTCAGGGTAGGTCAGGGTACTCTGAAAGTAGTACCTAACTAGTGTATTGACTAGTATATATGGAGAAGGCCAGTGTGAGTAAGACCATAGCTTTGATCTATGAAAGTAGGTCAGGGTAAAATTTTGAATTCAGGAGTGTCGCGGAATGTTGCGATCTCTGACTGACTTGGTTTTATTATTATTTTTGAGCTAATCAAAAGTTCTCTGTCTCCTCTTCAATCTGACAGGGCTACATCGATCCATTCCATATTTTCTGGATATATATTTTTTTAAGTTGCATTTTAATGCATACATTTGGAAAAACTCATTCAGCGTTACAGATAATGTACATGGACTTTGTCCACTAAAAATGAATTAGAGAATTATAATGATGATTTACTTATTGTAATCACTTTTTCCAGTTCAAAGAAAGTAAAGTTAAGAAAGTTAAGTAAAGTTAAGTTAATGAAGCACATTTCCATTGCATGTGTTTCCACCATTGCGTGAATGTCTTCTGCATGTGTAATACTGCAAAATCAAAGACAGATAGCAGGCAGGTGACAGTGAACTATTCATGTTTTGTGTGTGTGTGTGTGTGTGTGTGTGTGTGTGTGTGTGTGTGTGTGTGTGTGTGTGTGTGTGTGTGTGTGTGTGTCTGTGTGTCTGTGTGTCTGTGTGTGTGTGTCTGCTGGCACTGCACAGACTGTCATTCGAAGGTGGCAGAGGCCCAGAGGCTGCGGCTGGGAGACTAGAGGATAAGTCCAAGGTGGAGCTGGCACCAAGTCCATGTCCTGGCAACAGAGCTAAGAGGTCACATCACCCCCTGTGACCCCCTGCCCGACTGTATGACAGCAATGACCGAGCAGTGAAGGACACACGTGTGTGTTATGAGGGTCTTTGTTAGTTTCGTAGGATTTTCAAACAACAAATGTTTCTGTGGCATTCACATTCTTGTATTCTAGATGGACTGTTGAGATGAACAGAAACATGTAGTTTAAATATTTTAGATATCTGTTAAAAAATCTGATCCATTACTACCACATGGACTCTGCAGTGCAAAAGAGCTGCTTCGGATTTTGAAAATCACTCAATAAAAGCATACCGGTAATTATGTTTCAACTAAAAAGCAGTTTGCCCTCTCTTCACCTTTAAAATCCATTGACTTTTCTACTCTTTTAAATGCAGTGGATAGAGATAAAACTTGAACTCATGCACTATATATTTCAGTCCTTCACATTTCTGAAGTACATTTTTTCCTGTTAAAATTTGTTGAGATTCAGAGACTGATTTAATGATTTAACCAAGAAAGTAGCAAAATTTCTAAATGGAGTTTCTGTTATTCCATACAGAGTCTTTACTTACATTTGACCATGACCATATATACATCAATGGTGCAGACAGGTGGCTGAGGGAGACGCTCTCCTTTTTCTAGCAGATCTGGAATGTCTCTAGTTGAAATTCCGTCATAAGGCTTCCCTCCGAAGGTCATTATCTCCCAAATGGTTACCCCTGAAAATAAAAAAACGTGAAGGAGAAAGACAGACTAAGTGAAAAGAGAGCATATTACATCAGAGGATAAGAGAAGAGGCATCAGGGAAGATTAAAGAGATGGGAAGAGGAGGTTGTACAGTGAGGGGAGATAAAGATAGAAATTTAAATGGGAAGAGAAATAAAAGAAACATTTAAAAGGTGAAAAATGAGAGAATTTGTTTAAAAGTCTCCACAAATTCTTTCATCTTCTAAATCCACATTGGAAAGAGGAAATACAAGGATCTAAGAAAGCATGGGACATCAGAGGGGATGAGATGAAGAGACAAATAGAGAAGAAGAAGGAAGAACATAAAGGACAAAGAAGGAAGGACAATGCTAAGGAAGACAGGACAGCAGAATTAATCAGAGTCTTGAAAGTCATGAAAAATCTGAACTTTAAGCACTCATCAGCTTTAATCATGCTAGTGCTAATGAGTGACAGAGTAAATGCTCACCATAAGATAGAAGTTTAATAGCCCGCGGTCACTGATGCTCACAAGGGACATGGGCGCACTAAACCGTACTCATATCTTTAATCAAACGCACATTATTCTCTTTGATATGACCTGTCTTGCATATTTTTTGGAAATATTTTCTAAATTACTTTAAAAGTCGTTGATAGATTTGAGATTGAAATTGTTACTTGTATTTTAGCAATAAAAATTTCTCCAGAGTTACGTCTAGATTTAAATTTCAATGTGGATGCCTGAGAGGACTGATTTAATTCCTCAAGATTCTAAGGAATAGATCACCCAGCTTGAAATTCACTCCTGAGTGAGACTGCCATATGATCAAGGAGTTCAAATGAACACATATCTGCTGTTGGTGGGCACAAACCCTCCACTCGTTCTGTAATTTGGCCTTGAATATGCAATGCATTGCATACACTTTCACCAGAAAGTGTAGTCTTTTTATAATTTCTTCCTACATCTACACGGTAGATGTTCTGACTGTGTTTGATTCAGTGTACTCTTGTGCAATTTGTGCGCCTCACACTGACAACCTGAACAAACTCCATGGCATGACAGTTTGGAATGCAGAGCCAGTCATTATGGTTTAATACTGGATTAATATAGTTGCATTAATGATTAAGGGATCGAAGCAGTTTAGTTTAGGGCTTGATTTTTTGATGATGAAGATCTTGCAGTGATGCCTAAGTACTGTACATAACAGCAAATGCAAATACTCGGCCACTATTGCACTAACATGGCCGGGTTACATCAGTAACAATGTAATTCCATATTTCATGGATGACCAGCAATAGAGGTATTTACAATAGAGATATAATCTTTTTCCTTGTACGGTTGAGAAATCTTCCTGTTGCATCTTAAATGAGCTGTAGTAAAGATATGTATGGTTGACTGAGCTTCACACAAAAGACTGGAGAAAGATCAGGCATCATTACTCCATGAGAGACTATGGTATTATAACTAAAGGTCAAATATGGAAAAGGTTTTCAATCATGATTAAATGTAAGAATTGTATATGGTTAGACATAACAATACAACATTGCAATTTTCAGGATGTATTTTCTGAAGACTATGGTGATTCATTACCATTTAAAAAAATCAACGAGGAAATATTTCTGTGTTTGATACGTATGAAACTTACCATAACTCCAAACGTCACTCTGATGAGTAAACTTCCTGTAATGGATACACTCCAGAGCCATCCACTTAATCGGCATCTGCCAGGTAGACGCATAGCATGTCAATGTCGCATACATGACAACACATACTTTGAGTAATATTTAATAACATGGCTTGTCTGTTGGTGGCATTTTGTCATTCAATGACACTGTAAACCACATCATGCAGAAGACAGATATAACAAAAGGAAGGAATTCAAATTTTGATGGAAGAGAAAACAAAGACACAGACATGTGCAAACACACACACACACACACACACACACACACACACACACACACACACACACACACACACACACACACACACACCAGAACACCAGCTATGTTGGAATAACATCAGACAAATGGCAGGATGGTCTGAGACACAGCTTAACACTGTGATTAGATTTGAAGGCCAATTCTATTGATTACAGTGATGGGGGCTAAGGGGTGAGGATGTTGAAGATTAGAGTGTGTCTGTCTTTTTCTCAGTGGAGGGGATAATACCAGAATGTTCAGCGTTGACACAAACCATGATGGACATACTAGAAGGGTGGGTGACAGCGGATAAAAAAGCATTTTCTGAGAGGAGAGGGTTTGAAAACAATATATAAAAGACAGAAAGGATGAACAAAGATTTACAGAGGCCACAAGCCGATGTACAGAGTGCTCCAAGGACATATTTGTTTGCTACGTTTATAGGATTTAGAGATTTCCATTCCCAAAAAGTAAATAAAACGGTCCAATAGAGCAGAATAATGTCTCAGTGACTCCGGTAAAAGTCCCTTTTGTTATGGCCTAAGTTCCTCCCTCAAGATATAAAATCTTAATTACATCCCACTTCAAAGCGGTGATGTATTGTAATTGTCAGTGTTCGTGTGTTTGTCTGTTCGTTCGTTCATTCATCCGTTCATTCGTTTGGCCGTCCATCCGTTAGTATGTCCACCAAATATCTTTGCAAACGTTGCAGATAGAAAGATGAAACACAAAACACATTACTCGGGCAGCAAAGGAGATGAAAATGAGATGATGACCTTGGACTTGAGAAAACTACATCAAATTTTATACACTCAGGAACCGGATAACATAGGAAGACGAGGGAGAAGGCCAGTGTGAGTAAGACCATAGATCAAAGCTAGTGCTTTGATCAATGACAGGGATGGGATTTTTCAGTTTTATAAGTGACATTTTGCAAGCAAAACAGTGAAAACATGTAAAAACAACTAATCTGGCTGCCTAAAGAAAATATTACATATATATATACACGTATATAATAATACAAATGTGTTCTACCAGGAAGAAATGCAGTAATTTTCAAGATTAACAAGATTCACCTTTCCTCCATCAGCATTATACTCCTTCTCATTAACATCCAAAAGGCGAGCTAGCCCAAAGTCAGTGATCTTGATGTGGTTGGGGGATTTGACCAGGACATTCCTGGCTGCCAGATCCCTGTGAACCAGCCGGCGCTCCTCAAGATACATCATTCCCTGCAATACAAACATTCAAAAAAGTGATAATTTTCTACGGACTCAAGATACAGTTGTGTTAAATAATAGCAGTCCCCCATCACTAGGAAGATAAATGACCATTTTTGTTAGAATTTCAACTTTTACACCGCAAGTAACTTTCTAGAAGGTTTAGTGAAGGTATAGAAAACCAACAGACCCAACAGGAATAGCATGCACGCTGATGATTCTGTGAAACTGAATCATAAATTGAAAAGGGTGTGTTAAATAAATAGCAGTATTGTGTTCAATTAGTGATGTATTGATTATGTGAAAAAACAGGTGGCCCTTATTTAAGGATCGAGGCAACTGATGTTCTCAAATAATAATAGAATTATTCAGAAATGTACAGACATGTAAATGAAGTGAATTTGGCATCATCAACAAGTCTAAAAAAATTTGCTGACTAAGGCATTAAGCTACAGGCTAAAACATCTGCAAAATTGCATTGGAGGTTTTGAACAGTGTGTCTTGAACTACACATATACCTTTTGCACAACATGTGGGTCCTCAATGTAAGAGGCCACCTAATTTGAGATAAAATCGTATTTAAAGCGAGGAATAAGGTGGAGTGGAAAACTTTTTAAACTTGGACAAGCAATAACAGTGTTTGTCTGAAGAGGCAAGGCCTTATTTTAAAGAAAAACAAATTTGATTTAGTTTTAATGGGCTGGAAATAAAAGGGGAGTGCAGGAGGTGAGAGGACAAGGAAAACGTTGAATGGCAAAAGTGTAAGAGGTGAGAATAGATTGGTAAGGCTATAATCACGCTGCCTCATTTGGCTCCCTTCCTGGAGAGAACATGCAGTTTTAACACATATCTGCTCAAACTGGCAGATGTAGAGATGCAGCTGCGTGTGTGTGTGTGTGTGTGTGTGTGTGTGTGTGTGTGTGTGTGTCTGTTTGTGTGTACTCAGTTAGCCTGAATAATGTGGGATATGTACGTGGTGTGTATTTGTTTATGGATGTATCTTTGTTATAGGATGGTGGGTTGGTAACAAGAATATAAAAGATATCTATTAAAATCTGTTAAAATAAATAAAAAACTGTCCCCAAAATTCAACTTGAACATTCTCAGAGGAAAGTGTCTATTTCTCATGAGAATACAGTATGTGTTTTATCCTTCAACGCACACACCAACTCCTCAACTTCTGAATGCACGAATGCGCCCTCTCACATTCGTGCATTAACGCTCACGACTTTACCTCATCGCGGATTTTTGGTAGGCAGTCACGTGATACCATATGCTCAATCTATTGGCTGACCGCATCCGGAAGCGCACCCATGTGTCTTGGACTTACGTGAGACACAAAAGTGCTTTAAACAGATGATAAGAGTGTGGGAAAAGGAAAGATAGATAGAAGGTGGTTCAATATCAGTATGTTGAGGGTTCATAAACGTTTAAATTACCGTAAATGATAAGATAAATAGTTCGTCACTCTATCGCGGAATTCGTAAATCGCGTGTGGTTCCTGGAAGACATTGACCACAAAGAACGAGGGAGCACTGTACTGAAGACTATCACTGCCTCCACACTAACAGGATATTTGGTCTGGATGCCTGATAAGTTTGATCCTGATAATGAGACAGAATTGCTACTTCACTTTGCTTCATTACTGAGTCTGACATAAAACTTGACATGGCTGCCTGACGGATGGATGGATGGACAAAGACCTTGTTACATCCCGCTTCAAAGCGGTGATGTATTGTAATTGTCAGTGTTAGTGTGTTCATCCGTTCATTTGTCCGTCCGTACGTTTGTTTGTCCGCTAAAATATCTTCGCAACCGTTGCAGATAGAAATATGAAACAAAAAGATTACTCGGGCAGCAAAGGGGATGAAAATGAGATGATGACCTTGAACTTGAGAAAACTGGGTCAAGGTCAAATTTCAACTTTTGTACACTCAGGAATAAGATAGAAAGATGAGGGAGAAGGCCAGTGAGTAATGGTTATATTAATGAATGGTTACATCTTCAATGTTTGATTGCTGGGTGTTTTGTAGGCTCAACCTCAACCTCCTGTGCTCAACATTCACTTGTCAGCAGTTATCTGCTTTCTTCAGAACCAAAGCATTGCAGCTTTCCAAATAAGTGAGTCCATGTTAGACTCAGCCACCTACACAAATCTCTCACCTGGCCAAACTTCTGTGCAGGTTCTGAAGCTACATTTTCCTTCCACTACCCTTAACATATTATAGGGGTAACGTAACTGAGGTAAACAAAGAAGATGCTGATCAGCATCAAAACTGACTTTCATTCTCCTCAGTGTAAGGCTTTTCTTCTAAAGTGTTCTGGCCACCTCTTGGTCTCCAGCATGCATTTTGTTTCCCTGTGTGACATAAATAAAATCATAGAAATGAAAAGACTGAGGCAGCATGGTGGCGCAGTGGGTCACGCTGTTGTTTCCCAGCAAGAAGGTTCCAGATTCAACTCTTTCTTGTGCAGGGTTTATATATTCTTCCAGTTTTTCTGTGGATTCTCGACAAGTTCTCTGGCTTCATTCCATCTCCACATACAGGTATATGCAGCTCAGGTAAATTGATTACACCAAATTGTCCATAGGTGTGAGTGTGGTGCTGTGTGTTTGTCTCTCATGTGGCCCTGTGATGAGCTGGCGTCCAGGTGTGCACCAGCTTTCCTCAGTAGCCGGCTGGGATAGGCTCCAGCACACCAGTGACCCAAAAGGCAGATAAACAGCAGTAGACGAGATGATTGCAATCATCTCGTCCACAAGAAAATGGATGGATGGATGGAAGTGTGAGATTCCATTGAGGTATCCCATGGTGGACGTTGTTCGGAGCTCATAAATCATCAAGCCTAAGTGTGTGTAAGCCATATTATCCACTGTCAGGTGTGTGATAGAATCTTATTCATACATTCATTGTGAATAGTAATCACTTCAATTTTCAAGACAATTTAGCAGTGGAAGAGAATGGATGGCTTGGTAACCCGTGAATTTTAATTTGCCAACACAATGCGAATGAGAGTAGGAGGTGATGGGAGTGTGCATAGTGGGAAATAGCTACAGATGGGCATTAGGCACAGTTCTTTTCTTTTTTGGGGGGGGATTTTGTACTCGGTTGCTCTCATTTCCTGGCCTCCCATGTGTACACGTGGAGAATGGCTCACTGCCAGAGGTCTGCAATCAAAGTGAATTTGCATTTGACAGCCAGGGACATGCGAAATGTAGGACCTGTATTTCAGGTAAACCTGCCACTGGAGGAAAAACCATGGGCCTTATTGCAAACTCTGTTATGATCACTCCTCCAGACATGCACTGCTTTCCAAGCAGTAGGGATTAGTCTTGTGCCCCAAACTGTACATGAAGAGTTTGCATATGAAAGTAACCCAAGGAGAGAATGTGAAAGCTAGAAGCAGGAATATGATAGGCTTTATATCATATACAATTGCAGGAGAATACAATGAATATTTTCACCTCCTGTCATGGTTGTTTACACATATTCCACAAAGGCATATGAACAAAAGTTTGAGTGGGCAGAGGTGTGTTGTGTGGTTTTTTTTTTTTTTTTTTTTGGGGGGGGGGGGGGTGGTGCAAGAGTGGAAAAAATGTAGCGCCCATTTTTCACTGACTGGCACTGTTGATAATTTTGACATGACAGACACACATAGTCACACTGGTACACAGAAAAGGCTCACAACAAAAACCCGCAACACACACATAAACAGAGACACACATGCAGAAATCTATAATCAAGTGCTTCATTGTGATTCAATGTTATTCATGAGCAAACACTTCTAATGAGATTGAACATCCAGAAGCGGCTGTATAAACTGCCTGTGTGTTCACTTTCTTCAAGATGATAAATATTGCTTTTCATTATTGAGAATCCCACAAGAAACAATCCATTTATTAGATTGCTTGTGAATAGAGAATTGTTTGTCAATAAGATAAACACATTTTTTCATGTTGCCATCAATTTGGATACCTCTTGGTGGGAAGACAAATCTAAGAGTATGATAGATTCTCCCTGAATATCTTCGCAACCGTTGCAGATAGAAAGATAAAACAAAAAACACATTACTCGTGCGGCAACGGGGATGAAAAGGAGATAATGACCTTGATTTTGAGAAAACTAGGTCAAGGTCAAATTTCAACTTCTGTACACACAGAAACCAGAGAAGATAGAAAGAAGAGGGAGAAGGCCAGTGTGAGTAAGACATAGATCAAAGGTAGTGCTTTGATCTACCTACAGTATGCACTGGCTTTGATCTATGGCCTTACTCACACTGGCCTTCTACATATGCACTAGTCTATGCAGTAGTCAGGTACTACTTTCAGGGTACCCTGACCTACCCTGAAAGTAGTTCAGGGTAGGTCACGGGATGTTGCAGTCTCTGGCTGCCTTGTTTATCTTTGATGTCAGTATTTCTTGAGGGCAAAGGATGTTTGGTGTCTGTCTTTTTTATGTTATATTGTGAATTACAGTGCAAATTTAGCAGAGGTTAGTGACACCAGTCCAGCATCTGCTGGATGTGGTACATGTTTAATGTATCATCTGGATATAAAAAGATCTGTTTCTCATTTGGCAAGGGACAAGGTGAATAACTGTTTAAGGAATGAAATGAAATGAATTATACCAGTGTGGAGGAGAGGCTAAGGGGATAACACAATAATGATGAAAGCAGTGGGCTTTCATTTCATTTGGAGCTCTCATGTCAGAATTAATTTACCAAAATGCCATTAAGGGGAGCTTAAATATGAACAATTTTAGCTCAGACTGTGCTAGCAGTATGCAAGAGGAAACCTTGTCCATATACATTTGTTTTCTGTGATGAATGCTTGTTGCTGATTCCACTGCTGTAACTACAGCATAACGGGTAGTTAGTCCCTCGTTGGTGAACACACACAAACGTTTCTTAATCCTTAATAAATGTATAATCAGAAAGTAATAAAATAATACTTTCTGATTATACATCATATGAAAACATTCAAAATATGTTAAGTCCTAAATAATTGAGATATAAATTTTTCTCATAAATTGTCATGAACTGAATTTACATTTAATATCAGCCCTTTGTGTCTTCAGCTTGATTTTTGGGGTGACAGTAGCTCAGTCCACTCAGTCAACTGGCAGAGGGAGGTGCCAGTTCACCTCCTGAGCACCCCATGTGAGAGCTGCCAACCGCTTTACCTCCCATTATCTGCATGCCTACAGGCCCCTTGTGTGTGTGTGTGTGTGTGTGTGTTTGTGTATGGGCCTGTATTGATATACTGTATATGCCTGTGTGATTACTAGAGTGTAAAAAAAGTTATTTCTTTATGGGGATTAATAAAAGATTTATTCTTATTCTTATTCTTATTCTTATTCTTATTCTTATTATTATTATTATTATTATCATATTGTCACAAGTCAAATAATTTGTTGGCCTGTGACAGACATATCTGAATATTGTGACAATAAGAAAAAGCTTTTAAGTTGCCTGGATTTTACGATGCTACTTTAAATGTATATCTCATAAACCCAAAATTTTGTTACTGCATAAGAATCACATTATGAAAAAGTATAAAGGTCCAGTGTGTAGGCTTTAAGAGCACAGAGGGAATCTAATATTCATTATGTTTTCTTTAGAGTATAATCACCTAAAACTAAGAATTCTTGTGTTTTTGTTGAAATGAGCTTTTACTGCCACAAAGGGAGCCTGTCCTTTCCCACAGTGTCTAGTGTGCTGGACTGCAATGTTTTTTTAGTAGCTCAGAACTGATAAACCTAAATAAACAGTCTTTCACATTTTACGATACCAAATTAGGGAGACATAAAGAATTGTTCCTGGAATGCTCTGATCTGCAACCACAGTACTTGATACAAATAAGTGCTAAACACTGGACCTTTAATTCAATAAAAAAGTTCAGTTAAAGCAATTGTCAATGGGTATGGACAGAAATCATGAAAGTGTCTTAATCTCAAAATCAACATGTAAATCTTTAATTCCTTAATACTTTAGGAACATTGTTTCCATCAGTACCTTGACATATGAGCTCTGTCCATTTTTTATTTGACATACAAGCAAAAATCCAAGATGCGGGTCGTGCTTCGGGACAGCATTGCTGGTTGGCAGATGGATACAAGATCAACTGAGACTGCATTTCATTTTTTCCCATGTGTTGGAAGACAGATTCAACATCAGCTGAGAACGCATCTCTTCCTCGTTTGCAGAGTGAAGACGTAGGTTGTGTGTGCTTGTGTCTGTTGTGTTTCTTTTCATAAATTATAATTGTTTACATAACTTATCTGTAATTATGCATGGGTAAAGTATGCGTGTTTATTGGCTGATAATTTTTTTTTCATAATTCAGGGGGTTTGGAGGTTTTTTTTACAAGGAATGTAATAAAATGCTTTTAGTTGTTTTCAATAAAGAGTCGTTTTTTTGTTATTTTAGTTTAGCTGTTTGACTTTCGAGCTGAGTCACAGAACAAAATAAACTCATATCTCAAGGATCCTCAGAGATATGTCTAACAAGCAATTTACCCTATAAAGTAGGGATGAGTGAGTACACCACTATCTGTATCTGTATCTGTTCAACCATCGAAATTACATGTATCTGTATCCAAATGGGTGGGGCTTAAACCGGAAGTGAGTGTGGTTTGACTGGAAATGGGTGGAGCTACAATCTGTACATTATTTCAAATCTGAAATTGATATGGATTGATCAGAATTTGCTATATTTATTAGTTATTTTAAAACTAGTTACAGAACAGCCTCAGATTTGAGATTCAACGCCTTTGATCACAAAAGAAAAGTAACTATTTACAGATCAAGATTTTTATGAATTCTGAACATGATGTGGATTTTTATGAATTCAGAACATGATGTGCAACGCACATGCAATAGGAAATTATGCAATAGGAAATTATGAACTACAAAGTATGCAAGAACAAGAATTGTCACACTCAACAAAACTTCCTAATTTTTTCCTTTTTCTTTTTAGTTTTTTTATTTTTATTTTATGATCAAACTGTTTTTTTTTCAATTATTTCTTTATTTTTACCACCTAAAGTTCTTGGCATCTTTTTTCCACAAAACGTTAAACAATGTGTGTTTGCGTGTATTTGTGTGTGTTTGTTTGTGCATGTGTGTGTGACTGAGTGACTGTTTGAGAGGGAGATAGACAGTTTGAGAGAGATAGAGAGAGTGTGTGTGTGTTTGTGTGTGTGCGCGCGCTATGTAGCAGTTAATATATCTATACAGTACACAAATTATTAATTTGAACTTAAGTGAGACAGTGTCAAACTTAGAGCAAGCAGGAAAAAAACAAACAAAAAACGACTGGAGTGGAGGCAGTGACCGATGCGACACGAGCAGTTTTCAGCTCTGTCTGGTCAAACGCATTATGTATGTGCAACAAAACAAAACAAGAAACAAGTTCACCAAGTCACCTTAAAAAGACCGAAATAGAGGCAAGCTGAAGAAAACCTAAGGAGAACAACATGAGCTACAGTGAAGCCACGCACTGAGAGATCCGTCAATGTCTGTGTGTGTCTGCGAGAGTGGGCCAGCGACAGCTCTGGCTGCGGTGATGTGTGTCTCTAGGAAGGAGTGGGCGTTGTCTGTGACTGGATGATTACACAGCGTGAAGACAGTCAGTTCTGAGGATTTTCCTTCAGCTATGCCAGCTGGGATAGGCTCCAGCTCCCTGTGACCCACACAAGTGGATGAAGTGGTCAGGGAAATGAATGAATTAATGAACAAACACGAGTATTGACACGTTTTACTCGTATCGTACTCATACTCATCAAAAATGCATTTTCCGTACCTGATATTTGAGTACCCGGATCAACCCTAGTATAAAGTCAGTCTAATTATTGTTTGTATTCCATATGTTAATGCTACAGACCAGATGAAACTAGGAGTCCTGTTGTCACAAAATATCACTTGATTAGGACATAGCAATGAGAAATAAAAGAGTATTTAAATAACTAAGGAAGTAAAAAATAATAAGCAATCTGATCAACATTTGGGAATTTTGGTTTCTGAATGTATTTCATGAGAGTTTGGACATTAATTTACCAGAGAAATACATATCATCTCATATTTTATAGACTTGTGTATTTTTATCTTTGAAGAAGTAATACTTCTCCTTAGCATAGGTCAAATGTCTTCATTTTTTGAATAACAAGAAGAAATGTTTGCAGTAACTCTAGATTTATTAAGTGAAATATAATGAAGCAAATACCAGAGTCAACACAGGTTATGAAAGGAAAGTATCCAGTGCCCGCTGCCTGACAGAAAGCTAAGAGTTAGCTAATATTTTTGAAGGCTCTCTGCCTCTCATGAATCAATGCATAAAGGAGTCCTTTGACCTCGCCACCCGCAGAGGGAGCAACAAAGAGGAATGCTGAGGCAGACAGAGAAAGACAGAACAATGGCATAGCAATGCAAATAAAGCAGATGCTGTTTTAGGCAAGAATTTTATGTAAAATGTACTTTTTCTGCTGCTGCAAATAGTGACTGCTGGCTTCAGCATAAAGAATCTGAGAAATTCAGAATGACTGATTTAAACCGATAAGGAAGTGACTTTTGATTATTTTTTCAAAGACAGTAATTGCTGGGAATTTGAAGACAATCTCATGATAAATGGAACTTTGCACATATGGCAACATGAATCACACACACTGTTAGTAAGGTTTTCAGTTAATGCCTGACATCTTAAGAAACACATCTGACTTCCAGGGAATTTGCAAAGCTATTTAGATTACTTTGATGGCTCCTGTTCCCCTGAAGAACAAAAGAGCATAACACTGTTTCACCTCAAAAGAGTTAGCAATACCGGGTGCTTTGAACATATAAAAATAGAAGTTTCAGCTCACGTTAATACTTTCACAGTAATTGTTATTTCTCCTAAACAGACCCTTCCAAGACGAAGGTGTTTTATTTTTCTTAGTGACTCATGTGGTTTACAAATATATTAAAAGAGTAGTTTTTTCAAATTATAAATGAAATTAGATACACAAAAAAAATTGAATCCTTGTGTTTTTTGTTTTTCTCGGTTCAGGCTTGAGTCATCGTCAATGTAAAATGCTCCTTTTCATTTATCAAGTTTGCATCGACAGAGCAGTTCTACTTCAATGGGAAACCTGCATTTATTTATATTTATTCCAATATTTATTTATGTGGTTTAAACATCTCTTTCATTTTATATTGTGTGTATACAAAAAATATGAAATTTTCTCATGTGTCATATTATTAACATACTGAAGAGCCTGACAAAGGGATGGACACATGGTACCAGCATATCTGGTCCAATGTGGTTTTAGTACCTTAGGTGTGATTGGATGATAGTGATGCTCAGAGAAATAACAACAACAAAAAAACCCCCACAAAAACAAACCAACAATGTGGACGTGTATGTATACATATGTTTATATATGTTGATAGCAAGCAAGCGTAACAGAGTCAGAATGAAGTTGCAATCCAGCTATATCTAAGTAATGACATCCCATTCACATGCTGGGAATATTTATAGCATGTCAAAGCAAAAACAAAACTTTTTAATTATGAATACAAGCTTCCTATTTGTCACAGCACTTCTCTTTATAGTATATTGTACACTAGATCACTAGCCAAAACAGAATCTAAATAGAAGCTGGCTGTGTCAACTCTGCAGTAAAAAAAAAAACCCAGACATTAAATGCCTGTTTGCAATACAAACACATCAGGTATTTATTAATTAGTACTGCATGGAAAAGAGACAAAAACAGAAAAAAAGCCCCAGGAACAAATGAAGGTGTTCGTTTGTGTGTACATTTATCTGCGACCTACATGGTACAATACAGGCTTGCTTTCTGTTCGGTTACTGCTACAGCGATTGCCTTTAGCATACAAACATACTGGGGCACCAGGCCCCCACAGGCAACTTTGGGATCAGGTGTCAGATTCATAACACAGGACAACAACACAACCTTGTTTCGGCTGATCCCAGTCAAACCCAGTAATGAGGACAAAAGGGGCCAATAGGGTGAGAGGGAGTGTTAGAAGCATGAAACACCAGATGGATGAGTTAATGCACTTGGCAAGCTGTAGTCTACTGGTATGCATCGCTATCTTTCTATTCTCTTTTTCAGTGTAACAGAATTTCTTCTCTTTGCCAAATAGTAAATACAGCAATCATGTCATCCTCCAAGCGCATTGATGGAATATGTGACTGGCCAGGCTCATTAAGCAGCCAAAAAACTGCAGTCACATGATCAGTTCCGTGGCACAGACATGATTAATTTCAGTTGTCTTCAATTACGGAAATTATCGAAAACAGTAAATCACAACAGACGGAGTAGAGCTTGCTAATTAAAGCAGAGATTAAACCAAATATCTACTGAAGTGGCTACACAGTAACACACTAAAGGCTGTAATAATGATAACAGGTGAAGCATTCAGATGTCACTTTTTTTTTTTACAAAATTATTAAAAACTACATTTTATTCTAAAGAAATTTCCCAAAATGCTGTTGTTTATGATTGGTGTCTGTCTGTTTGTCATATAATATATACCTATATATTTATAGACACACATATAGATACATACATACGTACATTACACACACGCACACACACACACACACACACACACACACACGCTAGTATTCCCTCACCTGCTTCACACACATACAAACTTCACTTGCGTCCCATTCCTACTAAAGGATTTAACATGAGTTGAAGCTATAACAAGTTCAACTCTTCTAGGAGGGCCCTCCAGGAGTGCATTCATGAGAATTTTTTATCATTCTTCCAGAAGGACATTTGTCAGGTCAGATACTGATGTTGTATGAGACGGCCTGATTCTAAGTCTCCACTCTAATTCATCGCACAGGTGCTCTGTCGGATTAAGTTCAAGACTCAGTATAGACCAGTGAAGTTTGTCACCGCCAAAATTGCTTATTAAATGTCTTTATGGACCTTGCTCAGTGCACAGGTAGTTTTGTACCAATGTACCATTCTAGAACTCATTGAGACCCTGAGTGTGACTCATTCATTCACAAATGTTTGTAGAAGTAGTCTGCATGCCTAGGTGCTTGATTTTTTATAGCTGTGGCCATGGAAGGGATTTGTACACCTAAATTTGAATAGATTGGGTAACTGAGCAAATACTTTTGGCAATATAATGTATATAGTTGTATGTGTGCATGTGTGTGTGTGTGTATAAGGTGAGAAAAAGAGAGAAAAAGAGAGATAGAAAAAGAGTCTATGTGACATCACTTGAACACCATGGCAACCTCATTTTATTCTCTGCTCTTTACAGTTGTGAAGAATGTGTGAGAGCATTTTAGAATCAATGCCACAAGAAGGAAAACAAAGACTGAGGTTGTTTGCTTTCCGTTACACAGTAACAGTAAAGTGACAGCAACACACATCTGAAGTCACCTGTTATCCTGCCACAAATATAAGGGACCAGTTCGATTCGAACAATATTTGGTTAACAATATTTTTAGTGCTTTTCTGACTATAATGTATTTTGGGAAATTCATGCTATTAATGTACCTTGTTGTGTTACTTCTTCCTTTTTAATCTTATTGTTCACTCAATTCAATCTGAACACAAAGGACAGGCTAAATGTATCAAGGACGAGGCACTGAAGGCTGAGTAAAACCATTTAATAATTGTATTTCAACTTGAGGGGTAAAGGTGAAAAACAATACACGTGGGAGCAGAAACAAAACAACAAAACAACAAAACAAAATAAGCAAACAACAGAATAAAATCAGGAAGGATCTGGCTTGTATGTTAGGATGAACAGTGCTTATCCATATCGGATGGATAAACGCTATTTAAAACAACCCCATCCAACATGACATGTAATTTTTTTTGGTTTTGTGAAGAAACAAATTTAATTAATCACTTTAGCTGATATGAAAATGAATTTACCATATTTATTCGGGAGAGGTGTTTCAAACAAAACCTGCCACATGAGGCTGATGACAAGCGTTGCCAACACACAATCCATAGGGGGCATGCATGGAGATTTGAAGTAAATTTGATGTACAGTATATGACTTGAATTAATCCATTCTTTCAAACAATCCAGTTGACTTTCTTAGATGGACAAATAATGAAGAAAAAAGAAAAAGAAAATAGTTATTGCAATTGTGAAGGCTATTGACATAAAGCTATTTACGGCATGGATATTTGCAATATAGTTGTAGATATTTGCAGTCTGAAAACTGTACCGTCTTGCCATCTAACCCATAGAGCACTAAGCGTACAGGCTAGGTAAAGCCACTGTAGTCACATGTCAAATAGTTGTGTCTACTGCCACTTGATAGATAATCATGTAAAATATGTACAGGTGAGATACTGCTCACAGTAATTCAGGTAAACTCATTAATGTAAATCAAAGTAGTCATTCTTATTTCATAGACATGTTTAACAAAATTCAAATATGGCTTCGTGGAATTTCCACGGGTTCCTGCTAGTAGAATAGAATAGAATAGAATAGAATAGAATGATTGTAATTGTACTCAGTGTACACCAAAAAATATAAAATATATTTACAAACAGCCAGCAGGAATGTAATGCTCGATAGCAGCAATAGGAACAAACATATTGCACAGTACACAGTTGAAATGAATGTGGTTGCGTTGCTCTGCAGTGCATGACCCTGTGGCTTATGAAATCATTTCAAAGCTTAGTGCATTATCTCCTAAAATGCATGGTTGTCAGTTTAACCTTAAGAGCATTTCTCTTGATTCAGGAAAACTCAACATCTCTAAAGAGGAACGATGTCCTGCCAGCAGCAGCGTGACTTGACATTCTCTCTGTCCTTAATCACATTGGTGCAGCTTGTGTGTCTGGCATACAACAAACATGGTTATGAGCCAGCCGCTGACTAATGTTGATGACTGAGAAAGACAGCCGCTATTTAGAGGATGAGATTATTCTAATTTCTTCACCTTTCAGACATGGGAGAGTACCTCTATCTGATGAGACATCCGCCTGTGTGTGTTTGAGTGTAGGCAGTCCAGTTTGTTTGCTTTCCAGTGAAGAAGTATGTAGAGTATTGCCTCAAGTTGTTGGCATACGGGTGGGTGTGTTGAAACACACTGCTGAGACACCTCTCAAGTAAACATCTGTGCGTGATATGATCTAAAATGTTGCCCGAAGGATGAGTCCTAAAATCTGTACATTTCTTTATTTTTAAGCAGACTGCTTGGGAGTCGTAAAACGTCATTCATACTAGAATTTAGATAAGCTGGAGGCTCTGATTACAGTGTTTGATGCCAGGAATGAAGCGATGAAGCACAACAGTTAAACAGGTTACTGTTTTTAAGGTTGATATAAATCTGGGCAAAGAAGGGCAAATATGAACCAAACAACATGCGCCGCATCTGAACTTAGTTTATAAAAGAAAAAGCATTATCGATTTTCTAAAAATAACAGATTTTGAAGCAGATTGTTTTCCTTAACCGGAATATCTGAATATGTGTTGTCTTGGATCATTACACCAAAATGCCTGGATGTTTTTCAAAAGAAAATGGGCTTATTGGATTGTAGAAAAAAGAGAAGGTCTAAACAGTGAGAGGCAATCGTCCTTAGTGTAAAATCGGCAGGCCTTTTATTTGAACTTGTAAATACTAAAGTGTGCATGCTATTTTCTTTTAAACAGATTAGTAATTATTTGACCAATGAGCCATACGCTTCACTATGTTAGTTTTTCTTCTTGCTTTCCATCCATTCTTATTGTTATGAGGGGGTGGGGGATAACTTATGAAGTGGGCTACAATTCACACTGAACACTCTGAACATGCAGTTTGCCGTAGTAGGAGTGTAGTTAGACCTTAAAACAGTGTGAAAAGCCTCCAATATCTCACCAATCTCTGTATGGAATAACTGCCACTTTGACCATTGTGTTATCTTCCTTTAGACCTGGAATAAGAACTGTAATTGAGAAATGATAATAATGACGGTAGTGATAATTAGTGGGGTAATAACGGGGTAATCACCAGATGCCATAATGGGAGGCATTAACTGTGATCTATGATTGATCTGTTGCGACCCCGGCAGCTCTGAAATTGAACAGGAGTTGTAGGATTAGGTAGGGAAAGTGCTTCCCTGTGGTTTTGATTCAATTTTAAAATTTACAAAAATAGCAGAATTCACTGTGGATCTTAGTTAACCCAAATAACATGTACGGTATTTATTATTTTTCTTACCGACCCCAGTTAGCTGTAGATTTCGGCTTTGATTTGGTTCTGTGATATTGCTTTTGAGTTTTTTGGCTTCACATCTCCTGTTGATCAAAGCCTAAAAAATACATTTAAAAGATTTAACAGCCACCCATACAGAGCACACGTCAATCGTTTTAATATGTTTCTATTTCTACCTTCACTATGTTACCTTTGATTGGAAGGTCCAATTAAAAGTTTTCAAAGTAGAGTTAGTGAATTATGCAGACATTGAAGACATACCAAAACACCACAGTAAATAAAATATAAACCATCCTTCACCTTTGCTTACAAAGAGCTATAAAATTATCCTCATGGAGCAAGACATGGCAATAGTGGCAGTTGGTAAAGGCAAGAAGTATATTTGGGTTTTACTCACTGGTTTTATCATTCTTTAGATTTTGTGGAGTGCTGAGTCCAGACCTTCTATACGTCTATATGTCTAAATGAGTGACCCTTGTTGTGCTAAAATACTCCATAAATGAATTACTGATAAAATCACTCAAATGAAAGGTGAAACATCCTCAAAATGTCAGTAGTTTTTCCATTCCATTTTGAAGGATTTTACATGAATGGGAATAAAAATAATTGCCAGCTTTTCTTTACCATTTATGAAAGAAAATGTAATATTTGAAGGTTTTGTGGTCAGTCTTTTTTTTTTTCTATGAACAGCAATACAACAATATTGACAATACATTGTTACCAAAGATACAGCAATCTTTTGTGTGAGTTCAGGATTTCTTGATATTGTGTACTGAACCTGAACATGCCAGCTGCTCACCTGAAAATGTAGTCCTAAGTGACTTTTGAATTTCAAATCAAGGGTCAAAATCTACTATCAATAGTTTTTTGATACACTTCACCCTTCAGTAAGCTGGCATTTTAGCTGGGATGTACCAAGCCTTAAGGCCCACTGCCAGCTGGGTTAGGCTCCAGCAAACCTGTAAGGCTGATAAGCGACTGTAGATGAGAGGATCACAATTGTTTTGTGTACAAGAAAATAGATTTGTGATGATACACTTTTCAGACTGGTAAAACACTGGTTATAAATATGAGCAAAATTTTGTTATCAGACATATCTTACAACTGTAACTGTTCACTTGAATGTTTGTTTATTAGAATGGAACAAGAACTAAAAAGTAAATAACTGAATCATTTCACACAGTTCTTCACCGCTGGTTCGATGCCTTAATTCTTTGGATCATCATATTATCCCCACTCCTAGATTTGAGACCTGAATCTTTCAGTTGGGGTTTGAAATCTGGACCAAAACTCATCTTCTCTGATCCATTTGTCTCTCCATATGAGGATTTGGTCTGTCTGGGTCAGAAGATTGCAAAACTATAGAGAAAAATATTCATATGATATCAAATCAGAGACACTGATATTCATAAATGGGTATGGACTTGCACCCTTGATTTTTGTTTGTGGGAAATGTTAGATGGCACAACAATGGGTAACTCAAATAAAAGAGGAAACCACAAAGAGCACAAAACTGCAAACAAATGCCTCTACAACTTTGTTTATGTTGGTAACCACTTGAAAATTTAAGCATACTGATCATCACATGGTCCTTATCCAAAATGCCTGATGTACAAAATCCAGTAATGCCTAGGTTACTGGATTACTGGTTAACACTAGGTTTTAAGAGGTTTTTAAAGCTAGTGCTACTTGTAGTACAAAAAAGAAAGATTTTAATGACATACTGATTTTGACTGCTTTTGTCTTTGGTTACTTTCTCTCGAAAAAGATGGTAAAAGAAAAGATGGTAAAATGTAAAATTTACTCAAAAACAACGAATGAGTGGTTTTACACTTAAGAAATATAAGAGATTGGACATTTTCCAGTCAGGTTGACACTCATTTGAACCTGTAATAGTGGTTCTTTAAATGGGAAGGTCTCACAGACATACACACACACACACACACACACACACACACACACACACACACACACACACACACACACACACACACACACACACACACACACACAAAATAAAAACAAATCCCATCCATTTTCTTTTAAATGAGACAATTGTGGTCTCATCTTTCTCTGCTTGTCCACCTTGCAAGTCACGGATCTGTTGATGTCTATCTCAGCCAACCACAAGCGAAAGAGGGAGTACACCTCGGACAAGACGCCAGGTCATCGCAGGGCCACAGGAGAAGCAAACAAACACACCAGACCCAGACGGTTAAGCTGCATGTTTCTGGTGGTGGGAGGAAGCCAGAGAGTATCATTCATGGAATGAATTCAAACTGGAAACCTTCTTGCTGTGAGTCAACAGGGCTGACTCACTGCTCCATGCTGCCCTTAATAAAAAACATCTCATATGTAAAACTATTGCAGACAAAGCTCACAGGCAAATATGAAATACCTTCACCAATGACTTGGGAGGAAACTTAAAGTTGACTTATAACTCTATTTGTGAAAGTAATATAAAAACTTTTCACGGTAACTGGTCCCTAGCAAAGAGGAGAGAAAAGGGCAAGGAGGAAAAAAAGAGAGAAAAAAAGAGAGAGAGAGCAGGAGAGAGAGCGAGAGAGCGAGAGGAGAGAGAGAGAGAGAGAGAGACGAGAGAGAGAGAGAGCTCGAGAGCTCTCTCTCTCTCTCTCTCTCTCTCTCTCTCTCTCTCTCTCTCTCTCTCTCTCTCTCTCTCTCTCTCTCTCTCTCTCTCTCTCTCCATACACATACATACATATACATATATATATATATATAAATTACAGAAAGGCTGTTGTCAGCAAATGAAGTGTGTCCAGGCAGCTGAAGAGGAGCTTCAATAAACATATGTTAAATCAAAGAATATGTGAACATACTGATGCACACTTATGACGCATTCACATTAATACATTACGACTGTAATCATACGTGAATAAATCAATTCACATTAGCAACCCACATCTCTAACAACCTCCAGGACTCATCTATAATTTTAACGAAACTGTAATGGATTTTGTAAAGTGAGAAACTAAATCCATAGACTCATCGTTCATCATAAAAATTATGTCTGACAACTACAAAATGTGCTTGCATTTATTTCATCATGACTGCAAACTGTAAAACAGAAGTAATGTTTCTACGATCTGCAGAAAACAAAACAACGACAAAAATAAAAATCATACCCACACATAAAAAAAACCCCTACACAATAAGGCCCACTAATTGTTGACAAATAATTTAAGTTACTTTTTCAAGCCACATTCTCAACTTTGTATTCCCACCACGGCAAAGGCACTCAAAGCAATCAATAACAATTTCAGCAGTGCAAAGTGGTTAATTGTTTTTAAAGTGTACTAACCTTTCTCCTGTGCCTCTGCAGTCTCTTGACTCAATCTGATAGTTTTTCAAATGTTATGTCAATTGACTTGTTGAGCAAGCTGGCGTGTACACAGGTCAGTGCACAGAGAGAAATAGGTCTCAGTTTGCAGAGGTGCAATCTATTACAAATGAGAAATGAATGTAGAATTGAAGAGGGAATCTGTTCTGTACTGAGAGGTGAAAGGAAGGAACTACACAGCAGTAGCTCGATATTAACCAACAAATAAAGATACATATATGAAGAAATAAATAACGTACATGATGTTAAAGTACATACATGATTGAGGTGATTAATGTGTTAATGTTAGACATGATTGATTGATTGTGTATTTGAGAGACAAGTTGATGTTGCATGTACATGATGAAACTGACTAAGGATAAAGAGTTAATGTACATGATTGTTTTGATGGTGTTACAGATGTTCATAATTTTTCTGTGTTAAAATATCGCAGCATTCAGAGAACGAGAACGTACACTTGAACATGCATTTACCGTGCGTGTGGCAAACTAATGAGTAGCAGGAATTGTTTTACTCTTTGCAGACAAAAATAAAACACTTTAAAAATTAAATGTGTAGTGGAGGGCAGCTTCATTCTGCACCACGCTACATTTGAGTGTGGGCGTCTATGCGAGCAAAAATGTTAAGGAGTAGTGAGACCCCATGAGTTCAGTGGTGATGAAGAGAAACGGTGTCTCATGTCTTTGCTTGCTTTTAAAGTTAGAGAGAGAGAGATTTGATTTTTAACATCACGTTTATTCATAAATGTCAAATTACAAAATAATCATGTTGACACAAAATCCAAAAGAGATTCACGTAAAGAGGATTTTCAATAGTACTGTGCGTTTTCTGAACAAAGAAACATCTAACCTTTCAACATTTATCAAACTAAAAAAAAACAAAAATAAAAATAAGGAAAAACTACAGTAATCCGTTCTCCACAATTGTTCTCCACAATCATCTCTTCTACAGTCATGTCTTTTATTTTTTTCCTTAGTTTTTTAAATCTATAAAACTCTTGGTCTATAAAACCTGGTTCACCACTTCTTGTTTTACTTTTCAAATAAAAGCTGATGCTATCCAGAAACATGCGGGAATTTTTTCATCTTTTACGAATCATACGTGTATCAGGAGGTGCCTCAGGTGTTTCTTTAGCAATTTTCTTTGCTTTATTCATTCTTGTGTTAGTGTTTTTCCTTTTAAGAGAAAAAATTAATCCTTTAATAATTCCTTGTCTATCACAATATCATCTTGCTCCTCGTCCTTCACCAGCAGAGACTCTACCACCCTGGTGGCTGTCTCTCTGGCCCCTTCAGCCTTCACCAAATCACTCTATCCATCCCTTATGCTGTTATTCGTGTCCTGCGTCCTATTCTGTGGCTCTGCGTTGGTGGCCAGTGACTGTTTAACCATCCTGGCGGCTGTCTCTCCGGCCCCCTCAGCCTCCGTGTGATTCTGTGGCTCCGGGTTGATGGGTGGCGACTGTTTAACCTTTGCGCTGTCACCTTTGACCTCTGGGTTGATGCCCAGTGATTCCGCGTGGGGTGGAATTTGAAACTCACAAGGCTGTGATTGTGAAATCAGGACTGCAGTACTGGAAGACACCAGAGGAATTACGGCCTCCGGTTGTTTAACTTTTGCGTTGTCGCCTGTATCCTTGGTGTTATTCTGCTCTTCCGGGTTGGCAGTGGGCAACCCAGCGGGTAAAGGAGTCGGAAACCTACAAGGTCGTGACCCCGGAGCCCGGGCCGCAGTGCCCGATGCCGCCACAGCTGCATAAGTAGCTGCAACAACCGGCTGCGCGGCTCCTGCAGCTGGTCCCTTTGCGGGCGTAGCCGCCTGCCCCGTTGCAGCCGGCAGCCTGCGCTCATCCTCTCCCTTCGGACAGTTACACATGAGATGTCCCTCCCATCTGCACTTGAAACATTTCATGCCCTCACTGGTGACATAAACCGTCAAGTCATAGTGATCAATTTTAAATGTGAGTGTGAAATTTAGCTCTTCATTGAACCGATTAGGGATCATCGTAACTTGCCTCTGGAAGGCGTAACATCCCTGAGTGGTATTGCCGACCGGGAACAGAGAGAGAGAGAGAGAAAGAGAGAAAAAGAAAGAGAGAGAGTCACTGGTGTAGCCCTGTCTCCATGAGCAGTAGGTGTCATCCATTGTGTTGGTTGCCTGCAGTCATCCATTTCCCCCACTGCCCTACCTGGTCACATCTGTCTCCTCTCAGACAGAGGCTGTTTTAAAACTGTGTCACTACTTTTGATGTGTGTGCGCACGTGTGTGTGTGTGTGTGTGTGTGTGTGTGTGTGTGTGTGTGTGTGTGTGCGTGTGTGTGTGTGAGAAAGACATTAAATGACAGGGAGAGGATATTTGCCCATAAACCTGTTGTTTTTTGTGTGCTTTGGATTGACAAAATGGCTCCCAAGAGTCAGTGCAGACCTTTTAGTCCTTGTATATCCTTCAGTCCTTCATAGAGACCATCTATCTGTCTGCTGCCTTGAGGTTTGCACTTAAATTACTTAAATGCATTCAGACGCCTTTCAGCTTCAACATAAATGCAATATTTTTCATATATATAAATTTCTTTGACAAAATCAACAAGTCAGATAAAAAAAGTCCCTTTCCTTGACCTAATACATTAATGGCATGCATTCATTCATCTATATGTTAATTTCTTGCTACTTAATAACAAAGCTACACTGGTTCAGTATAAGTGTAGCATCCAAAATATACCTCTACCTTCTCCAGAAAAAAAACCTTCAATCTCTTCTCTGGAAAATTCCAATTTAATTCAGATAAGAAAAGTATTCCCTTGGTCTGACCTTAACTTCTTCTGGTTTAAGCTGAATAAGTGGGCGGTACCTATGACGCATCCTAGTGAAATAAGTTCTTATTTAATTACTAATCTTGGTTGGATTTCTGTAAACCCTCTGTATTCTCATCATTTCACTAAATAATGATAAAATGGGCCAAGCACCACAAATGACGGATTTTCACACAAAAGGAGCTACAGTATGATTGTTGTTCATCTTCAACCCTACAGTTTTGGTTAAGTTGGAAAAATAAGCCCAGGACAGAACATCACACCTGAGAGGAAACCATTGAAGGTTTCTGTATGAAATACAGTTAATTTTATAGGTGGAAAATGTCAGTGGACGGAGAGGGAAATGTTTAAAATACTCAAAACATCACTCTTAGAGACCAAGAGGAATACTGTCTCAAGGGCAGGTGAATGCTTTAGAAAGTGCAACAGCGTAGTCCAGAGTAAACAGAGAGTTCACTGACCTGACTTAAAAAGATAGTCAGATGTTGAAGCTGCTATCTTAGCTAAGACAGAATTGGGACTGTGTGTTACAAATTCTGAATTTTTGTTGCAAAAGAAATTCTTGTGTCTCTTGGGAGAATTCAGCAACTCAGGAATTTAAAAGTTTAAAAGAGGATCCTGGGATTATTATTCAGTTTAATTATAAATTGTGAAAATAGAAGTTACTAGCTTTGATTACTCACTGATAGGTAGAAATTAGATCCTTGAGGGATCGCTTTATTCACACTTCCATTTCCTTTTACATATTGTCTTTTTTAATCTAACCGTAATGAAAAAGTAATATTTCAACATTTTTATCTCACAAGGGAAAGTCATGCCTGTTATTAAAAGCATGAGCAAGCTTCTACACTTTGAGGATCCGGGGTGTGATAAAATGGCTCCTCTAAATGTGTTTGAAGCATTAAATTCTTAAAATAAGTGAAGCATTCATTCATTCATTTTCAGGCCGCTTCATCCGCTTGTGCGGGTCATATTTTGCATATTAAATTTTTATTTTTGTGTTAGTGTAAGGGCAATAAACAAGAACTTTGTATTGAGTTTATGAACATAATATCCTTAATGATGAAGAATGATCAACAACTAAATGTGATAGACCTGGGTCAGCACAACAATATCGGCAAGTGTAGACGGAGCAGAACGTGAATAAGACAAAGGGAGTTTTGACTTTGGGGATGTATTTGATGACTCAAAGGAAGCATGTTCGCCTTGTCTGGTTTACACAAAGAAATAAACCTGCAATTTGCATCGTGTGTGTCAGGGCATCCTCTAAAGCTTCAGCGTTGGAGGATGCCTTTATTTGAAACATTTCCAAACTATTTCTAATGTAAATCTCCTGGAAATCTGACCATGTATATGAGGAAGTTTTAGTGTTAGCACTGTTTTGACATGGTGATTCTTATTAAAATTATGAGTGTGTACAAAATATGATTCGAGTATTAACCATTATGTGAGTGATGTTTGTTATTCTTTGCTTTAATATTTTATCAATTTTAATCTCTGAAAACCTGTCCTACATGTTTCAAACACACAAATTGCAGCCCGGAGTTTTGAATGCAATTAAAGATTAAAGATCTCTTTATTAGTCCCCCATAAGGGAAATTATTTTTCCACTCTCCTTGTTAGTACCCATTACACACTTGTATATATACAAGTACAGGCCCGAAGTGCGCGCCCGTGCACACACACACATGCACACCCACACACACACGGATACAAGGGCCCTGTAGGGCATGCAAATGTTGGTGAGAGGTAGAATGGAGGGCAGCTCCATTATGGGATGCCCAATGAGCAGCTTATAAAGTGGACGATGCCTTGTTCAAGGGTACTTTAGCAGTGCTTGGCAGGTGAACTGGCACCTCTCCACTGACAGTTCACATTCTGCATGTCAAAGAAAACACATTAGCATGAAGTTATCACTTAAAATAAATCAGTAACAACTGGTTGTCTTAAAAGATTTTTGGTTACATTTAATAGAAGATCCTTAAGGAAGTTGTCCACATAAACCTTTTCACTATGGCATTGCAGTGACGTCATCATTTTATAATTTTTAGCATCAAATAAGTGGATCCAATCCACACATTCTCATCGCAGCACCATACTTTATCGTTAGAGAAATTAAAAGGCGGTCACTGGAGAAGATTTAGAAAGCAGACATAATGAGGAGAAAGTGATATAGTATATATTTATATGGGCAAATATAAAACAGGGTAAGAAAAATCTGTCCCATGGAACAAAAGAAAAAGAAATATTCTGTGGTTTTGCAGCTCTGCATGCGCAGTAGATATAATGAAACCCCTTATTAGTATGACTCTCATGGTGTATCACTGTATTATTAATAATACGGGCCATGGGGACTTTGCCTGAGAGTGGAGCCCTACCACTTGCAAGAGCCTTAAGAGGCCTGTAAGTCTGTGAGTGAGGATCCTTTAAAAAAGAATGAAAAATATCTGTATGATATATATTAGATTCAAGTGTAAGTTATTATGGACACTATAGATGGGACTGTTGATGGTGTTGATGGCCCAATTCAACTTGCTGTCATGATTAAGATGAATGCAATGTGTGTCTGTGTAAGAATCAATGTATGGGCTCTTGTGATTTCCTGAGACCCTAGGAGTTGTAGCCAGGCATTTAAAACAATAAACAATACATGCTTGAGACATAATAACTGTGCTAAATAATACATTGTTATATCTACCCTTTATGAATTATACATCCCTCCATCTTGACAAGTGATCACAGCATGCTTATATTTATTCATATGTATGTAACCAATCTACAACCTTTTTTTTCACTGAGTAATTTGTGTGATTAATTCCATACCAAGAAAATATTTGTGTTACACAGCATGGAATGTTTGTCAGTATGGCTAGGCTTAATACATGCTGTTTTCATTTGCTATTAAAAAAAAAAAAAAAGATAAAAAAACACTTTATGTGTTATGATTGCAACCATGCACCAATGTTTACTTGATGGTTTAATATTTTCTCACAGCAATTCACTGGAGTACGACCTTCTTCCAAAAATGGCAACAGAAATATTTGTCTAAGATATTAAATCAGGGACTTCAGCGATTGCTGAGTCATTTTCACTCTACTTCTGTTCGCTTTGTAAAGCAAAAAATTTAGCTTTTCTTTTTCCTATGGCAGTTCCTTCAGACCTCTAACAAATGCAGTATGCCTGAAGATCAGGTGATACACTGTTATCTTTTCAATAATAAACAACATGAATTACAATTTTGTGCTGCTTACAGGCGAGTGGTCATTACTATGTACTGTCACCTACATTTATGACAACTTGGTTAAAATGTATCACAAAGTATCGTCAATCTGAAACATTGAGATCACCATGTTCAGCATTTCACACGCAGAAGTCAAGCAAGGCTTTAAATTATAGATTTACAGGTATCGTATAAGTTACAAAAGGGAGAATGATAAATTCTATTATTATTATTTGTGAAGCACAGGGTATGTAGTGAAAATAACAATCGTAACTTTAACTTGAGTAAGTTTCACTTGTAAAAAAAATCTTGTGCTAGTTATAGTACTATCCACAAGCATGATGTTGTGTTTTCATAGCGTGCTAGAGAAAAAAGGTCAGTGATGAAGTAGAATTACTTCAGAAAATTGTTGCAACAGAAGAAGTGTAGAGAATTCAGACAGACTTTATCAATAATAAAAACAAGCCTTTACTAATCCTCCAATCCACCAAACCACTAAGTGCATAACTGAGCATCTATCAACTCATCAAACCAACGAAGACACAGGAGGGAAAAGAACTGACTAGAAACATGTTCCGGCCTTACCTTGGCAATCTGGACACACCAATTAAGCAACAGTTGGGATCCAATGTTGTCCTTGTGCTCATGCACGTAGTCGAGCAGGCACCCGTGGGGCATCAGTTGTGTAACCAGCTGGATGGTGGGACTGAGGCAGACGCCCAGCAGGCGGACCAAGTGGGGGTGCTCCACGCTGGCCATGATGAGGGCCTCCTGAATGAGAAAAAACAAAACAAAACAACACACTCATGCATGTGTTTGAAAGAGGTGAATAATAGATGATGACATTTGAAATGGTGTTTCGACACATTCTGGTCACCTCAGGCATCGTCCAACTCTGATTTTAACACTGGCTTGTATTTATTTCTCTTCTAATAGTTGTCAGTGTGACATCGTTAGGTCATTATTTGGATCATGCTGTACATGGAATCTTGTGATCACATAATGACACATCTTTATTGACAGATAGAATTATACCCCTTCAAACCAAGGTATTCATGTAAATTAGTTCAGTACTTAGCTCAATCCACTGGGTCTTGTTCTGGGGATCCAAGGTTGGCCGGTTCGAGAGACACATGGACCAAAACGTTTGGAATGTGGCCTGTCGGTTAGAGAGGTGCCAATTCACCTCCTGAGCACTGCTGAGGTGCCCTTGAGCAAGATACCATCCCCGAACAAGTTGCTCGTTGAGGTGCAACGTTATGTAGCTGCATGTCGCTCTAACGCCACCCTCTCCCTATTTGCATGTCTACAGTGTGTGTCTGTGTTTGTGTGTGTGTGTGTGTGTGTGTGTGTGTGTGTGTGTGTGTGTGTGTGTGTGTGTGTGAGTACAGGGGCCTGTACATACATAAATGTGTGTAAAAATAGAATACAAAAAATAATTTCTGTATGGGAATTAACAAAGTATGTTTCTTCTCCCTCATTCACAGTCTGAACAGAATCAATATGTTCAATTTGTTGACATTACAGTTTGAATAAATACAAAATAAATAGTACCTTTAGTAGATCTACCTGCAGGATGTGTTTCTCTTCCTGCTCTAGAAAATGCAGTCTATCTACATGCAGACATCATATTTACAATATGTTTGTGCTGAAATGGAGTCAGGTATGCTTGTTAGTGTCACAAGATAAATGGCAGAGCAAACAAATAAAGACTCCATACACTGGCAAGAGTGTTCATCATGCTTACAAGTGTAGACTAAGCTGTCAAAGGCCATACAGTCAAAAGACTTCTGTTTCAGGCTGAGATTTCACTTGAAGTGAACAACAAGGTTACGCTTTGTCTAAAACAACTACAACATCAAAGTGACGACTCTTCACAAGACTCCAACAGCACAAAGAGTCTTTTGTAGCAAGCTAAAAGGTAGTAAATGCACTGAGATGAGATAGCTGTAAGTCAGTGTTTGTAGAATGTCTGTGGAAGTTTGCTGTAAAATTATGTTTAAAAGAGGAAAAAAGCTCGAAGTGATGTATTTAGCTTGTCATGTAAACACTTTATGTATTTTATTTATTATGCAACCAATTAGCAATTGTGATTGTTGCATACAAAAAGGCACAAATTATTATTTAACTGATGAAGAAATGCAACTACAGACATTTCATTTATTTATGCAACTAAATTTTGTGCATTTGTGTGTGTAGGAACTTTTGTTTAATTAATTATGAATGTGAACTTCTTCCTGGTGTTCTGCATATGGGTCTTAACCCCACACGTGAAAACGATGCTTGCTTTATTGGATTGCTACTCATGTGCTTAAAGGATATAATTATGTTGTCTGTCAGCAAAAGTTGTATCAAACTCATTTTGATTTGCTTGAATCCAAAGAAGAATTCTAACTGAAGTATAAAGTTCAATTGTTTTTCTTTCATGAATAAATGATGTTTGTTTATTAATGTAGTAGGAGATATGTCTCCTACGGCCATCTTTTGGAAGTATGGATTTGGATTTGCATTCAGTTATTTCTTTTAATAAGACCACAACACTCATTTGCTCACAATGTACCTATTGTACAGTTTGTTGAGAAAGTGTTAAGATCCTTGGTAATTTTTTTTTTGCTGAGCAAAATAACTAACACATTTTTGATTGTTCTCCAAAAAAATGAAATGTACTTCATAAATCTTTTTTTTACAATTTACATGTTTTCGATCGGTAAAATAGATGTCTGCAATTTTCTCCTCTGACTCATACTCTAGTGAAAACACTAATGAAAAGAAAAGAAAAGAACATATTGTTTTTCATTCACAAGGGAAAACAGCATTGCAGGTTCCAAGGACAGGCCAGAAGGACTCATCCTGCTTCAGTGAAAAAGAGCCTTGAGAAGGAATAACATGCTGTTTACTTGTAGCGTTAATTATAATTAAATGCAGACACAAACACTAGCTTGATCCTGATCTTGCTTGATGCAGCATTGGCATCTTGTTACATTTCCATTCTTGTTTGTAAAGAAAGATTTAGGTCAGGTAAGGAGAAAAGCCGCCTACCACCGACACACATACACACGCGCACACACATACACACACACACAAACACACACACGCGAACACACGTGCGTGCGATCAATCCTCGGTGACATTCTTCAAACAGTCAGTGGTCAGTTGCCACAGTGTGGTCTTCAAGAAAAGGTCAGGAACATTTTCCCAGTCAGGATGTGAATGGTTTACAACAATGAATGACAATCTTCTGTGACTACTGATGTTCCCCAGTGCAGAACTTGCGCCTCCAGCTGCTCAGCAGTCAATAATTATAACACCGGGACTAGGTGAAGTAAGGTGGCAGTGGAAAATAAGGTATAAACAAACATGAACAAATGTTCTCTGCATTTTTGTAAGGCCACATTTATCATTAATTTCAGTTTTAGCTTATCTCACTGCTCCCTCACTACCCAATTATGTTTTCAGTTATGCAACAGATTTCCATCAATAATGCAATCTGATTTGTACACACCGCATCTATACTTCAAAAAAGAAGAAAATGCTAATGGAAAAGCTGTTCTTATCCACAAAGAGACTGAACCCTCAGTCACAAAAAAGTACGACTTCTTCTTTTTTTTTCTTAATTTCACTCATGAGGGTATTCATACTTTTAGAGATGCCATGCAGACCATGGCACACACACACACACACACACACACACACACACACATACACACACACACACACACACACACACACACACACACACACAACACACACACACACACACAGCATGAATGACAATCTTCTGTGACTACTGATGAACTGCCACACACACACACACACACACACACACACACACACACACACACACACACACACACACACACACACACACACACACACACACACACACACACACACACACACTCAGACAGGCCTCTCTTTTTCTCTCTCACTCTATGTAGTATATTTTATTCATTATATGTTGCTCTTTTATTTCTGGTATCTGATTCTCTCATGATCACACAAGCCCCCAAAACACATGGAGAATTTAAATTTAACGCATGCAAGTCGTTGATCAGTGATTAAAACAGAAATAACAGTCCAAAAACTCTTTGCCTTTGACTGTCAAACTAAATGTAAAACATGGGTGCAACTGGGATGTGTTCTGTGTGTGTGTGTGTGTGTGTGTGTCTGCCTGGGCGTCTTGATGAAGGTTATTTCATCTGCATTGCATCATCATAGGGATATAATTCTGTCTTTTTTTTTTCCTTCTCCTTTTGAAATGAGCTGAGCTTGGAGTATTTTATAAATGGCTCCTTGTCCACTGTACTTGGAACATGTGGTGTGTGTTTTTTGTATGTGTGCGTGTGTGTGTGTGTCTGTGTGTGTGTGTGTGTGGGTGCACGTGCGTCCAATGGGCCCCTGGTGTACAAAATTAGTTTTAATTGGCTTAATTTCACCAGGGGAGATGATGAGTAGTTTGTACTTTCTTTGAAATATGACTAAGAAATGGTTTCAGCCCTCCGGTTGCTGTTAGAGATGTTTACATCATGACCCTAGCATTGTATAGTGACAATGTGATCATTGAAGGTTTTATTTGGACATACCTGAACAAACGCAGCCTGGAATGCTTCATATTACATAAATTTAATTTCTGAAAGTAAGCTAATTTTTGTAAAGCCATTGTCAGGATTTATCAAACACATAATGGAAAAACTTTTTTTTTTTTTTTAGGTTCCAGTTTTTAAGATACTCACGTCCATGAATTCCACATTTGCCTTGGGTCCCGTGGCTTCATTTAGGATTTTAATGGCTACAGGAATCTTCACCTTTTCACCCTCTGGCACCCAAATGCCCTACAGAAATAAACATAGAAACAGTTCACGATTGTACTAAATAGAAAAGCACAAAAATCCCACTCAACAACATTTATGTAAAAGAGGACTAATTACACTATGACAGTCCCTCTTCATTGATGATGTTTCTTATATTTGATTTTTTCAAGCTTTCTTAATAATCATCTTACACAGGGTGTTGTGCATGCTGCATGATTAAAGGTCATTTTGCTCTTCAAAACTTCTTAATCATTTTGAAGAGCATAATTTCAGGTGATATTAGAGTGAATCTGCAGCTATCAAAGTATTCTAAGCACTGATAAAGAGGAGGTACTTTTTTTTTAACCAGATGCGCAGTATCTCAGTTCCACCCTGATCTAACTTCATTTCCAGTGACAGAAATTCTACGACAACGACTGTAACTTCAATGTGATGCCTCCTTTGCAAACACTGTCCGTTTATTGGTTGTGATGGTTATTATTCAGCAGATTGAAGTGCTTTTTCTGTTTGCTTTTTAAACTGCACTGAACGTTCTCAATATGTTATATTTATTTCTTAGGACAGAAGCAGTTTTATCAGCACTTCTGTATTACTGCAGTATTTCTTAGCTGTTTTACCATATTCAGAAATATCCCCAATTCCCTGGACATACAAAACAGAAATTCTCCAAATTTCCAAAATATGTTTTAGTTTGTTTTAATTAAGCTGCTTAATTCCAGATTACTAAACTGTTTGTGCTGACAAGAATACACTGTGCTGCAGCTCAAACTTTTAATAGTGAGGTAAGTAAGCAGCTTTGCAAACTATGCATTCACTCTCACTGCTGTGTGAGCTTGAACAAAAAGTACCACACGAGAAGAAGGGCAATGTCAGCTTTTGTTTTGTATACAAAAAGCTGATTTGCAGAAAGTAAACTCACTCAGTCACTGGTTGGAGTTACTCAGTTACACAGGTAGCTTCACAAGTTACACTGGTAACATTGAAAATGCTTCAAACTTCAAAATTAATGTGCAACATCCTTTCAAATAAAATAAATATATAGAAATAAATGGCAATAACCAGAACTAGACTGATCAACACCTACGGAATTAAAAGCAAAGTTTATATATACTACCGCCAAGTATTTTTTTACAAATAAGGTAACTGTCCAGATTTCTGGAATCGACCGAAATTTGTCCTAATCATCTCAACTTTTAAGAGGGAAAAAAAATAAAAAGAACAGATGTCCCAGAACAGACAGGTGACACTCAAGGAATCAGTGAGGAAAATTAATGCCAGCCATATTATTCTCTAATTCTTTCTGAAAAATCACCATGTTGGCAACAAAAACCTCACAACCCCTCACTTCAATGTAGCCCCAAGGGTTTTTGTTATTACTGATACTTTTCATCCCACCTCTATCCTTGCATCCCATTTCTTTTCATCAAGTACATTAAATTTTTTTCTTAATGGTCTTCCTCTTCCTCAATCGTGATGTCACATCATGATTGCAAATTAATTTAGCAAATGAAATACGTTGGATATGGACAAATTGAAACATAAGTAAACAGTTAGACACTTTACCTTGTAAACAGTTCCAAAGGCCCCAGAACCGAGGATCTTTACCCTTTTTAGTTCCGTCTCTTTCAGGATGCGAAGCTGGGCCTGATTTGGGGCTGTTCCACTGGGTGTTAAAGGTTCCACCAGCTAAGGACACATGCAGGTGACAAATAAGTCATTAAGTCGTTGGTGATTATTGCAACATAAGACCTTAAAGAGATTTTTTTTTTACGTAGTCCCTCAGGTGAGTTTTTTGAGTGAGACAATCCTGTTTTAAGATCTTTCAATTCAACATTTACTTCATGTAATTAAACTTTATATGTAACCCTATGATGGAATTTATTTGACTATAGCTCGTAATAATTTGTAACTGCTGAAAGTGAAAGTGAAAGTGGGTTAATGAGATAGTTTTCCTAAAATTACATATCCAAAGCCTGTATTGTCATTACCATTTCAATATCACAATGAGAAATGGCAATAGGTAAACAGAAGAGAGAGATGGTGGAGGAAGAGTGAAATGCAGAGGCGGGGGTGGTGGATAATTGTGAGCCTGAAAAGGAGTTGACACTTTTGTTGTCTCATTACGGCTCAAGTGGAGGAATGAGCAGATTTAATAGCAGGAGAGGGAGAAACATTATATGAGGGGAGGGACGAAGGAAAATGTGGAGTGGAGGAGAAACAGTGGCAGAAACAACAAACACTAGACAGAGACGGAAAAGTGAGGAGCTGAATTAGCACAAGGATGCAAAAGCACTAGAGAGAAGAGAGCAATATAAGAAGTGTTAGGGAAAGAGCGGAAATACAGGGGGGATTGGGTGTGTGTGTGTGTGTGGGGGGGGTAACGCAGGAAGACACAGAGAGGGAGAGAGAGTGTAAATCAGTCTGACTGGTTGGGAGCTTCTGTCCCTCTGGCTTGGGGTTACCATTTGATTAAAAAGAGTCATTCTTCATTCAAATAGAATAATAAATCAGCCTCTACAGGGTGGAAATGGGAGGGGTGGGACCTACACACAAACAGACAAACATACACAACACAATAAAGTCTCAAAATTATCCATCCATACAGCCAACACTGCTTGATGCTTCTCCCACGTGCAGGGATCTGTCCAACAGTAGTGGTGCTGAAGATGTCATCTGTTAAAGCTGAAAACCAGCTACTCACCTTGTTGTCACCAAAACTCTATACTTACTTTAGGAAAGTCACTACATAGATTGCATGAATAATGTTTTATGTTAATACGTTCTGAAAGGTTACAATAAATTCACTGACTTAAATTCCCCACATATAAAAAGCATACTTGTATGTACTTTTACCTGATATACCACTGTAGTAAAAGTAAACCTTTGTGAAAAGTTTTTGCTATTTAATTTTCTTTTAATTTAAAATTAAATTGAATACGTTTTAGAAGTGCAGTTCCCTTTTAAAATTGAGAGGTTAACTAATATAATATTTTCCAAGGCTGACATAGTAATGACAGTTTTGATAAAAAAAAAAAAAAAGATAGCCAATTAATCAGCCAATATCATCCTAACTGATGCTCTTCTGGATAAAATTTGCGGTGAAAATGAGTAATCAGTTAATGTGAAATTCAAAGCAATTCATGTATTTTTATTAATCTGGGACTTCAAATCCAACTCGACATGATCAATAAAAAATATATGATATATTTATGATATATATAATACAGATTAATACCCTTTCACCTCCTCCTACTTTGCAGCATATTATATCTTCAGATAAACGACTGCAGACATCATCCTAATGAAGTAAGTAATTTAGATTCCCTCATAAGTGACACAAGAGAGCTGCTTTTTTTTTTTATGTAACATGTCAGCAAATATGATATTTGTATGCTCTGAAGAGCCACAAAGCAATGAAACCAGGTGCATCAGGATATAGTCTTGTTTTAACACAGAGGAAGAATGCCTCATTCCTCCTCTTCTAATGCCACAGTTTACCATTTCATGCGACCATAAGCGTCCTCTCCTGCAAACCATGGCAAAGTCCATATCTAAGCCTCAATTTAAAGCAATTTCTTCATCTCTGTAGTTAATGTGTGAAGACATGATTTGTCCGTTTTGATTTTCTGTCTTAAATCCTGTGCTGTGTATGTGTGTAAGTGCACAAACACACCTACACACATCCCTTTACACCATAAGCCCAAAGCAGGCATAAGCACACAAAAAAATTTTATCATAGATATATTAACATCCGCAGGTATTTCTGGTGTTTTCATCTTGTTCTCTTCAAACATTGAGGGGTTTTTAGGGATTCTTCTTAAAGACCGTCAGCTATATTCAAGAACTCTAATGCATGTGTAATTATTTTCCTAATGTCACTCTTTTCACTCCACTATTTTTCTGCTACTTCAAAATTATTTGGCCGATATGATACAATATTAAAGGTTTGAAGTGCATGAGCTGCAGCTGATTTCTTAAAACCGGGATCAATCATGCTACATTTGGTTTTACATTCTTCTTACAGCATTATCTTTCAGTACTACAGGCTCACCTCTGTCTCCAGGAAGCGACGGAGGGCTCTCTTCTTCTTGATATTCTTCCGGCGCACAGACACCGCTATGCTGAGCACCATGATCACCACCATGAAGAGGCCGCCGATTACCCCTGCTGCGATCAGAGGGGTTCTGAAGACAAGAAAGCAGAGGGGGCAAAGAAGGAGGAAAATAAGTAGATGATGAAGACAAGAGAGGATGCAAGGATTGAGAAAGTACCGAGGACGACAGAAATGCTGAGGGGAGTTGGGGTCAGGGCAAACAAGCTAAGTAGGTTAACCAAAATTACAGTGGTCACGTACTGTAATTTGGTTAGGAGCAGGGAGGATGAGAATAATAAGATAGAAGTTAGCATGTTTATCCAATTAGGTCAAATAATATTGTTATGTGGGTCATCCTTTTAAAATCCCTCACCTTTTTTCTACTAAGGTTCATTTGAGAACAAGTACTCATCCATTGCATATCATTAAAATCGAGGTTGAGATCAAGAACAAGAAAATAATCAAAGTGAATTCTTAGCACTGTGCTGTCACTGTCATTTGAAAAAATAAAACAAAAACCAACAACTCCTCAATAATTTTTCTGTTATTCTCCCCAAGTGGTCCGTAGAATTAGTTCAAAAATGAAAGAAGAGAAGGGTTGGGTTGGCAGAATATTGGCCCACCTCCCCTGTTCCTTTTATTTATTTGTTGCACCAATGAAAATATCCTCATTTGGTCAGGCATTCAAGACTGTTCATCAAATCCGGGAAGGATAAACTCCATAAAATCTTTTCTCAGTTGGCTTCATGGAAAGTGTAATTACGTTACAATGTAACATTACAATCACTAATTTTAGTGATTGTAATTTGTGATAGTACTGGGCTAACTAGAGACACAATGAGGTCACTTCAAATTTGCCTGACTCAAAATTTAACAAAATAGGAATAACATAATGAAAGTATACTACTGATGCCACAAATTTAGTACATAATTCTGTCTATACAATCTGTTTACCCCATCTCTCCTTTCACATTAATTTTGTGACCCAGATCAAAATCATCCTAATAAGACTTAACTGCTATGGTATAATCACAGCGTAATCAAGTATCATTACTTTTCAGAAAACACGTATTGCATTCTTAGCTCATTTGGTAATTCTGAAAAAAAATCCAAGGAAAAAAAAATTAAAGTGGACATCGTCGATGATGTGCTGCATGATCTGATGTCACAGAGGCATCGAGACCCTTTGACGTCTAATGCATTATACACGCTTCGTGTACATGCTCTTTCCGACTGAAATTACCTGACTGATCAGGTGAAACAAAGGTATACAAAAATAAACTCAAGACACACGGTTTTGAAGAGCACCATTAAATCCATCTTTGTGTGTGACTGGTGATGCATTTGTCCAAATTCAATCCAATGTTTCCCCATCATTACATATTTCATAATCTTAAAATGGTTGAACATGAAGGGAATCAGGGAATGGGATGATAATATCAGGGAGTACAGATATTTTTGAATTGCATGGAAAAACAGGAACAACATGGAATGGATTAGACAAGGTATTGTCAGTTTCAGCAGACTAATTATTACATAAGTGACAGGAAGTAATTAATCCAGTTTAAGCAGCTATCAAGAGAATCCCCGCACAAGATGTATGTTAATGCCAGGAGGAACGATCTCATTTGAAAGCTTAGTGTAATCATATATTTCTGATAAGCTACTTTTTGGTCATGCAGTGCCTCTGACAGGTAAAAGATTTGTTAGATGTATGACACTTCAGAGGAAGCAGCTAAGCCTGGGTTTATCCATGCCTCTACTGCTGTATCCCTGCCATAGCTATCTACGATCTGATAATAGCTGATCTGTTCGCCGGGTCAGCTGATAGCTATATTACTCCTTTGGCTCCAGCCCCTTCATCCTGTTGGCAGTCTAAAATACTATTTCAGAAGTGAAAGTTGAAATCTGGGAAGTTCTCCAGAAGGCATGATAATTATCTTTGAAATTCTAGGTAACTTCTTCGGTATATATTGTCCTCAGTAAAACATTTTGAACACTGAATATCGATCAGTGAAGTTGGGTAGTTGGGTCTATTCTATCAGTGGGTCCATCTATGTCCTGTGCTGACCCCGCACTTCTGACTACTGCTGGATTGTTTGCATGACTTAGTTTGTGGCTATTTCACTGTCCTAGAGGTGTCCAGATCCATCAGTATATCAATGTCGGGTGATCACGTTGCCTCATCCTGTTCTTTTAGTTCAATCCTAAAGATAAACAGCCCAAACATTTTTGTGGCATTTGATGCCAAATCGTTTCTGGCATGAAATTAATTTGGTCTAAATTGCAACATTTTGCCCTATCCGCTATCTAAAGTGCTATCAGCTTACCAAGAACCAAGCTCTCTCTCTCTCTTTCTCTCTCTCTGTCTCTCTCTATGACACATGCACCAAAACACATTGAAGATACTGCCAGAGATTTTGAGCCTTTGAGGTAGTCATTAATCATTGAGCTTACTTTCTGTTGTTGTGTGTGCAGAAAGCATGTGCTTGTACGTTACAGTCTAAAGATAATCCACAGTACCTGTCCATCCAGCCAATGCAGTCTTGCAGTCTTGGTCCAATGCACCTGTAGTCAGTATAGAAATTCAGAAGAATCATTCAGACCTCCATTCATATTTATGCATTGCTTTCTGAGAAAAATAAGAACTTTTGACAGATAAATAAAGCAAGTAATGATTTTAATTAAGAGATGAGCAAGTACACCACTATCTGTATCTGTTCAACCAACTAAATCATCTGTATCCGTATCTGTACCTGGAATGGGTGGGGTTTAAACCAGAAGTGGGTGTGGTTGACCGGAAATGGGTGGGGCTTGAATTGGTACATAATTTTAAGTCTCAAATTGATATGGATGGATCAGAAGTTGCTATATTTATTGTTTATTTTAAAACTATTTACAGAACAGCCTCAAAATTGAGATTCAAATCAATGTTTTTGATCACAAAAGTAAGAGAACTATTTACAGAACATGTTTTTTAGGAACTCAGAAGATGAATATTCTTAAGAGTATGAATGAATATTTACAGAACAGCCTCATAATTGAGATTCATTGCTTTTGATTACAATAGTAAAGGTACTATTTACAGGATAAGTTTTTTTATTAACTCAGTTTTCAGCTCTATCTGGTCAAATGCACCGCGAACGTGCAACAAAACAAAACAATAAACAAGTTCACCAAGTAACCTTAAATAGACCGAAATAGAGACAAGCTGAAGAAAGCAAAAGAAGAACAACGTGAGCTACAGTGAAACCACGCATTGAGAGATCAATGTCTGTGTGTGTGTGTGTGCGAGAGTGGGGCAGCGACAGCTCTGGTTGCGGTGATGTGTCTCTGTTGGCAGGGGCGGGTGCTGTGTGTGACTGGCCAATCACAGAGCATGATGACAGTCAGTTCTGAGGATTTTCCTTAAGCTACGCCAGCTGGGATAGGCTCCAAGCGGATGAGGCGGTCAGGAAAATGAATGAACGAGCACGAGTTTTGACGAGTTTTACTTACATCATGCTTATACTCATCAAAACTGCTTTATCCGTAGCGGATACACATCTGAAACGAGTACCAGGCTCAACCCTAGTTTTAACAAAGTCTTTTCAGCAAAAGATTTTGTTCGTCATGTGGTCCTTCCCTGTTGAACTTTCCTTCACAAACTTGCTACACTTTCATCATCCCATTTACACAAGACTTGATGAATTAAATAGGATGGATTGTATAAATGAGTTGCTCTTCTCTATACTACATACTTGTATTAAAGATCAGTCACTGTCAGCTAGTTTATATAAATGTGCATGTTTCCTGTGGTTGTACAGAAACTTGTAATCCATTCTGAAAAGCATATGAATTCACATCGGATCATGGATCAGAACACTGATTACTGGAGGTGTTGCATACAAGTTCACTGTGACCGAGTGGATCTACAGATTGTATCTGTCATCAAATCATATCAATATAGATTTGTTGTGCTTTATTGCAATGCAGTAAAACACAACAGGTAAAATTCTAATTGAATTCTATTTGAATTTTACCTAGAGAAAAGGTAAACACATTCACAAAAGCCTTGTCTGTTTCCTGTATTTGGGTGTCAGTCCTAATCACATTAAAACATTTGTCGGACTTTGTTCAGGGTTGTTGTTGCTCAGGGTTTTTCTGTTCTATATTTCTACGTTCAGTTATTGGTACTTTACTTTTCATAGCTGCTTTGCAGCCATGAGTAGGTATTTCAACACTGACCTGAACTCTGAACTCCAATATTGTTAGCTCAAATTCTCTTTATTATTTTGAAAAAGGGACAGATTACAAAGCTAAATTACGGTATAATACAAAGAGTTTTAAAAGGTCACTGTAGAGTTAACATAAAATGAATGTTGAATTATTCTCTTGCTTTCATTCTTTCTCTCTTCTGGCTCATTTTCGGATTTTGCTTGCCAATCTATTTTCCTTCAAGTAGGTCAGTCGTAATTTTGTTTGCTGTACATGAACATCGAAAGGAGAATGTGTGCTTGTCAGTTACTCTTCATGGGAAAGCCAAATGCACTTACAGACTGAAAAGAAGACTCGGTGAGTACTCCATCACTGCAGAAAATAACATAGTTTGTTGATACATTGTCAATTGCAGATCTAGTTGGTGAACTACAGTGGCCTGTGAGCTCATTAGCACGATGATAATGTTGTAATAAAAGGCCAGCCAAGCTAACACAATGAGTCGTATATGCTCTCTGTACTAACTTTTGTCTAGTTAACGACTCTGCACACTCTCTTTTGTGGTACAGCAAGTCCAGCTGAGCATAATTATCTTTTTATGTATTGTGAAACGAAGCTAAGGGCAGCACGGTGGCGCAGTGAGAAGGGTCTAAATTTTTTAATTCATATCTGTGCAAGTTTATATGTTCTCCCTATGTGTCTGAGTGGGCTCCCTCCAGGTTCTCCAGCTTCCTCCAAGAACCCAAAACATGTAACAGAGGCGAATCGGTTGCGATAAAATTGTCCGTAGGTGTGAGCGTCCACGCCTCCCCTCTGAAGTTAGCTGGAATAGACTCGAGTAACACCTATGACAGGCACTTCAGAAAAGCTTTTGCTGAAGAGAAGACGATGATTATTATCTGTTCTTCAGGAAGATGATTGAATGAATGAATGAAACAGAGCTAATATTCCATCCATCAATCTTCCACCACTTATCCGTAGTTGGGTCGCGGGGGCAGCAGCTTTAACAGGGAGCCCCAAACATCCCTTTCCCCAGCTACACCAGCTCTGACTGGGGGATCCCAAGGCATTCCCAGTCCAGTGTTGAGATATAACCCCTCCACCTGGTCCTGGGTCTGCCCCGAGGTCTCCTCTCAGCTGGACATGCCAGGAACACCTCTCTAGGGAGGCGCCCCGGAGGCATCCGCACCAAATGCCCAAACCACCTCAGCTGACTCCTTTCAACACAAAGGAGCAGCAACTCTACTCTGAGCCCCTCATGAATAGCAGTGTTTCTCACCTTATCTCTAAGGGAGACACCAGCTATCCGCCTGAGAAAGCCCATTTCCGCCACTTGTATCCGCAATCTTGTTCTTTTGGTCATGACCCATCGCTCATGACCATAGGTGAGGGTAGGAACAAAGATTGAACGGTAGATAGTGAGCTTTGCCTCTCGATTTCACTCCCTTTTTGTGACAACAGTGTAGTAAAGCGACTGCAATACCACTCCTGCTGCCCCAATTCTCCGTCCAATCTCACGCTCAATTGTTCCCTCACTCGTGAACAGGACCCCAACATACTTAAATTCCTTCACTTGTGGAAGGACCTCATTCCCCACTCAGAGATGGCTAATATTCTCAGAGCTAATATTGTGATTTATATTTTAATCTTACTGCTGCTTCTCAAGTTGGCAGTGTCAAATTTCACTGCAATTTGTCAAAAAGTGCAAATTAGCATCCTAAAATTAATTCCCTTACAAATTCCACTAGACCTTATAAAAGTAATGCAATTGCAAACTGTTTGATGTGAAATCTTCCTTTTTTAAATGTTGCAAATAATGACGCTAGTAACGTTACGGAAAAGGACTTTTTGACAGCGCAGGTTGGCCAGGGCTATGGCCAGGGCTAAGCGTTTGCATTGTGTGCTATCCTTCAATATTGTGCTTATATCAAATACTGTACCATGACATAGAATGTGTTATTATTAGTTTATTTTATTCTAATTTATTTTGCTCCACAGGGTCAGCACCACCCCAAACATTTGTTTACTCCACATGACCCAACTTGATAATTTGAAGAATGCTAGGCCAGCTATGCATCACAATTGTTTTCAGTTTGTACTAATTTTTATTACCCTATATGTATATTTTCTTTGGTTTACAAAAGACACACAAAGAACCTGATTTAATCATTTATTTAAATTCAAGTCAAACAAATGCATGCGATAATTACCCTATGTTCTGGCCTAAATCTAAAAGATTCACACCCAGTCATTTTGTAGGGAGGTGAAAGGGACCGGAGCATACCACTGTGAAATGGGTGGTTGATTTTTGTTAAAAAGTATATGCTTTTGTTACAAATGGTGAGGTTGCTGAATTTAAGCAGACTGCTTATCACGAGTGGTAGAATTACATGTCACGTGGTTTTATAATGTTTTTTGTTTGCTTTTGTCACCAAAAGTATGGGTGAGTTTAGGTTATGCTCCTTTGATAGGGCAGTTGGTCATTACCAATAGTATAAAGGCCCTGGCCTAAAGCATTTTGGGGAATTTTTTGTCTGAATTAGCTCAAGGTGGAGGTTGTTCTGCTGACAGTACATGGGTCCTCCCAGAAGGAAGCCAGATAAGATTCCCCCTGTGTTACAACTGTGACCAGCCAGGTCACCTTAAACGAGAATGCCCTATTATTTCTGTTAAAATGTCTCATTTAAGTTCCGTGTACTCACCTTCTTCAGAACTACGAATAATGAAGTCCGATAGTGTAATCAAAGTACTGTATGTCCAGCAGGTCATTATTGCAAAGCTGTTAGGTACAGAAATTGACCAGATGTTGGTGCAGGCAGGCAAAGTTAACATGACCTGTGTTTATGGGCACAGCAAGATTTATCCAACTGCTGAAAGACCTATTCAGATAGATGGGCAAGAGTATACTCTCACTGTTGGTGTGGTAGCAAAATTACCCTATACCATAATCTTGGGAAGAGATTTGCCAATACTCTATGAGTTGTTAAATCATTACCAGTATCCTGATAGTACTAGTCTCACACATGGAATTTCTGACAGCCACCAGAAAGCAATGGTAGTCACTAGGTCCCAACGATCACATTCAAGTCCAGGGTGGGAGGAGCTACCATTTGCTGGGGAGGTGGCCAATGAGAGTAAGGGTAGGAAAACCCGCAGACAGAGACGTCAAGATAAGCTGCGTGGAACTGAGATAGAATTCCAACCAACATTACCAGAAATAGGTTTGGATCTTTTGCCAAGTGACATCAGCATATTACAGACAGGATGACACACTCAAAAAACTATTTGAGAAGAGTGTGGATGAGTCTACAAAACTTTCTGTCCCTGACAAGGAAATGTTTGTTATTAAGGGACAAATTTCGTACAGGCGCACCAGTTTAGGTGATCAGTTGGTGGTACCAAAAGGTTTGACACCCACAGTGTTGCACCTCGGACACTCAATTCCCTGGTCAGGACACTTACGTCAGACAAAAACTTATTCTGCATTGCTGCACGCTTTTACTGGCCAGAAATGTACCTTGAAGTAATAGTCTACTGTAAAACGAATGCAGAATGCCAACAGACAGCTCCGGGAAAGAAAGGTGACGGGGCCCTTTTAATACCAATGCCAGTGATAGATGAGCCCTATTTACGTATTGCTATGGATGTTGTGGGTCCCTTAGAATGGAGTTCATCTGGCCACCGATACATCCTAGTTATAGGAGATTATGCCACTAAATATATGGAAGCCTTTCCCTTCAGAAAAAGTTAAGAGCTGCCAGGTTGTTAATTGTTTGATAGTTATTTTCAAGGGTGGGAATTCCCCAGGAGGTGGTTTCTGACTAAGAGTGTAATTTGACTTCTAAGTTTTTGAAAGAGGTTTACCGCCTCTTGGGCATTAAGGGAATACGAACCACCCCCTACCACCCACAGACTGATGGGGGTGGTGGCAGTGGTTCTCTTCTTTGCCATATCACCTCTGTCTAGTCCCAGATTCCAGTGTATTCTTGTCCTCGGTCATTGTCCTTGTCACTGTTAATAAAAATCATACTGTGTCCCCTGCCATCAAACTGGCTTTAGCAGGTATCTGAGGCTACATTTAGTCTCAGCTTTGATTCGGTATGTGACAATCAATTCAGTTATGGGACCACCCACTGCATAGTATGTGACATAATGGTAGTAGTAGCTACAGTCTACATCAAGATAGCAATCTGCTTAAAATTACTGAAAATGTTTCTATTATTTCTTATTTAAGGAATCGATCTGGGGTTTGGGGCGCAGTGCGATGCCGGGGGTATGTGTATGTGACCCTGGGAAACACGGTTTTTTTTGCTGCGCTAGAATAAAGTGTAATTGCACATCCACTACAGTAGTTGGAAGTGGCACTTTCATTGTCAGGAGTGCGCAGGGAGTAGTAGCTCGAGGAACTGTGAAGAAGCATCCGTAGCGCTGGGCTTCACACTGTGACTACAGTGGGAGACGAGGAGAGACCTGTGGGTTCACTATGTCTAAAAATGCTGGCAGCGGACAGCAGGAAGCCAAAGACATTACACCCCAATCACACTGATAAGCCGCTGGAGTTTTTTCAGCGAAAATGTGCCGAATATTGCCAGCAGTCATCCTGCTTTGTGAATGCTACTTCAGTAAACCAATAAGCTCTGTTAGCATCATATAAGGTGGCGTACCAAACTGCTCAGCGAAAAAAAACCCCACCGTAGCAGAGGAGCTGAAACATTGAGCAGGAGCTGAAAGTTCAGTATCATACTAGAAACCTCAAACCCAAACAGCTGTGCACTGACAAACAAGCTCACTATAGCCATTAATCCTGAGTTCCTCATTTTGATTTAAAAAAAAAATTACCACAAATTGTTTTATTCATTTTTGTTTTGTAGGTTAGGGTGTTTAATATATTGTGCTCCTCAGTTAATATTGCTGAACTTAATTTGATTTTTAAAAATTATTATTTATTGACTTTATTTAATTTTATTTTTCAGTATCAAATGTTGCAATAAGTTGGTCATAAATGTTTTCAGTTCAAACAAGGTTTTTTAATTTAAGGCAAATTGATACACATAAAACTTTAATGTTATAGACTAAAAAATACTGTGAATAAAATTATTCTTAGTTATGAATTGAACTATATTTCTTTTTTGTTTAATGTTAATAAGGATACAATGTTTTACAGAGTTGTACTTATAACAATTTTATAGAAAAATTATATTATTTATAGCCGCAGTGGAGAGTGGGGGGACGCAAATTGTTTTCTTCTTGCTGGGGAGGGCGCAACAGAAAATAATTGAGAAGCACTGGTTTGGATTAAAGATTTATATTTGGCATCTAGTTCACCTGATGCTAGTGTTGACATTAAAAATGTAAGACAAAACAGAACACCAAATTTTATCAGTCCATACATTGTTTTATCATTATCTCCAATTTATATATAAAAAAATATCTGAATGTCAAATCTTTTTTCCTGGTAAAATGGCTCAAAGTAGAAAGAAGTGACTTGTGATTTTTTTTTTACAAATAATGGAAATGTCTTGGTTTGCCTTTTTTCCCACACTTAATGAACAGTCCTTGTCCTGACTGTACTTACCCCTGGGTACAGTTTACATGACAGGGATGGCATTCATTGTTGGCTTCTGCATACTTGAAGATGAAACTGTTGGCACCTTGCAGGCCATCGGGACACTTCTCCACACAATTTGGACCATCCTTGAAATGGAGGCATTTTACACAATGCTCTGGACCCTGGCAAAAGTGAAAATCGATTCACTTTTATTTTCATTTTCAAAACATACAGTAGTACTGTAGAAAACAGTTTCTGTGTAACCATTACAGAGTTTGCCATTTAGAAAGGTAAGAAACTGCATTCATAATAATGATGCTCTGTGGCATGAGTCACATCAAGTCTGCGCTTTTAATATTGTATTGCATTTCTAATGATGAAAATGGCTAAAGCAGACGGTTCTCACTACCTGTAAGGTTTTCTCCATGACTGGTGAATACTACACATGAATCTAAGTCTTCCTGGACAGATCTTACAGCTGATAAACAGTTTCACCTTGATTTTGATTCAAAACTTTCTGTGTGTAGAAGATATAATGCAGCTATACCTGGCATCACAAAGTTGGGTATACAGGACAAATCTGTCCTTGAACGAATTTAAAGGATGAGATATCTGCAGTAGCCTCATTTTGTAATGTAGACTGATGGATTGTTACATTACTTCATAAATTACTGGCCGAGCACAGGTCTCTTAGCAGCTTTATATAGGAAGTTGTTGCTCCTGCATCTGCATTTCAGTAAAAGATGGAGCATGAAATAGAGATAACAAGGAGAAAAGACAGAAGGTGAACAGAGTGAAAGAAGAGACGAGGGAAAAAAAAAGTATTATCAAGTAATAAGGAGAAGCAAAGGAGGAGAGACGGCAGGTATGGATGCAGAATAGCACCTAAAAGCAGAGGCAGTGGGAGCAAGTGAGCTATAGTATAAATAAGAGAGAGAGTGAGAGAGGGACAGGAGGGAGAGAACGGACAAGATGCATAAAGCAGTGTGAGCAGAGCAGACAGATAATAACCATCGCTCAAAGCACACACAATGACCATAACAATCCGCCTAGCACAGGATTTATAGAGCTAATATAAGTGAAAGAAGGTAGGAGAGGAGATGAGTGGAGAGGAGGAGAGATGAAAAGCTATCCCAAACAGCTTTCCTATCATCAGTGGGCCTGAAGAAAATCCCGTTGACAAACAACGCACACAGTCATACATAAGCACATTGAATGGAAATCAAATCAACAAGCACGCTTTGGAGTCGCATATCCACTTACATGAATGTCCAAATTTGCACACTAGCAAGAAAAAATAAAACACTAACACATACTTGACACGTGAGGACTACAGGTAAGAAAAAATTTTTTCTCTGTAAACAAGGGGTGATTAGGGCAAAAAGATGATAGGAAATGCAGATAACTACCAGATGTTCTCGCAAGTGGATGAGTGTGTGTGAGCACTTGTTCATACTAAATCAGAAGTAGTGCTTGTGCATAGTTTTACATCCATGCATGTCTGTGTGTGTGTGAGTGTGCACACTCTAGTGCCTCTGTGTATGTGCCTTTGTAGCTTGCATGATTTTATGAACATGTATTCACCTCGCTCTAATTATGCAAATGAAAACTCCCGCTGCTCTTGTCAGCTTTACGTAGGGATGAGCTTGGTTCTTTAAGTACCTTACCATATGCAGCGATTAATGTGCGTGCGTATTACTGTGTGAGGGTGAATTTTTTTATTACTAAAAAACCCCTAAGCTAAATTACACTACAGCGCAATGAAGTTTTGGTCCAGCCGATGTGTAACATACAGTACAGTATAAGACAGGAATGCTGTTACAAGCAAAGATTCCCCCTATAAATTTTAAGTGGTCTATTCGTGTGATAACTTCTTGGAGAATGTCTATTTCAATCCTCTCTTTCTCAGGTATGCACAAGTCCGACTTCCATTTCCAGATGGTGAAAAATCAATTCTCATTCTTGGTTTTAATAGTCAAAACTTTCAACAGGCTGCCAAATAAAGAGCTTGTCAAAGCAAGATCTCCTGTCTTTTCTCTCAGTGACACTGTCTCTAGACCAACAGTAGTCCAATTTCCACCGGCACCCTGTAGGTGAACAGCACCGATGGGGGTCGTTGTTAACCCGATCCGGTATGGAAGTCATAGATTTAATTCGCATGTTTGATTTGGCAAAAGTTTTACGTCAGATGCCCTTCCTGATACAACCCCCTGTATTTATCCAGGCTTGGGACTGGCACAATGAGACACTGGCTTGTGTCCTCCTGCGGCTACATTGTAACATGAAGACATTGACTCCCTCTATCTTAATTGCCCTGGAGAATAGCACTTGAACAGATTTTTTTTAATGTTGTCACAAACAAGCTTACCGGTCCATCGCAGGTCAGAGAGTCATCCTCTGCTCGTTCACATTGGCCATCACACTCCACACACACTGACCCATTGGCATACTCTCGGATGTCCCTGAGGGAGGAGGAGGTGGAAAGGAGGCAGAGGATTTTAATGGGAGGGGAAATGTGATACAGAAGAAAAATCATCTCACTTCTCATTTCAAGTACATTCATCCTGTCAAAGACCTTTGAAGCAGTTGTGAAGCAGATTGACCTCTTTCATTAATTCACTGTTCCAAAAAAGTCTTATCTAAGTTATGGACAAAAAAAATGTAGAGTGTCTCAATAATCTGAATAATGTTGATATCAAGTTTAGTTGGTGGAAGCCAATGCCAACACTCAGAAGGACATCACTTCTGAATGGTAGAACACAGATGCTGCTTTTTGGAAAATTAATTAGATAAATTCCCTTGTTATCCAATTTTTGTATTCCATTTATGAACCCAGAACATTGAAATGGCGCAGCGGTCATGAAATTTGACATTTTGCCTTTGTCACCATAGAACAAAGAAAATATCCTTTGAGTTGTTCTTTTAGTCAGTGAGGGACAACAGAAGTTTGAATCTTAGTAAAAGATCCCAGTGGAATCTAAATTAAATAAGTACTAATTATTCATCCTCTGGTCTATACAAAACCTTCCAATCAGGGGACTCAGGCATTGTTTGTGTGAAAGCTGTAATGTAGCTGGACAATATCACTGATTCTTAAGACTAATGGGTGGTTGTGTGATGCTATGCAGCACTATACTGCTCTGTGTTTTCTCTCGTGTGAGACAAAGATACTCTACATTGACAGTGAATATGAAACTTTTTATGCATTTTGTGCAAAATGAACATTTGTTTGAAATTTTTTCCTTGATGTAAGCCATGCAAGAACACCCATGCTTTTGCTGAAAAAATGAATAGTATGGTTAAAAATGCCTTGATTATTTTCAATAACATTTCATGAAACCACTGAGAAGAAATTTATCTGCATTCTGAATGTTTACATGAACAACTGGGATTAAATTCATACAGACTTTCTTTCAAAGTGTGAAAAAATGTACATTTCTAAATTACATGTAGTCCTCCATATGTACATTTAACATAACAAAAGATCTACAAATTCTCAAATCGTCCTTGTTAGAGAAGATTTGCTGTACTGCTGACAATATATAGGAGTAAGATCATGTCACAAAGATGGGGACAACATGATTGAGTTCAGTGATAAATAATAACCACGTACCAAACAAACACAATCATGAATTAAACCATTGTATCTTAAGAAGCACGTGGTGTGGCAAAGTCTCAGGTGCACACAGCATATGTGTGTGTGTGTGTGTGTGTGTGTGTGTGTGTGTGTGTGTGTGTGTGTGTGTGTGTGTGTGTGTGTGTGTGTGTGTGTTTGTGTGTGTGTGTGTGTGTGATGTGCTCATTGTGCTAACATTGCCAAAGTGGATGGTATGGATGTGCAGGTAGACAGGTAGGCAGGGCGTGGCCCCGTGCGCAAGTTGTGACTGTGACACGCAGTGACACGCCTAGCCCCCCTGCCCAAACAGCATCTTCCGGTCCTCCTCATGCCTCATGCGGCCACCAAAGATTTTTTGATCAAGATGAGACTGTGACCTTAGTCAGTTCTCCAGAAGCTCTGCAGGACAACCCCCCCCCCACAATATTGTTGAAAAAATACAGGTGGAAGGTGTGTGTGTGTGTGTGTGTGTGTGTGTGTGTGTGTGTGTGTGTGTGTGTGTGTGTGTGTGTGTGTGTGTGTGTGTGTGTGTTTGTGTGTCGGGAGGGAGAGTCCCTTGATGAGGTTAATGACATCAATGCTACATTTCCTTTCAAAGTGAACGAATCCCTTGATCTGAAACTCAACTGGGGTGGCTTTAAAATCTTTAATATTTGTCAAAGTAAAGGGAACATTACTGTTGAACTTAAAGCCTTGGGTTTATTTTAGTTTTGATGAGCAACTTATGAAGCAGGTCCTTCACCAAAAGACGAAGAAGATTACTTAATAATTTAACCACTCCTTTTCATGGCTGGAAGGGGATGAGTTGATACATCTTAGTTTGTTTGTCCTTGATTTGATCACATTATCCTGATGCTGTATGCTCCTGAGACTATTCCTGCAGGGGTTCTGTCAAAAACTTAATAAATTAATCAGTTTGATCTTTGCTGCATTGATAACCTTCACATTGTTGTCTGAGAGTATATGGTGGTGATCCCTAATAGAAAAGCAATCCAAACTCAGGCTTAAAACAGACTGATTGATGATTACAGCTTGCTTGAGATGAGACCTATAGATTTTGCTCCAACAATAATTAGAAGCAAGGCATCAGTCTGCTTTTAACATGCAAAACTTGCTTTATATCCATCTGCTATAAAGGTGGATATAGAGCAAGAGTTATCAATCATCAGATTACTTTGAAATGAGGTCGGTTATTTTTATAACTCCATACAATTTGGGATTACCTTCAAATCAATGTCCAGTACACCAAACGTTGTGAAAAAAAAAAAAAAATCAAATCAAATGCAATGTGGCAGACTTCAAATTCATGGAAACAATTTCAATGAATTTCAAATTGCCAGCTTTTAAAGAATAAAGTAAAATATTCAAGCAGACATGTTTTCCTGATAATTGTAGTTTATCATAGACACAGTCGTGTCATGATGAAGCAGCCTGAAATATGACGGTGGGTCATGAATACTATTGGACAGATTTTGGGCACTGCACATTTAAGAAACATTAGCAGACTGATAAGTATGGGCAAATTCAATGGTTTTCTCCAGGCAAAATTCATGCAAGCATGGGGAGTTTGAGGTGAAAAACAACAAAGAAAGGACCATTTCATCTCTCATCTCTGTGTTTGAGTATTTTGATTCTAGGAATTTCTTAAAATTGTGGGTATTTTTTGGCCGAGACAAGGCAGTGTTTGTCCTTGGTCTACCCACATAGAGTTGTTCAAACTAGCATGATATAAACAGTGTAAGAATGCAGTTAGCTGTGAAATTGGATGTCATTGACGGTTTTATTATATATTTCATTCCTCTTGAAAAGAGATGCTTTTGCTTTTTCCACTTACTTTCCAAATTAGCGATCATTTTGGTTAGCCTGACACAACAAGTGCACTCAGCAAGTGATGAGAACAATTTGGGTATCTTGTCAAGTGAGTTTCCCTACAAAGCCACACCACAAATTGTCAAATTTTGGTCATGCTCTATTTTTAAAAAAAACTAATTGCGGGGGTACAAGGGCAGACTGGTCTGTGACTTCCACCCAAACTGTTCATAGATGTTGTTTTAGTGTTAACACCATATTCTTGCTGATTTAAGGACAATCCAAAGGAGGGAATTTTCATGTGGGAATTTTCACGTTCTCATGGTTATGAAGGAAGGAGTCTGATAAAAATAACACTTGAGTGCTTGAACTGTAATTATTTTACTTTTATATTTACTTCAACCTTTTAAGCATGCAAAAAACAAAATCAGGTAAATGCAATGACAAATCTTTGGTCAAGATTTTCTCATGAAGAAGGCAGTAAAATAATGCTTATCTACATTGTTTTTGCAGCAACAACATATCTCTAAGTTTACTTTGTCCTCTGGTAGAAAATGTTTAATTCTCTACAAAAACTTGGTTACATGAAGAAAATTGACTCCATCCATCCATCATGATAATAGACCACACATCGGTATTATATGGGAAGGTTGTGTTGATTTGTGTGCATAAGTGTGACTCACCCTTCATAAAGATTACAGGTATCAACACAGGTTCTTCCACGGCTGTAGTATTTGCAGGTAAGGCACTGGTCTGGGCCAGGACCCCAACACCCTGCATCCGAACATAGTGGGTCGCACACCATGTGCTCCTTAGCTACAGGCAAAATGAAAGACATTATGACCACACAATTGAAGTCAAGTAGGATGCTGTTCTTCTTTGACGACTTAGGGTTTACGCTCAGCATCTGCACTAATTTGCTTTAATTAGCCACCTATAAATCCATCCAAAATTGGCCCATTGCTTATAAGAAGAGACAGGTCTAAATGTACCAAGGCACATGCAATTTGTGTGGGCTCATTTTTCCAATAAATTTGTCCACCTAGACACAGCAGCTGTTATTTTGTTGTAGTCTATAAAAGGTGTACTCTTGTTGAAACAACTTTCCGAAACAATGGTTCCAATAATTGAGGCAAAGCAGACATCTAGCTGCTCCTTCAGTATAAAAATGCTGAGCTAACAGTGGAAAAGCGTTGATACGGTTGGATCCAGAAAGTGACAAAAGAGCTATGCTAACGTGTTGACTTAGGCCTACCGATGAGAGTCCAGAAAATTCAAACCTGGAAATGTATTTCCTCTTTCTAATTCAGCTCAATAATTAAGGCAACCATTAAGGGCATTTCACAAGATTGAATAATAAAAACAAAGGGTTACCTTAAAAACATCAGTATTTGATTTCAACAGATCCATAGCAGGAATTGAGTAATTCTCTAATGCCATAGTAAACCACCTTTATTTTCCATGTGCTTGATTTTCTTTTGATTGCATGTAGTCAAAGACAGAAATCACCCCTTTCTACCAGCCCACTCAGAGTGAACAATCTGTTTGATGTCCGTTCTGTTTCTGCATCACTGTTTTTCATATAGTATCAACAGTTTCAAGCCATTACATCTAGTTAGTTCCCCTCTTGTGTCTGCTTCTATTATCTCTCGCTCGTTCTTTTATCCCCCCTCAGCTCTCAGCTCTACAAAGGTGACTACATCTGAGAGTATTACAGTGACAAAACGACTTTAACAGGTTCATTGCACTGCAGATACATAAGGAAATATTATCATGACATCTGCATTTGATGTTCTGTCCCTTGTATTGACGGATTTTAAAACAGTCTTTTCTCTCATCTTCTTTGGTCCTTTCTTGGTTTGGTAATAAAAGAAAGGATCCCTGTTGAATTCAAGGTTCTGGTCATATGTAAGCCAGGGGCTATGCCTCACTGTCAGCTACAGCCATGCTCAAAAGGCTTAAAAATTCACACATAAGGATGCAGATATATGGAGAAAACAGAAATGCAGTGTTTTTGTTTTTTTTTTTTGTTCTTTATTGAGGGAAGAGGATGAAAGTATTGCCTTTCACTAGAGAAAACCGTCTCTGTTGGGTTTCCGGTGCCTCTGGGAAAATTGACCAGAGAGAAGGACAGATGAAGACAGTGAGGGTGTTAAGAAATGAATAAAGGAGAAATAAACACAAGAGACAGAGTTGGGTGGCTTTTTAGCGAAACAGCACTTTCTAGATCAAAAAGGGGAAGGGTGTTACGGCCCCAACCGTGCACTCATTGTTTAACCCTCTGTGAATGTTGAATTATGTAAAGTTCAGCTCGTGATCAGACGCAAATGGAAGGGGTGTGGAAAAAAAATGTAGACATTATAAAAATTTAAATTAAAAAACAAAAGTCAGAAGCACTTCCAAAGTCTCCTGGAGTCTCTTTGCCCCCACTGATTAGAAAAAAAGAGTCCATGTCTTTCTGGAACTGAAAAGCTTTTGCTTCCATCAGTACTTCTTGAATGTCACTTGCAGTAATTCTACTCAAAAGTATATTTGCTTTTCTGCAAGTAAAAGAGACGAGATATTTGTGGGCCTTTTGACTGAATAAAATTTATCAAGGATACTATTCAAGGGTGAACGGTTAAGGAATACCGATGGTTAGTCTTGCTATTTGCTCAACTTAGTACAATAGAGTGAAATGTATTGTCTATATTCAAACCATCCCTGAGAGCAGTAGAACTAACTCAACTTCTCAGTCAGTACCTCTGTTAATGAGAATTAATCTAATTTAAATGCTTTTGTGGAAGAAAACCAGAACATAGGAAACCCAAAATTTAAGGAAAGAAACACAAACACAGAATGGAAAGGCACTGACCAAGCAATGAATCAATCTAATGACCCTGTAGCTGTTGACAATGTTAACGGTCATGCTGCCTATTTGTTTTAAATATAGAATCTCACACATTCTCCTCTAAGTGTGTGAGACTCGACCTTCGTCAGATTCTGCTAGGCTCAGTCAAGTGTAGACACACACATGCACACTCCGATGCACACACACAGAGACATGTCAAGGAGAACGGTGTGCGATTCCTGAATCTGACCCAATCGTCATAGTCACTTGAGAGAGACTGTGCGTGCGTGTGTGTGTCTGTGTGTGTGTGCCTGTGTGCGTGTGTGTTTGTGTTCTTCAACAGTAAGAAACTGCCCAGGTGAAATAAGCACATGAACAGTGAAAAGGTGTAATACGAATAATACAAATACAGGCTTATTAATGCATAATGTATCAACCCTTATGTCAAGGATATATTAAAATCTCTCATAAAAAGTATTCCCTCATCATTTAATAAATGTTAATATTTTCTTGTAGCCATACCTTGCTTGTCATCAATTTTTTTCGTGTAGTTATGGAATTTTACTAATTTAGAACTCTAATATAATTTAAAATTATTAAGATCATTGAGATCATAATACAATTATGATGCTATTGTACTCGTAATATAACTACAGTTTCTCTACATTCTCTACAACATCCATGGCACATTTTCTTTTCCCCTCAATAAAATCCTGTGGGCGCTGAAGAACACCAATCTCATTATTTTGTCTAAATATAACTGTCATGTTCTTTCAATTAGTTCCTAACGTTGTATTTTTATAACAGTTTTACAAATAAGGACATCATTTTGTCATAACATTATAAAATATCAGGCCAGAAACACTCTCAATGGTGCCAAGTGATACAGAATGAAAGAAATACAAAGAGTCACAGTTAATGAAGTGGATGAAGTGTAGGTTTTCTTTATATATGCTATTCTTTTGGATAAGAGTTGTGTCCAATATTCCAGGCTTTCCGCAGATTTTTAAAGGTCAAATTTCAATAGAAAGAAAAACTGATAGCTTTTTTATTAACCATCCATGGATCCATTTTCTTACAGACAAGATGATTGCAATCAACTTCTCGAGTGGCTTATCTTTCTTGCGGGTCACAGATCTGTTCCGATATATCTTCCCTCAAATTCACTAATTCCAGTGAAGATGCTTCTGCCGCTTTCAGAGCAGAAGGCAGAGAGAGGTAGTGGCAAAGATTAATCAATCGTATTGTTCGGATTTGGTCACCACAATGGACTGGGGCTGAGCTTGTTCAGCCAATTATTTGGAAAAAGTTGTTTCAGACAATTATTAATTAGAAATAGTACAAAGTTCTTTATTTTCCATACTGATCAAGCCTATAGATAGATAGATAGATAGATAGATAGATAGATAGATAGATAGATAGATAGATAGATAGATAGATAGATAGATAGATAGATAGATAGATAGATAGATAGATAGATAGATAGATAGATAGATAGATAGATAAATAGATAGATTTCCCAAACTGGGAATTTTTTGATGTTACAGTAGCAGAACAGAATTATTACAGAAAATATACATTGAGGAAAAAATAAGACAGGGATAGTAATAATATTGATAATAACATTATATTAACGATATTAACACTATTAACACCAATAATAATAATAATAATAATAATAATGATAATAATAATAATAATAATAACAACAGTACCCATGCATGGTATGCATTTAGTCATAAATAAATGTGGCACTCTGTGGCCATACACAGGACCTTTGTGAAGCCATATGTAAACATCAGACTGTTGATGGGATTCTGTCTGATATTTTAGAGCTGTTGTACAGCGCGATGGCTTGTGGCAGGAATGACTTCCTGTACCTTTGTGTTCGACAGCGGAGCTGTAGTAGTCTATTGGAGAACGAGCTCCGCTGTCAGTCCAGTGTGTGGTGGAGAGGGTGAGCAAGGTTATCCATGATGGATAAAAGTTTGTTAAGAGTCCTCCTCTCCACCACGGCCTCCACAGTGTCCAGACTGCAGCCAATCACAGAGCCAGCCTTCTTTATTAGCTTATTAAGTCGGTTAGCATCGCTGGGTCTGATGCTGCTCCCCCAGCAGACCACGGCAAAGAAAAGTACTCTGGCCACAACAGACTGGTAGCAGTCTTTTTTTTTTTTTTTAAAAAAAAAAAAAAAAAAAAAAAGGTGCTGCCTGCCACTTTACCTCCCTTGCATGCCTACAGGCCCCCTTTGTGTGTGGTTGTGTGTATTACAGGGGGCCTATACACACTAATATGCATGCGTGTGATTGAGACTAACAAAAAACTAGACTGTGCATTCTTAATTTCCCTTCGGGGATTATAACAGTGTATAAAATTAAAAAAAATTAAAAAGATCTCCAACATCTTGCTGCATACACTGAAGGATCTACGCTTCCTCGAGAAATAGAGTCTGCTCATCCCCTTCTTGTAGACTGCATCGACGTTGGAATTCCAGTCCAGTCTGTTACTGATCTTCACACCCAGGTACTTATAGTCCTCCACCTCCTCTACAGCCCCTCCTAGGATGTGGATCGGTTGTGGCGTGCTCCCCTTCTTCCTGAAATCGATCACCATCTCACTAGTCTTGCTTACATTCAGCCTCAAGTGATTGGTTCCAGCCCACTCTATAAAGTCGTCCACCACAGCTCTGTACTCCCCCTCCCTCCCCTCACTTATACACCCAACAACTGCCGAGTCATCCGAGAACTTTTGTAGATGGCATGATTCGGACTTAGGGTTAGGGTTAGGATTGTACAGTGTGAAGAGGAAGGGGGACAGCACAGTCCCCTGAGGGGGTCCTGTATCGCTGACCGCATCAGACAGAACACTGCCTAGACGGACAAATTGTGGCCTATCAGTCAGGTAGTCACCGATCCAGGAGATGGTGGAGGTGTCGACACCCATCCCCCGCAGCTTCTCACCCAGCAGCCTTGGCTGAATGGTGTTAAAAGCACTGGAGAAATCAAAGACGGTGATTCTCACAGTGCTTCCCCCACCATCCAGATGCAAATGGGCTCTCTGCAGGAGGTAGATGACAGCGTCATCAACTCCCAATTGGGCCAATACGCAAACTGTAGAGGGTCTAGCAGCTCCTTCACCTGAGGCCTCAAGCTGGCCAAGACCAGCCTCTCCAGTGCCTTCATCAGGTGGGACGTGAGGGCAACTGGACGGTAGTCATTCAACTCTGATGGGGCCGACTTCTTAGGGACAGGGACCAAGCATGATGTTTTCCACAACACCGTGACTCTCTCCTGGCTCAGGCTCAGGTTGTAGAGGTGTGTGATGACTGGAGACATTTGGGGGGCACAGGTCTTCAGGATCCTGGGGCTAATACCATCAGGTCCGGCAGCCTTCCTCTGGTGAAGTCTCTCCAGCTGTCTCCTGACCTGGCCCATAGTCACTGTCATGTTGGGGAGGGTGCTGGTGGGGGAGGGTGTTGGTTCCATGAAGGAGGTGGTGGTGGTGGGGGGCGTGATGCCCAGGACTGCCCACCAACAGGGAGGAGAGAGGAGTGATGGAAGTGGAGGGTGAGCATGAGGGTCGAGATGTGAGGGGGAGGCAGACGGTTGTGAACTGAACCTGTTGAAGAATATATTCAGCTCGTTGGCTCTATCTAGACTGCCAGATGGTCGTCTTTGTCTCCCTGAGCTCCCTGTGATCTTCTTCATTCCCGACCACACGTCCCTCATGTTGTTCTGCTGGAGTTTGGCCTCCAGCTTCCTCCTGTAGGTCTCCTTACACTGCCTCAGTTTGTCTCGGACCTCGTGCTGCACTCTTTTCAGTTCCCCTCGGTCACCAGACCTGAAAGCCCTCTTCTTCTTGTTTAGGAGTTCCTTCAGGTCACTTGTAACCCATGGCTTGTTGTTGGGGAAGCAGCGTACAGTCCGGGTTAGCACAGTGGAGTGTTCACAGAACCTAATGTATTCTGTGATGCAGTCCGTCAGGTTGTTGATGTACTCCCCATGTGGCCTACAGAGCACATCCCAGTCCATGGTGTCAAAGCACCACATTGACAACTCAATAACGTAGTACCTTGAGATACGAGGTACTTAACACACGTTTTTTGTGATATGAGCTATTGCTCTGTCCACATTTTCATTTGGCATGTCACTGCTACCGGATGGATACAAAATCAGCTGAGACTGTTTCTCATTCGCAGAGTAAAGGGTTTACTCAGAGTAAAGGCTTGTGTGTGCTTGTGACTTTTGTGTGTCTTTTTATACCTCATCATCTTTTAAGTGTCTTATTAATAATTTATCATGCACAGGTAAAGTATGCATGTCTACTGATTGATATTTTTTCATATTTGAGGGGTTTGGGACATTTTTACAAGGCTGGAATGGGTTAAAATGATGTTACAAGTAGTGTGACTGGCAAGCTCAATCATGGAATGAATTAAACCCATATCTCAAGCTACTACTGTATTGTGAAGAGTGATTGCTGTGATTGAGGTCATCTTTAAATTGTTTGGTACCATTTTGGTTCATTTATTTGGTCACATTTTATTAGCTTATTTTTCAGAATGGATGGGATGTATATGGTGAAAAAGGAAAACAAATGTTGAAATAGTTCCATATCTGTATCACGCAGCAAAAGAAGTCAAATAATTAGTCTATTTCAGCACACAATGTTTGTGATGATGTGTAAGTATCAACTTACAGCACTTTTGTGGGCTGCGATTGTTGCGAATGAGGGCTTTTTGGTTTCCAGTGCGAAACAGTCTTGTCCAATTGACGGTGCTGTAGTAACAAAGCTGGCTGTTCTCTGCAATGTGAACATTCCCAGCGCTGATCTCTTTTAGGGACTGGAGCTGCAGAGATGAGATGCCCTGCTGCTTTAACACCAGCAGGGAGATTCCACTGTAAGGAAGGAATGGATGAGGGTAAAGAGGGCCAGATAGGAAATCATGGTAGATGAGAGGAGCAGGACGAGAAAGAAACAAAAAGAAGAAACAAAACATGTCAAGAAGGATTACTAATATTTAAATTAACATTAATAGTAGTTCAACTTATAACTCATGAACTTGTTATTTAATAGTTTTGTGAGTGGTGATTGAAGGTAGGTAGAGGTTTTTTTTTTCCTGCTAATGCTAATCCTTGCTTTATTTTGTTCATGCACCTATACTAAAGAGCCGAGCACAACAGTCACTGGGTGCTCTTTTTTTCATGTCCAACAATAACGTCCAATTTTTCAAAGCAATGCGTCATCAAAAGGCAAAAAAAAAAGAGAAAACTGATCAGATTTGTACCTGTACAATGATCTTCCTCCAATAGTTGCCAGATTGGAGAAAACACTTAAGTCTGTCATGTTGTCAGGCCAAGACTGTATGTTCAGAAATCCTGGTTGCCAAACACAAAGGTCAAAATAAGCCATCAGCATTTTTTGTCTATCACAGTTAACACAGTGAAAAAGATAAAATGTTTGGATTAGACCACAGGAACCACACCATCTTAGACTCATTCGAAAGCAAACAAGTTCCAGGGGTTTGATACCACTATGAAGCACAAAGTTTAGAATATCAACATTTCTTCAATTCCTTTCTCTGCCCCCACACTGCTTAATCATTTACAAGATTAAATGAAGAGCTGAGAGGATGGCTGTGGCTCATTTAGGATTTTCAATAATGGATTCAGAAATATAAAATATTTAGTAAAGAAATGGCAGGTTGTACAATACCCCCGACAGCACCAGAGGAAAAACAAAACAGCTGGATGAAGTCATGAGACAGTAACATGCAAAACGTGGGTGAGGGGGTTAAATGTAAGATATGACAAAGAACATGATGAAGTCACAAAAGTGTAGGTAAACATATTGATGAGTAAAAGACAAATTTTCACAAGCTATCCTTTGTGTCTGTAACACACCTGTTTGACTCAATGAAATATTTATAAAACCACAGTAGAGTCGCAAAGAGTGAATAGAACACCTACAAAACCTAAGGCTCATACAGGACTTTTGTGTCTGAATGGTTGACATAAATCAATAAAAACATCCGTACATCCATCCATTCATCCGTACATCCATCCATCCATGCATCCATCCATCCATGCGTACATCCATCCATCTATCCATCTTCTTTGTCCAGAGCATGTTTTTGTTTCTTATCAAGAAGTAAAAATGCTTGTAGTGACCTACACTGCTGCATATCTGCAGTGAGAACAAGGCTGAAAAGTGACTGTTCATCAAATTTAATCGCTGGAATGCAGCATCATGGCCCGTACCTTCAAAGAGGTCATTACAGACATTACCAAACAAAGTATTCAAGGAAAATACTCGTGAACTAAATATTGAGCTTCCTAAAGTCTTTAATTTAAATGTTTTAAAATTATGACTTTTTTTCCACAAATCAGAAGGATAGAAAATCCAAATTAATGAAAATGATTTGGTGTAGTTTACAACCTACCTACTTATGACTGGATACTGCAGTTTGATCCGTCAAGACACAACCTTAGTTTGTATTTCTTCAGCATTTTTCTTCACTTTTTGCTAACATTGGCTTCTAGGATTATGCTGGCATCTTGATTCCTCTGGAATACTCCCACACCAACAAATGCAGACCTATTTTCTTGGCATACTTTCTCTTCATAGTTTGCTTAGCAAAAACAAAATAGTATAACTTTATCTAGTAACATAAGTTGTAGTGGAATTGCAGTTGATTCATGAGGTTAAATATTTCAGACCTTTACTGCATCATTTTCCAAATGTCTTTCTTGGCTTTTATAACTAATGGCTGTCACATAGCACACAGTCACTAATTTTGGATGTGGACAGTGGTCTTATTTGCGAGAAGAGGTTATATGCAGTAGAGGAGGTTCTATTACAAATAAATAGCTCAGAGATGCTCATTATTAAACAAAGGTTGCTAATTAAATGTTGGGACAGTGAGTTTGGTTAAATATGCAATATTTTTAGTGTGCAACCTTGAACACAATAAATTTGACCACTTACCTTGTATACCAGGAATTCATGCCATCCTATATATAAATATATATATATATATATTTTTTTTGGACAATGCTTGTTTGCAAAAGAGTCCGGTTTGTTGCACTGTGATCTTGATGTGAGGAATTCCCACACCAACAACCTACCTACATCTGCGGTGAGACCAAGGCTTAAAGATAGCAGTCCATAAAATTGTTGTACTTTGCACAAAACTAATTGTATTAATGGAAAAAACCTGCAGTGTTGCACCTCACAGCAGTGCTCCTTTGAGAGATGGTGGTGCTACCTAATCAAGGTAACAAGCTGTTGGATGCTGCAACCTTGCTGTGCTGCTGTGATACTCGTTAATAGCACGTATAAACAAGTCCTTTTCAAATAAGGTGCATATTTACACGTACATGCTTAGATCCTTTAACTGTATGTTCGATTTGGGACTTAATTCATCCACACCTGGACAGTGATAAAATGATTTTAAATAGAGGGCTGGGTCACACAGCAAGGTGCCATGAGCTGAAATGATGTGTGAAAGTTTATGCAGTGAGTGTGAGACGCAGAAAATGATAATGATGAAACATACAACCATTACTGCATTCTGTAACTGAACTTATGAATGAAGAAGCCATTATCCAGCGAAAGTAAAAAAAATACTCCTCAGGCTTGTAACGTGTCTGATTTTCACACTTCATTGTAATTCAGTTAGCCTTTTAATACCAGATCTTTCAATTACAATTAAATATTTTGTCTCTTTCAGACCTGCTGCAGTCTTTTTTTTTTCATTCAACAAAGGCAGCAGCAGGTCTACACTCTGACTGCAGGGCTTTAGACAGGTTTAGGGTTGAATATAGTAATGATAATGACAACTCTTTGTTGGTGCTCTGTTCGGTAGTGAAAATAAGTCCACTGACATCCCATGTTTGTTGAAAACAATTCAAAAGGAAGCCTATACCTGTATGAGACAGTCCAGCTCATAAACCCCTCATTGGTACAAATAATGAAAATGATTCCTCACTTTTCATATCAGCTGAAGCACACAGCAATTCTAGGAAATTTGAAAGTCCGGAAGTGACATGACCAATCTACCTGTTTGCAATTTCTTTAAAGGATTGCCATACATTAGCATTACATTACTATTGGGTTTGTTTTGGCTGCATGGGATTTAATGAGAATAGGTAAACATAGATCAGAAGCCCAATCTATTCCATAAAAAAATCAAACAGCACAAACCCTTCTGAAATGGTGTCATGAGCTCAAAAGCAGTCAGTAGCGGGGACTAAATTCTAAATCACAAAGGGAAAAAAAGAAGCTGAATTTGGGGAGCTGATATACTGGATGCTGCTTTTCTACACTGTTCATTTCAAAACTGGAGCATTGCTACAACGACCTTTAGGTCACAGAGGAAGGTTGGCTTCCTCTGCTGAAAGTCATGTTCTCTTGACAGATGAGAGAGATGACAAGCTGAGCTGACACACGTCTCTCTGTATTTTCTTTGGCAAACGAATTGTCCCCATCATCTGCTCCCAAAATCACTGACCAAAAGAAAGCAAACAAAGACAACAAACAAAAGAAAGAAATCAGTTTGGTTTTTCTGATGATGAATTAAGTCAAGTCACACTCAACATTTCCTTCTTAATCACAGTTTGCATTCAGATCAGTGAAACAAAATATGGAAAATATGCACTTAGAATACTGAATGTCTACAAATAATGTTTTATTTTCAACTAACATAATTAGCAAATCTTAATTAATATATGTGACTGGTTAAGAAATTTTCTGATATAGGGCTAATTGTGTGTTTGACTCATATTTTCTACTAATTATAATGTAACTATAAATCTGTCCTTCATGTCTTCTGCTTTATACTATTTACACAATTTCATGAATGGTTTCTTACTTAATGTCGTACTTGCAATAAAAGCATCGTCCCACAGCAACAGCTCGACGAAGACAAATCAAACGGCACTTTCATGTTGTGCATTATTATTATTATTATTATTATTATTATTATTATTATTATTATTATAAATAATGATAATGATAAATAATAATTAATAATAATAATAATTAATAAAATAATTTACTGAAACAAATTTCCTTGCCATTAGTTACACAGACGGTCATCAAATATAAGTAAAACATAAATATCTATGTCACTGTGTATTCCACAGCTGCTTCTCAGTAAATAAACTGAATGTGACTGAAAATGATGCAGTCCTATCCATGGTAAGTAGGGATTTCATGAGGCTTCTGCTTTTAGAAACCTTCTTTATGATAAAAAAATAATAAATGTCAACCAACAATATTTAACAGTAATACTGTCACATCCCAGATACAAGGTTTCTTTGTGATGGTGCTGTCAAACGTCCGGGCTGAAAATATGACAATGACATGCATCTCAGAAGTGGTGGTGGCATATGGGAGCTAGAGGATTAACGATGCGGACCAATGTTCTGGATCCTTTCTTCATGGTGCGTGAAGAGAGAGCTAGGACTCTGAGACTGAGGCAGGGGACTCCCCAAGGGAGGAGCAGCAGAAAGACATAGGAGATTGAAAGACTCATGTGATATTCATCTTCTGCTGCATTATCTGCCCATGGTGTGGACAGTCTCGGGGGGAGGGGTGGAGTGAATTCAAGTATATACAAAGACAAATACACAGAAAACAATTACATATATGAGCACAATATATGGAAGTGCTTGTTTGTTGGCTTGACAGTTCATTGGTGTATTTCTGCAAGGATGCATGCTGGATGAGTTGTATTGCCCACCTGTGATCTCACGAACAGTGTGGAACACATTGAGTTTTTCTGGGTCCAAAGCTTCAATGTTGTGATAGACATCTCTGCAATTCAAAAATGGAACATCAGAATTTGTATTTTATGTGGCATAAACTTTGTCTTTCTCTATTATCTTCCGGCTCTGCTCAGAAGGTAATTTAATTTCCCTTCAAGCAGCCACACTTGCAATAGTTCTTTGTTTATGTTTGTCTTGTTTCTTGTGAACCTTTACCTACATTAATTTAAAATTTCCATCCAAGTATAATATATGTATATATTTCCTTTTGTCTCCTAAACACTCGTACACACCACTTTTCCCTATAGGAAACCCCCAGAGTATATATGACGTCACATGTTCTAAAATTATCACACTTATACTGCCGGAAGTACCCCACATTATCAAAATAATAAATAAAATATTCTTATCTCTCACCCTTTGATTCCTGTGATGAGGAACACTAAGTTGCCGTTGATCTTGGTGCAGTTGACAAATTTATCAATGTTGTTGGAGTCTACCGTCTGAGCTGTCTGGAGGCTGGCAGTACCAATTCCATCACAAGCTAGAAAGCACAACAACATATTTGTTGATTTCCAGGCATTCATGTCATATTCATGTTACATATTTACATATTAGTCATGTAAAAAAATAGAATACATACTGCACAATGTTATAAAATATCAGCATCAGCGAACAAAGCATGTTGATGTTTTCTCTGATTATTTGTGTATTTTAACTGAAAGTCTTTAACAGACATGACCATAAAAGAACAAGCTGCTGGGCTCCTATTCCCATCAGAAGCATTTTCAGTAGTCCTTAGAAATAAAATTTTATGTGTTTTGCATTCTGTACCACCCACCCCCTTCCCTTCCCGCCAAAAAAATTAAAATAAAAGTTCTGCTATAACGCTCCTGTCGTGCATGTGCTTTATATTATATCCTCTATACATGCCCTATAACAGATTACCATGACTGGACTCATTTAACTACCTCATTAATGGTTAAATAAACATATTGATCAATGTTATGTTTTTATTCATTATTTATTGTTTTAAATTTGTTTTTATTTTATTTTTATGTCATTCAGTCAGCATATATTTGAGTCATACCTTTCGGACAAATGTCAGTGCAAGGAATGCACATCTTTATTCGGTTTTCCTCCACCTCCATCTTGTTGCTGGGGCATGCTCTCACACAGGAGCTATGATCCACCACAAAGTTATCTGTAAAAGGGTTTATGGTAAGTGTCAAGTATATATGGCTGCCATTTGTCACATGGGACTAGAAAATAGAACATGTTACCTGCTTTAGACATTTACATTAAATAGCATTGGAAGGCAGGTTAACTTATTTACATTGGTATACTTCTTTTCAGATAAGTACTAGATTAAGAATACTAACGCAGCTCTACGTGTGCACAAGCCATTGTCTTCTGTAGGCTGGTCTCAAGCATGGATAAATGCTGAGGGTTGTGGCAGGAAGGGCATCTTTGCCAAATAAATATGAGGGTTTATCTAAAGAATTTCTGACTACATCGGATGTGGCCCGGGTCAACAACATTCGCCACTGGCACTGTTAACCTACAGGGAGACGGTGAAAATTCGGACAAAGATGAAGAGGAGGTGGAACACGGACTATCAGACAAGAAGAGAAAAGGAAAGCTCCAAGTTCTAAAAATGGCAGCTTTGAATGTGGGGACTATCCATCCAGTGGTGATGGATAGGCTGTCAGATGAATTTAGACTGGAATCCCCATGCACCATGATGTTCACAGATGACATTGTGATCTGCAGTGAATGCGGGCAGCAGGTGGAGAAGCATTAAAAAAGGTGGTGGCATGTGTTGGAGAGAAGAGGAATAAAGATTAGCTGAAGTAAAACAGAATAATTGTGCAATAATTGTAAGGGGAGAAGGAAGGTGAGGGTAGAAGGAAGATTGAGGCTACAGGGAAAAGAAATAGCAAAGGTGGAGGACTTTAAATAATTGTGGTCAACAGTCCAGAGCAATGATGAGTGTTGGAAGGAGGTGAAGAAATGGATCCAAGCAGGCTGGAACGGGTGGAGAAAAGTGTCAGGTGTTTTATGAGTCTTTGCTAGAAAGAAAGGCAACGTTTATAAGACAGTGGTGAGGCAAACCATGGCGTATGGTTTAGAGACAGTGTCACTGAAAAGATGGCAGGAAGCCAAACTGGAAGTGGCGGAAATGAAGATGTTGAGGCTCTGTCTAGGAGTGACCAAGGTGGATTGTATCAGAGATGGTTTGGACACGTTCAGAGGAGAGATCATGAGTATATTGGTAAAAAAAAGAAGGTCTTAACGAGACAAGCCAAAAGTAAAATAAGAAGACCAAATTAAGAATACTGCCATGGCAGTATAATTTACAATATGTTAATGTCTGCTTATAAGTGCAAGTACTGTTTTACTCCCTGGGTGACATTGGCACTGATGGTGAGAAAAGTGTTAAGTCATCAGTTTTTATAGTGATGGTTGATGGATAGCTGAGAAGTGGTCACAGCAGAGGAGCAACGTATAAGATTGTTGTGGAGAACAAGTATAGCTATGGTAGGTATCTAGGCCAAACTGTACTTTGTTATCAGGTGTAGTGGCATTGCCTTACCCCAGCCTAAAGCTGTTTCAAACAAGAAGTTTCATCAATAATTATTGCGCGTAAGGCTTAGACACATCATCAAATATTTCTGGTATGTACTAAAACTTAAATGGCATAAAATATCGATGTGTATGAGCGGCCACTGGCTAGTCGGGTCAATTGTGGAAAAAAAGTGCCTTGTCAACTTATTTGAGGAACAAATACACCTACACGTCAAGTCTTAAGATTTGAATTTAAAGCTTAACAGATGCTCACTGCTAACTTTTCTCTTGCTCACTGCTGTTTCACTTTCATTCTGTGCTGCTTGCTTCATCACTCTGATCAACCTGACACTTGCTACAGATACATATTTTATATTTCTGCCAAACAGAATATGCAACACTATAATATAACTCACTATCACCATGCTCATTCATATATTAAGACATTACGAATAAATTCAAGCTGCAGAAAAGCCTGGAAAGCACAAGCCAGCCAGAGTGGAAAGCACAGAGAACTGTTGCTATGGAAACATTTCACCATCTTGTCTAGTTGTTGCGGTGTAAGCTGCATGTTTTGACTGCTTACTTTCTATTGCTTACTGTCTATACAGTGTTTATTACACGGCTAGATATTTTAGGAAAACAAAGAAAGACTCTTTCATGCAGAAATTACATATGCAAATTAATTTCCTCTTTGCTTTTGGAACTCAAGACCCCTACGTCTGGGTCCAGTAAATCCCAATTGGCCTAGACATTCTGCATACATGTGACACATAAGTTACATACAACATGACAGTATTGATGATGAAAAACTTGAATCAAAAGCCAAGAAGGCAGATAACCACACACAATACAAATATGAGTTCCCATCAGCATTATCAGGGTTATAGCTTTACCTTTTCCACTGCTTGGAAAAAGTTCCTCATTCCCAAAGTTTAAACTCAAAGCTTTCCTCATATCTATAACTATTTATAACTACAGTACTGTATATCTATAGCATCGTCTGCTATTACATTATATAACTCATGTAATCAGTACCTCACCATAGTAAAGTGATTGCATGTGTGTGTGTGCATGTGTATGTCCAGGTGGTTAGGCTTACGTGGACATTTCTTGACACAGAAGGCTCCATAGGTGTACTTTGCTCTTGGGTTGTGCTCCAGTTGGAAAGATGTGGGGTTGTAGACAAATGGCTGGGGGCACTGGGTCACGCACGCCCCACTGTCATTGAAGTTGGTGCAAGCCTGCGCAATCACACACATGTGTGCACAAACATAAACACACACACATATGCACACACACACATGCACGCACACATGCACACACACACATGCACACACAAACACACACAGACACACACACAGTCCCTCATAAGATTGAGTGACAAGACTGTAACCTTGCAACCTTTAACAAGAAAAAATACACAGTGGACATACTTGGACAACCAGATGGGATTATTTTTGCAAATAAACTGACTGAGACACCAATGGCTATTCCACACGTGTGTGTGCAAATGCCACAGCAGGATTAATGCTGACAGTTCTGTATGGCTAGGACAAGCAGTGACACATCACAGACCTTATTTCTCCAACACCATTTGACTTCTGTTGGTATTCAGAAGCACTTAGAAACATTCCACTGCAACTCTTGATAAATTTATTTGGATTGCGAAAAACACCAAATTTCTATCTCATTTTAAATTGTTTGTACTGCTCGATGTGTTTACCTGTTGTAACTGAATTCCCAAAGATCACATAGAAAAAACAGCTATTCTCATGTTAATTTAAGGATCAGAATCTTGTCTAGAGACACTAGACCACACAGCTCTAAGGTTTGAACCATAAGCTAAGTCTGAGCAACCACATGAGTTTTCTTCTTGTTCAAGGTGAGCTGCAAAGTTGCTGCAAACTATGATGTTTCTACCTTGCAATTGAGGTCAGCACACTCCACCTACTGTGATGTCACATGAATACCCTCTATTAGTTTATTATCTAGCACACTAAAATTAAGTGTGAGGATTCCAGAAATGTATAAAAATAATGAGGACGAGCTTGGCTGTCAAAAATAAGGCAGAGGAGCTTCATAAGTGATGGCCTCTGAATTACAAATGCAAAAACACATTTAATATGCAGAGGGGTGAAAATCGTACTGATAAGGCACATGGAAAAGGGCCAAAATAGTGGAGGCAGGGGTGAAATATGAATTTAACAAAGGCACACAGGTCAGAAAGGGAGGGGAATTAAATGCCTCACACTGCTATTTGCAATATGAGTGGGAATTCACCACAAAAATATTCTGGATTAAATCAGTCTTCTTAAATTGGCATTCTTAAGCAAAATAAGTTCAAAGTCACTCGTGATATGTGACAGTTTTGTAAAATCAAAGAAAAAAAAGACTAATGTCAGCCACGTTATGAAAATGGTTCTTTGATTTGAATATTACCGTGTTGTGGTTTAAACCTGGATATCAACTCTCTTTCTCTTCTTCTTTCTCAATGTGTGTATGTGTGTGTGTGTGTGTGTGTGTGTGGGGGGGGGGGATAACTTACATAGCAGTCTGTGTCCTTTGGTCCATAGCAGCCACCTGCACACTCACGATGGCAGCAGTCACTAACATAGGGACCAAAGCAACGGCCGTCACACTGCTCAGCACACACTGTCTTAGTTACTGTGGAATGACAGATACAGAACCAGGACAGTCAATAAATACCTCATAAAACAAGAAAACCACCATACACTCCAGGATGCAAGTTAGGCAGGAAATGGAACCTTAAAATAGTAGAAATGTGCATGTGTGTTTTGCAAGTCCGGTTTGTTCTCCATTGTATTTCTGCTCCCTGCATGCTCCTATGAGGGTTCCAAGCTGCATTTGACAGAGACATAACAATTTCTGTCTGACTCTGAGTCTTAATGGTGAATGTCTGTCATTCCTTTATGACATTCCCATGCATGCCTGTTGTAGTCATTTGTGCTTTAATATGTATATGTGCCTTGCTCGCCTTGACAATTATTTAAATGTAAACAGGACAGAAAAATACAGCTGGTAAAGGATGTGTCAACAGTGGGATTTACAGTAAACTTTCTAAATTATATTCTATTGGCAATTATTTAATGGCTACATGATTTCTCTATAGGGGGTATGTAAAAGGATGTGTGTTATAGAACAAGGGTTCTGTATAAGAAAAAATGACTTTTGTGGTGATGTGTCCTCACAAACTGCAAGCCCCACCCTGATGTAATTGTGTTGCAACTGCAGTTTTAAAGTCGAGTATAGCACGGACTACTGCCATCTTTTGAATATATTGTTTGGATGATGTGTTGGAAGCATATGTTCTACCACACTTTCTTCTTCTTCTGAACATTTGACTTAGTATCCAAGTGAACTAAAGGAGGCTTATAATGTTATAATGTTGTAACTTTAGATACAATTAGACTCCTTCCTACAAAGGGTGTCCATCTTTTGAGGATACCACTTGCATTGTTTGGAAAAATACACAAAAGTTCCCTTGTTCTGTTGTGTTGTAGTGCAAAGACGTGTCAGGCTTTATTCATTTCAAAAAGTGTTTTCCTGCAATTTATTTGAAAACATAATGAATTCATTATGTATATAAGGATCAACTAACAACTTGGTTGCTTTCCCCAAAATGTTTTTCTTTTTGAAAAATGTCTCCAGTGTAGACTGATAACATTTGGTTATTCCTTTTCATGTAAGTAATGTCAAGGCATCCTTACCACAATATACGTAGCTGATTGTGAGGGAAACCACCAAAAATTAAGTAAAAAAAAAAGAATGTAACCGGATTATTCAACTTTAGTTCAGATTTCCTCATAAAGATAAGGGTGAATTGATCAAAACCAATATTTTTTAATTTGAAATAAGATTGTCACTGCACATTCTTCTGGAAAAAAAGTCATTAAACAAACTGCAAATCCAGTGTCTCTGTGTGAATGTGGCCTGTAGTTGTGTTTGTATGAGCATGCTCATGTGTTTTTATCTGCTGTTTCCCTGGCATGGTGACAAGTTACTATCCCTCTTACCGATGCCAGCCATAAAGCACATGACATGCACAAGTGCACCCCCCCTACACACACACACACGCACTATTCACTCTAAGTCGAACATACCATCAGTGGCATTCCATTAACGAAGCTTGTACTAAAATGAAACAGCCTACTTTACTCAAAAAACACTTCATCAAAGAAATGACCTTGCCAAGAGAGTGATGCAATGCTGCTGATCATTTGGCTTTAAAATTCCACTTTAAGGGAAAAAAAAGGCCAGTAATGATAAACACAAAAAGAATCCATCTCATAAAATATGCCTGGAAGCTTCAATTTGAACAGGCTGTGGACAGCAGCATACGTCACTGGAACCACCGCCTCTCGGTTTGCAGCTAAAATGTTTTTTTCCACATCTGGCTTCTTAAAGAATCTCATAAATAAATAATCATTAGGTCCAAGTCCTTTACATGCTGAAAGATTATATGTTGAGGAACAAAGACTCAACATATGCACAGACATGACCCTTTGAATCCTAATCAGTATATTTAGTTGAAATATTATTTTAACATAGAATTACTGTGCATACAGTTTCGATCGGAACAGAATGCATAAAAAATTGGAATCTGCGGCAGAAAGGGTTTGGTATCATCAAAACTTGTCACGAATTTCAAAATTAAATTTGTGTCACAGAAAATTCAATGGTTTCAGGAGCTAAAGCAGGGCATGTACATGCACATATATGTAAAATACAGTAAAAGAGAAATAACAATTTACTCAGTAATGCAAAGGGATGGAGTTCATATACTTTGTGTAACCTTTATTCCTTGTTGTTTCCATGCGCATTTGTCATGCATTGCTTGAATTACACCTGTATATTTCCCACCAATTCCACTGGAATCGGTTTGTTTCAGCAAAGCCCTGATGCTGCACTGTCCCCTATTCCCATGTTTATTCTAAATATATTAATATTTACTGTTGTTTAAGTGAATTGCAAGAAAGTGAAGAAATTAGTACTGTATGCTCCAGGAGCTAACAAGCAAGTTTTGTAGTAGATCAGGCAAACAGTTATTACAGGAGGCAAATTAGAGATAGATAGCCAGTTATATTCAAATGTCACATTAGAGTATGATATTTCACACAGATAGGTGTTTTCATCATGATGTTTGCTTCTGAAATATATCATATATTGACAAATTACTGTCTTGACTTATTATGGAAGCAAGAATCGAAAAAAGAAAAAAAAAACAAGATCATATACTTCAAAAGCAATTCAGTTTTGACAATAAGCTGTCTTCATCAAAATGAATCTATGCGTACAACTCACTGTCACCACCTACAGAACAGATAGAGACAGAACAAAACTGCAGGTGATCGAGACAATCATTACCCAGAATGCCTTGCTAGGATACCTGCTCCTACTCTACCTTTAATCAGCTCCGACAATCAGGTTGTTCCAGTTACTTCTGCCAAAGGTTTGTAAGATTTGCCTAGCCATGATTCTTATCATCTTAACAAGCAACTGATTCACTCCCAGAGATGGCATATAAAAAAAAAAAAAAAATGCTCAATCAAAAAACAAATTGTGAAGCAGACAGTAATGGTTACAGATTCTGTTCTGTTATGAGCTCACTCAATAGACTTGTCTAATAGACAAGAGGCTTGTGATCAGGTTCACAGATGGTTTGTTTAAATGTCACAACACAAATGTCCATCATAAAATTAACAGGAACCTGTAGTTATCTGCCTTGTAATCCTGTGGGGCGTTTTGATGTGCAGTTGTCCTGATGTAATGGAGAGCCTCTGGTCACAGAAGGGAGCTACTACAGACACTAATTAGAATAAGTAGCTGCACCTGTGCCTGACGAGGACCGGGGAGATGTGTGAGATGAAAGGGAAGAAAGTGAGCACAGGAGATTCCAGGGAGCAGCGCAACAGCTGAGTCTAATAGCACTTATTACTGGGATGGGCTCAATTTGCATGGCAGTTAGAGCTGCAGGTGCTGAAGCCAGGTAAAGGAGCTGTAAGCAAAAGTCCCTGAACTGGGCAAGGCTAGGTGAGGTAGATCACAGTCCTAGTGGTGTTGTATAATCGTTTCAGTTTATCTAGTAAAGACTGATTCAGAGGCAGATCAAATAAAGGGTTCTTTGCAAACGCAACCAGTGAGTCATGATTGTCTCCCAAACATCGAATGGTGAGCAACTTGACAGTAAACACAATGTTGCATTTAGCAGAACAAGCTAAATACTGTACTTCACTCATGCATTTGTGAAAATGAAACGTGAGCTTAACTGAATTTAAAAAAAAAAAAAAAGGATATTCATTTGATATGAATGATAATGTTGTAAATGTGGTAATAAGGAACTGATTGTTAACAAGAGGACCGTATATTGTCTTCACAACTTGTTTTTGAGGTGCCCAGATGGCAATAATTATTCCAGGTTTGGTACTACCTTGGTCGAACACATTTGATGTTTTGTTTGATAAAATCTAACATGGTACATGGTTGGGGAAGATGTGAGAATGGTGCTTCTGCTGCTTTGATTCAAGACAAATTGTAAAGTTTGTTGAGTATTTTGTGATATTTGTTCATATTGGTAGTTTTATAGACATTGGATTGGCTGTTTAGGTACTGCAGGTAGTTTTGAGTAAGGTCCCATTTCATCTCAAGCATATTTATGTGTTAATATGTGATAAAAGAAATAAAAAAAAAAAAAATGGATAATTTGAATCAACCCTCAAACTATACTTCAGATTTGATCCCCGTTTACTCCAAGGAAGTCGTTCTCTCCATCTTCTTCCAGTGGCACCATCCACAACTGTCATATATCATTGATTTTTAATACTAGGATACGGGCTAGGTTTTAATTTTCTTCTTGAGTGTGTTCCCCTCTCCCTGATTTGCTGACACCAAAAGCTCCAATTTATTGTTGATTTTGAGATAGAGAAATTATTCAGGACAATGTCATAGGATGCATCTTTGGAGTCATTTTTCATTTGACATTTTTCTTCCCATTCATTCCATATATTTCTACAGAATAAATCATAAAATCCTATGAAAATGCAGAAGATAGATGAATCATGAATTCCACATAAGGATGAAGATGTTAAAATAGAGTGGGATAACAGCTATGAGGCAAGAGACAGACAGGGCCAAGGCTTATCGGGGACTAGTTGTCGTTAACAGGTCTTGGTCAAACAGTTCATTCCTCATTATCTTAATGAGATCGCAACCACAGAACAAATATGATGAGACATGCTAGGGTAGGAAGGCATGGATGAAATGGCCCATGCACAGAGTGATGGAAAGAGAGGAGAAAATTGATGACAAGGGCAGTGCGATGAAATTGGAAGAGGAAGAGAAACAGTTATTTAATGATTAGGGCGGGGGGAAGGTGTGAGTGTTTTTCTGTATTTATAGTTAGCTTTGCAAGTTTCAGTGTGAAATAGATCACATGTATGTTAGTCAGGACATAAAAGCCAAACATAATTACATTGAAGATAAAGCTTCCATGGACTCAAGAGCAGAGATGATGGGGTATTCTTTAGGACACAGGCTATGGTGATGGTAAAATGAATTTTTGTGTACCATGATCCTTTATGTCCCTGTCCTTGTTCTGGAAGTTTGAGTGTTTGGAATGTCTTTCATAACTGACAAAATGCAGTTGAACCACATTTTTAACAGAAAAATAAAATTACATCAAATCATGCAGTTAAACTACTGTATATTACTCAGTAGTATATAGGATTGTTTTCATGAGTTCCATCTCTACATCCTTTAGTAGAATGTTCTTATGTTTGGCTATTTATGGTTTAACTCTTGTTTAATGGAGAGTCCCTATGTTAAACAAAAGCATTGGTCACCCTAACAATGGATTTTTGAGGTAATTGATGGCACTGGTTTACTTGTATAAAAATAGCAATAAAACAGTATAGAAGATGTTGCTTTATACGTTATGTATCTACAACTATGCTCAAGTTTTTACATGAATTTTCCATATACCTGATGAGAATCTGAAAAGTAACAACTAGCAAGTTTGATATTTTTTCTCAAAGGCAAGTGATGGGTTAATGTCACTGCTGCAGCATTTATTTGTTCAGGCAAACGGTACAGTGATCAAAGCAAGATTAAGAATTGAAATGTCTTTCAACGTAAAAACGCGAGTCTGTCATATTCTTTTAATAGTTAGATCCTATGCTGTGTAAGAAGAGCTATTTCCTGAAGCAAATATTTTAAATCATCACCAATTCAGTACATGTACAATATAACATGTAAATACATGTTAATACTCTGCTGTAATCAGTTTAAAAGAATATATATATATACAGAAAATATATATATATATATATATATATATATATATATATATATATATATATATATATAATATAAATTGTTGTATGATTCAGTAAGCTTCAATCTCATTGTCTCAGCTGAGAAATCAATATTAATTGTAATATAAGAATTAGGACAAAAGACGGCAATTCAACCTGAAGCTCTCAACACAAACTCCTCTGAGTCAGGTTGAGTGTCTACCAGAAGTAACCATGGTGATCTAGCTATGCTTAAAATGAACAACCTTCCAAACATCACTAACCCATTATAATCCTTTTGTATTATATCCTTCAGCATTTTCCCCTAAACCCTGAGTTTGATATTTTGGTTCCTAACTGAAATGGAATAGTTTGTCCTTATAGTCTTTGCCAAAATAATATTGGTAAACAGTGTTACTGTCAATGTGGGGGCGGCAGTGGCTCAGTGGTAGAGCGGTTGTCCTATGATCACAGGATCGGGGGTTCGATTCCAGCTTACTCCTAGCGATCTTCGGAGTGTGAGCTGACAGTGGGAGGTGTCAGCTTGAGCAAGGCACCGTCCCCCCTACAAGCTGCTCAATTGGACGCACCTCGAAGTCGTTTGCCTGTCACTCTGCCTCCCTCTGTACTGTACTAATAGCATGCTTACAGGCCCCTAGTGTGTTGTCTGTTTGTTTAAGGGGCCTGTACACTATATATGTAAAATATGTATAGTCTGAGTGAAAAGATAATTTCCATGTTGGGTACAATAAAGTGGAGTTTAACCTTTACTGTAATCCAACCAAATCATTAAACAAAGCAGTGTCAGATTCTTAATCTGATTTGTAATTATAATTTGTTTTCAAAGGCCTTAATATTGGTTGATGAACAACTTCTTTGATTAAATTTTAAGAGAATTAAAATCCATTGGGGCATCAAGGCAAAAAAATAAATAAAGTTATTAGACGATGATGGAGAGGGAGGGAAAACCATGGAGCTTTCATCTCCAGATGGTTTCAGTCCTGGATCATTCTCATTTTCTCTCAGCTAACATTAGCTCGTATGAAGGATGGCAGGTCCCTGCAGGAGGGTTTATGTTGGATGTCAAGGTATGTTGTTAAATGTTGACATGTACATTATATATGTTAGAGTGCGTGTGGTTGTATGCATGCCTTTCATACATGAAATCAGACATACACCACAGTACTGATGTCAGTTTCCTGCCATGACAAACATGCCCTATTTTTGGCAAAGACAAGCATTGTTAAAGTACAAAGAACACAAGTGAACAAACTGCTGCAGTTCATGACTCATGTCTAACAATTTTTGATTTGTTTTACTTTGCCAAAAGCTTAAGGCACCCCACAGAGATGATGTAAATGGTAAAAACTGAGTCTTGATCAGTCAACACTTTTTTTCTTGGGTAGTAAATATTGAAAATAATATTTTTGATTTAATAATTTTTATTTTTATTCTGTAAAAAATAAGGGCTAAAGTAGAACTTATTTTTCATTGAAAATTGAACTATTGTCTAATAGCAAAGCCTATACGCGTCATAAAATAATGTACAAAGTTGGACTAAAACTGTCTGGTTGGCTGTTATTTTTCTTTATACACAGCAAAGCAAATTATTTTTGTAACAACAATGGCATTATGGAAACAGTAACATAATGTGTGAGATATGTCATTTGCCTGGTTGTCAAGATGTGACATCTCTATAGGGTTGCATGTTCACTTGAAGACTGAAAGAAGACTCATCAAACCATATTTCTTTATTTTTTAATGCCCCTGCTCAGTGATCTGCAAGGACAATATAATTTAACTTGTTTGCCTGACTTGCCATATGATTGGAATTCCTACATAGCAGTAGGGAGCTGCAGAAATGTGCATTCACTTTCCCTCATATTTGAGAGGCTGTTTCCACCCACTTAAGTGAAAGGAGAAGACACAAGGCCATATTAGCTGGATGTGCTGCTGTAGTGACTTCTGCATTACTCTGAACACACCCATTTACCTGACTGTAGCCAACAAAGCTGCTCCTCTTCACAGATTTAGATTTTTAAGTACAATAAGAATGTTGGGTTGAAGGACAATACAAATAGGCCTGACAGACCGAAGCATATCACAAACAGCAGATCTAAATTAGGCAATTTAAGCATTATTCCAGTGCTTGAAATAATGATATTCTTCATTTTGTTCTGAAACAAATTAACAACATCTCTTCAACCTGTGGAGAGATGTTGAGAGCTAATTTATATGTAAGACAAATCCATGAACACATGAATTTTTCAGTTAGCTACGGACACAAAATTAACTGGAATTCTTAAAATTAATGAAAATTTAATAAACAAATGACCTTCACATTAATGAATAGCTGAATACATAAAATGTAACAATGACATGTTTCTCTACTAGAAACATTTAAAAAATGCTCGGAGATTTTGCTTTTTACATTTAATTGGGGTTATTGTAGAATAGTATCAGTTTTGATTGTTTGAAAAGAAGATCATTAAAATAGAAAACCATGATCATTATTTGATCATATCTCCAAGAGGCATACAATTATAAAACTAATTTTATATCCAGGAAATGAGTTACATGTCTGGTTGTAAATTGTCTAAATAGATTAAAGCAGTACCAGTTAAACCCTAAAAGATGATTGTATGTCATCATATTGTTTCAGACATTTATTTAACATGAATAGAAATGACTTTAATGATCAAAAATGAGAGAAAAAAAAAAAAAAAGGTTAGACATATAATTAAACCAGATTCTCTACCATCATTTCATATTATGTGCCTCATTTCAGTTTCGATTATGTGTGATTTCTAGTGGTGAATAACACAAAACTAGGAACAAATCTGAAAATGAGACGTGTTTTATCAAAAAATCACACGCAAGCACGCAAGCACACATATATTAATGTGAAAACTGTTTTTATAGATTGTGTTCGTATATAACAACAAAAGAGGCAGTTTGGTCAAATTCAAAATTGCACATGGTGCCATTGAGAATGAGCCACTAAAATGCCGTAATCGCTCTCTAGCTACTAACACCAATACACTTACAGCTTTGACACTGCTCCTCTTTGGGTCCCCAGCAACGACCATTGCAGGAACGATGACATCTCTGACCTGCACACAAATTCACAAGGCAATACATTACCAGTATAAAATGATAATGGCTTGATGATGGTTTGCTTCTCATTTTAGTTAAATTGAGTTACCTTACCAGTCTAATTACATGCTGACAGAGGTTTTGCAACTAGATTATAATGTTTGATATATTATTTTTTCCACGTGTTATTATTGTGGAGGAACAAATGAGAACATATGTACCTTGACAACTACTCAAAGCTCTGGTCATAAAAACTTAAATATGTTTGGCACAACTTGGCTTCTTTTTTATTCATTTATTTTTATGTCAGTCCATTGTAAGTCATACCAGTGCAAATCAAGTTGAGTTAAAAGCAGTTTAATCAACAGATACAAGTGAATGAAGCAGGGATAATTGTTTATTATAGCAGATTATATGTGATGATTAAATCTTGTCAAGATTTCTTATGTGCTTAAACAATACAGGAAGATTTTGTGATTAAGGGGCGTCTGCACAAAGCAGCAGCAAGTTAAATCCCTTCATCAAGTCCAGATACTGGTGGGTGATGGTGGGTGATGGGTCTGCTGAGACTGATAAAACTATGGAGTTGGTGAAACTACAAAATCTGGGCAGTGTGGAGGAGGAGAAGGAGGAGGAGTAGGAGGCGGAGGAGGAGGGCATGAATAACAATGCCATGAATGTATGGAAGATAAGAAGAGAATCATATTTAAGAAGACAGCAACAAGATGATAGGCTAATGGTATAAGCCTGTCTCTTTGCTGTTGGACAAATGTGACCAGCTGATAGGAACAGTTAACATCTCAATTGACAAGCCAAGATAGTAACAGCAGGAAATGAAGACTGAAAATACAAGGGAAGAGTGAATGACAGGATGACATGGTTAAAAAAAAAAAAACAAAAACAGCCAAGCATGCAGAAGTAAAGACGTCTTGATTGAACATTTTCTAATTTTGTCAAAGCAACATCATTTCCTCTGTGCTTCAGCTGGTACAATTGCAGGTACAGTATCCAAGAGGGCTTAATCGACTGAGTGGTAATTGACTAAAAGCGAAGTGAAATAAATTAAGGGCAAATGAAGTCTTCTCTAACTGTACCCCTTTTCTTCACATTTCACCTCTTCCATCTTCAATCGTCTATCGCTGATTCATCAGTCTCCGGATATTTCTATTCATATTTCTATCTTTTAGTGTCTCCCTCTTTTTTTGTACTTCCTAAGCCTGGTCCCTTAAAACTGGCATTTAGTCAACTATCTCTAAATAAAATATATTAAGAAGATCAAAAAAGAATCAACTCCACTTGCTTTCATTCTCTTTTGCTCTTCTTGATTTACCTTGACCTGGCTGACTGAGAACCTACTCTCTGAGAAACAACTTTGACAAACTTGAATTTAAGGGACAAAAACAGCGTTGAAATAACAGACATCAAGTTGTTGTCTGATGTTGCAAGTGTAAAGAACATGCGGTGCTTTAAAAATATTTTTCTTCTCGTCTGTTTGTACCTTGTGGAGTCAAACTAAAAACTTTTTCATTTAGTGTCCAAGGTCCTCACTATCTCAACTTATAAATTCTCAACGAACTAGAATAAACCTGTCCCACCCTCTTCCTGCACTATAATATTTTATGGCTTTCTTTAAACAGTCCATGAAGGTTAAAATGTCAGGAATGCTTCCATACCATGAAAGGTGTGTGGCAAAAATATAAATTAATGAACAGAGCATAGATTTTAAAATTTACTGACAGTTCGGTTTTTGAAAAGAGAACAATAAACACAATAACTGTGGCCGCCCCAAAAGAATGACATACAGTAATGATTATGTTCTCAATTGTGGATTATAGGTATGGAGATTTTTGATCTTCTGGTAGAGAATAAGACTTGCAAAGAAGTAAAGGTTGATCCAGGGCTAACTTTAGAAAGGAGGATGATTGAGCAGAATATCAATGCTTTGGGCTGTTAATTTGTCTTTTGAGGCTTTAGCTGGTGCTGCAAGCAAAAATCCAAGGACATATTCAGCTCCATAATGATCACATATTTTATGATGTCACTTGGTGTTTGTAGAGAAACACCAGCTTGAAGACAAACAGACAAACAGATTTAAGTGTCTTAGAGCTTAAGCATTAAAATCATAAAGGCAAAATGTGTTGAGAGCGTCAGTCAGTGAATGATCAGAGGTCAGAGGAGGTGACTTAATTCTGCTTTACTTCACTAACAAACACATCCAAACCATTAATCTAATGCTTAACAGATTAAATATGCTTCTTTCATCATTTTAAATACCTCATAATGCTAAGACTTTATTAATATTTCCTCATGCTGGCTACAGTGGATCATTAATTACATGAACAAGCACACAAAGAGGATTGTAGCAAGCAGATTGACAAAATGTGTGATTTTGTTTTTGTTGTTCACTCTTGTCCTATTGAGACAGTACCAAGTTAACATGTGGGTTCACCATTAAAGTGATATGTTAAAATTAAAAATTCCTTCTGGTAATATTTGTGAAATACCTGTACTTCTGTTCTCTAAAGCTTAATTTTATGTTTTCTCACACTCTGTAAATTTGAGTTCCAAGAACCCTTAGGGGGAGTTGGCCATGAATTCTATCAAGATTGTTATTACCAGTGCACCATGAAAAAAAATTTTTTTTTTCATAATATAAATTTATAAAATGGTGGTTGAGATAAATAATTTATGTTGCAACTTTTCTGATATGAAAAATACACTAATGAAACAGGAGATTCTGAAGCTTTTGAAACAAAAAATATATGTTAAAAAAAAAGGAGCAAACAAAATGCGTAGATGTGTTGGAAATGTACTGAAGTGCTTATAGTCTCTGTTGAAGACAGCAAGAGTCGAAGAGAAGCTTTACATGTTACATGCAATCAGAGTGTAATGCACCCAAATTTGGTATGCTTTTGGCCTATCACTGAGGACAAAGGGGCCACTCTTACCGTACCTGGGGAGAAAACAGAGGTGAAGAGTGTTGCACAAAGAACTACCAATAAGTGGATTACAGCTTTGGTGCCCCAAGAAAAAATGAAAATGAGCTGTTTTTACATACTGAAGTCTAAAATCATTTGTGTCTTTAGAGAGCTGCTGAATTACAGGTACTTCAAGTGATATTGTTACGGGTTCAGATAATGAAAACAAATCTCATTTCTCTGGTTCAGCTGTATTGATTTAAACAGTTTTTAAACTGTTCTTTGTGAGTTTAATAATGCAAAAGAAATACAACACTATCAGTGATACTTTAAAATTGGCTGTGATATTATCATGCTGATTCCATGAATACTAAAATGCAATGTAGTGCTAAAGTAATGACCTCAGTAACACTTCGCTGTAAACGGCAGTTAGATCAGATCGTATCTTCTTCATTTGTGCTTGCTGGAATACTTACAAGTGACACTGCTATTAGTTGGCACCACCACAGGATTGATCCGTGGATTTTTGACAATGTCCTGCCAATGGATTGTGTCTGCATGACATAGGAACTTGTTTTGATCAACATAGACGCCTCCACTCAGGATCTCTGTGGACAAGAGAGAGATCATACACAACTTCAGATTTACACAAGACTCTTTTAATCAACTTTCTGCCTGGAGGAAGTGTCCAATATGGAAATCCTGCCTCCCAGGGCATTTGATGCATTTTTTTTATCGGCTTTTCTTACCATTTTATTACAAGAAGACCAAAATGTACTAGCACACGTCCTCTTTGGACACGTGCATCATTTGAACATCATATGCATCATCTGATGCTTATTTTTTGAGTGCAGTCAGGGCCATGACAAATCGCTATCATTACAATCTCTGATCTCCTCCCATTTTTTTTTTCCATTCCTGTCTTCCCACGCTTCTAGCAGACAGAATCAATTATATGTCAGAGCCATCGCAACACTGAATCCAAATGACATTTGGGTCCAGGCAAGGGTCAGCAGCCCTAACACATTTGTAATTTTCCATCTGATCAAGGTGAATGGAAAACCTCCAACCTTCAAAAAATGTATCTTTCAATAGCCATGACCTTGTCAAAGCAATGATTGTCATTGCATAGACTCACTGTGCAGCCACACACACACACACACACGCTGAATAGGCTACACATACAAGCACAATTCGGTAAATTAATGAATGATTCAGATTATTGTCGTGCAGTTAAGATAATGCTTGATCCCTATTTGTGAGAAATATTGCAAAGAATAAGAAAGCAAGGCAGTAAACAAAGGTGGAAGCTACTGAAAGAATGTTGGCAGTAAAGACAAAGTGAAGCCAAATAGCAGATTTGCATTATTTACAGAGCATGTGTGTTTTCTATCTCTACAAACAGATTATTGACACAGGACTAAAACCTTTGAGACACATAATAACGCACATAGTCCTGTGCCAGCACCACTCAGGAACATCCAGATAAAACATCATCCCGCAAAGGCTTGAAATGTTATTCCTTGGTTAATAGGTAATTGTGGTATTACCTGGTACAGACACCCCCCATCCCCCAATCTCAGATCTCTTTATCTTTTTGCACTTGCAATGGGAGTTTGGGAGAGAAATTAATCCTGCCTCTCACTACAGGAGGGATATCGCCCTGCAAGGAGCAAGCCACAGCTCAAAATCAAAATGCTTGTACAATTGGACACTGCTGGTTAAGTAGGGCAATGGACAAACCAAAAGGCAAAACAAAGCAGTCATTACAGCAAAAGCATCAGCAGGGTATTTGAAGACCCAGTTAAGCAAGTACAGTATATCCTCCTGTCGTTCACCTAACTACTGTTAAGTGTTATTTCAGATTTAGGAGTCAACATACCCCAAAAATATTTATCCATCCCTTCACATTTAAATTTTTTTTTAATCTTCCTTAACGTTTAAATTTGTCGGAGCAAAAAATGTAACAATGTGAATGTATTCACATGTGGATGAACTCAAATCTATGTGTTTTGTAATCTGAGTTAGCTTTAAACCTGGGGACACAAATTAGCTAAAATGAACAACTAACAACTTAGGAGAACCGTCTAAATCTTTGTGGTAAACATAGGAGAAAGGCGTTTTTGATAATCCCAGCCTAATAAACACATAAAATATTTGGACTCTCAAATAGCCTCAAAAAAAAAAAAAAAAAAAAGACTGAGGGAAAAAAAACAAAAACAGATCATTCTGTTCAACACTGTCACAGCAAACCATCCTCAAGATTCTCCAGAAGGTTCCACCATCTTCTAACACTTCTCAAACCCATTATGCCCTCAGATGTACTGCACACACAACACTAATTTGCAGTGTGACATAGCAAAGTTCAAGAAGCTGAATAACAGTTTAATTGGCTTCTCGGAGTTGGTTTGCCCAGGACAGTTACCATGATTCCCAGTGCATCTGTAACAAAGCTGCAAATAATTAATAAACATATATTGTGCAATATAATAACATGTTAAACACATGCACACCTTTATTTCATTACAAATACATGTTTGCCTTGCACATTTGGTAGGTGAAAAGTTGATGGCCAGGGGAAGCTCAGTGGTTAAATCCTGTAGTTGATTGTTTAGTGGATAGAGATAATGTCTTAATTAGATTGTTCACATAGCTCTTGCTTCCCAACAAGCCCCTACCACCCTAATTTGTCCCAAGAGCAACTCCATTCTTTCTTTGAATGAGAATGTAGTTTCAAAATTACAACAACCTTCAGTATCAGGCATGACCAGTAAGGTCAATAAGGAATTCAGGGAGGCAGAACAAATGTATGCATGCAATTATTTTGATTATAAGTACTTGTGATTCTTTTTCTTTACTGCAGTGTGGGGAAAGGTTTGATTAAGACTGGGAGGCAAATAGCAAAGCAATGATAAGAAAAAAAATAAGTTTGTGTATGAAGAATTAGTAAGTGTGTGGATTGTTTAATAAAGAAATATGTAGGACAGCAGATCCAATGTAATTAATTGTTAAGTTGCTACACAGTTGGACCACCAAATTGTAAAATATTCTCAAGACGGTTTATTCTTCTGCATATTCAATAACTAAAACCACCACATAAAAAGAGAACAAATGCAGTCATACAAAATCTTAACGTTGACCAAGGGAGGCAGGCACAAATAAATCTGTAGACAAATATAACATTTGATAAATAAGAGCAAATGCAATTAGCTTGACAACAGTTACAAAGGTAGAAGGACATTAAGGCCCCGTTCAGACTGCAGGCATATCAGATTTCCTTCCATATCTGATTTTTAGGGCTGACTGTAGACACTGTTTTTAGCCCAATGCGTTCTTGCTCTGTTCACACTGGGCCACCTTATCAGCCAATCTGACAGGCTGCCGTAAAAACAGCAATGAGGCTGAGTCGTCGCTCAGTGCACATAATGTGTGAAATCATATAATTGCAACGGTGGCAACAACAACGATGAACATGAGGTTTTGTTACCTTAGCGTATTGGCGATATCACTGTCTGGTATAGGTGGAGAAAATCTCACAAATGTCAGACATTTGTCAACGTCTTCTTCCGCGATTCTCTTCCTTCTGGCACCTTGCTCTCGCGTTGCTAATATAACGTCATGGTCCGCCATACCCAATCGGAGCTGTTCAGACTGAAGACGCCTCTGTCCCTGTCTGACACAAAACTTCTTCTTTTCCTTTCGGCTTTTCCCTTCAGGGGTCGCCACAGCGAATCAATTGCCTCCATCTAACCCTGTCCTTTGCATCCTCTTCTCTCACACCAACTACCTTCATGTCCTCTTTCACTACAGCCATAAACCTCCTCTTTGGTCTTCCTCTAGGCCTCCTGCCTGGCAGTTCAAAACTCAGCATCCTTCTACCAATATATTCACTATCTCTCCTCTGGACATGTCCAAACCATCTCAGTCTGGCCTCTCTGACTTTATCTCCAAAACCCCTAACATGTGCTGTCCCTGTGATGTACTCATTCCTGATCCTATCCTTCCTGGTCACTCCCAGAGATAACATCAGCATCTTCATCTCTGCTACCTCCCGCTCTGTCTCCTGTCTTTTCCTCAGTGACACTGTCTCTAGACCAAACAACATCGCTGGTCTCACCACAGTTTTGTACACCTTTCCTTTCATTTTGGCTGAAACTCTTCTATCACACATCACACCTGACACTTTTCTCCACCCGTACCATCCTGCCTGTACACACTTCTTCACCTCTTTTCCACACTCTCCATTGCTCTGGACTGTTGACCCTAAGTACTTAAAATCCTCCACCTTCTTGATCTCTTCTCCCTGTAACCTCACTCTTCCACTTGGGTCCCTCTCATTCACACACATGTACTCTGTCTTACTGCGGCTAACCTTCATCCCTCTCCTTTCCAGGACAAACCTCCACCTCTCTAGCTTCTCCTCCACCTGTTCCCTGTTCTCAATGCAGATCACAATGTCATCTGCAAACATCATAGTCCATGGAGATTCCTGTCTAACCTCGTCTGTCAGCCTGTCCATCACCATAGCGAACAAGAAGGGGCTCAGAGCTGATCCCTGATGCAGTCCCACCTCCACCTTGAACTCCTCTGTCACACTGCAGTCCCACCTCCACCTTGAACTCCTCTGTCACACACAAAACTACCTCCCAAATATGGTTTCAATCTGTCCCGCAAAAATCAGATTTCATGTGGTATGGGACTGTTCAGACTATAAAACGAGATATGCGATATTAATCTTGACTAAAAAGCAGATATAGGCGACTATTCCGCACAAGACCCAAGAGACTCAGACAGATAGTCAAACAGTCAGGCAATAAAAGTCCATTGACAGGCATTCATTCACAGAGACAGGGGAGTTTTGTCTCTCTAGCAATGGAGGAATGAGGGATTCTACCCTCGACGACACTGCGTTATTTACTCAAAGAACTTCAACTTGGTTTTCAGCTCAGTGCTGTTATCAGCTCAGTGGAACAGAGAGGAGAAACTCTGTGGGAAGATGAGGAGACATTCTGGGTCAAAGAGGCTAAATGCTTGGGTGTAGATCCTGCTTTAAACCCAGTGGCGGGGGAGAATGCTGTTCCTAGGCTGCACTGAAAATACATACTGGCAGAAATTGCTAATTATAAGATGAGTGGACATGTCCAGTTGACACAAACAAAGAGGACATCCACACAGCCTCACATGCATGGTTCAGGTCTGGCATTAATGAGGTCTCCACTTTTTATGCATGCCTTGAGCATCACTCTGCTATCACTATCCATTTGCTTTATCTTGTTACTAGAAAGACTAACACAGAAGAATTACGGAAATATGGTGGGGGAATTTACACTATCTACATGTACTAAAAAGACTTTGTTCTTTTGCTACAAAACAAGAGAAAACTTTTAACTTTAAATGTGCAAAACGGTAAAAATAACTTCACCATGAAAGCTGCAGTCTATCATGTACCATCAGCACTCCTGATGAAAGAAGAAATGTCATGTTTTCCAACCACATAACATTAATAAACAATCAATAATAAGAATTTACAGACATTTGGTAAATTTTCAATCTTTGCTCAGGTTACCACAAAGGTCTGTGTTAATCATTGTGCTCCAACTTGGTAGTTGACATGAGGTGTCAGGACAACCAATGTCTGTCTTTGTTCTACAAATAGGTGATCTTTCCAAGTAATCATCTGCTGCAACTGCATGGTTCCATCTCTTTCCTTCTGTCCCCACAGTTGCCAAGGGAATGGTTTCAAATCCCTGATACAAAGAACATGTGAACCTGTTTGCTTCCATGTGTGTTTTTGTATGTATGCCTGTATTTGGGGCGGCAGTGGCACAGTGATAGAGCGGCTAATCCAATGATCCCAAGGTCGGCAGTTCGACCCAGCCACCCGGTGTGTGAGCATATAGTGGGAGGTGTCATCTTACCTCCTGAGCACTGCCGAGGCGCCCTTGAGCAAGGCGCCGTCCCCCTTCACAATTTGGTCTTTAGGATGCACCACAATGGAGCATTCATTAATTTATTTTCATGCAGGCAAGTCAATCAGTAACTCTCTCATCTTCAGCCGATTATTTCGATCCAGGTCGCGGATATACACAAAACTCTATCCCAGTTGACTACGGGCGAAGGCCAGGTACGCCCTAGATAAATTGCCAGTTTATCACAGGACCAAACTGTTTTTTATCTTAGCTTTGTATCAACATTTCTTCACCTCAATAAAATTTTAACCTCTTAGAATAAATTACTACTGGGTTTCCACAAACTCCATGAAGCAGAGGAAGTGTAGAGATGAATTTCTATCCGGTTTGTGACATTCTTACATGTTGAAGAAATATCCCCAATTAAGAGAAACCAAGAAAAATATTGTCTTCAGAGGCAAGTAGTCCCTTCTGTAGAAAATGATACCAATTATATTACTGAAGATGTCGGTGGAGTACTTATTCGGAATGGTGTCATCAAGATGGTGTCATCAAGAAACATTTTTCAAAACAGATCAATGCTCATAATTAATGACACAATATTTTTGTGGGTGTATTTGACACATAATAAATTGGATATCACAAGCAGGCTCAAAGCTCAAGCTCTGGGATGGACATTTTGTGAACAAACATTGCCAACAATCTATTTATTGGCAATGCAAAGACACCAGAATGCACTTTTATTTCAAATAAATGACAACTGAGGTAGCTAATAGCTTTGAATACATGGTGATAAATTATAAGTCAAGTTCAGTGTTACACTGAAAAATACATGTATTAATAGGTGTTCTATAGTGTGAAATCTATTATAGCATGCATCACAAGCCACATCTCCTCTAAGGTCAATGGATGGAGCACATTCCACTGGAACGACATGCAATTTTAATGCACTTAACACATTCCCCAAGTGAAGTGGTGGTTCCCATTCAAATGTAATTGCACTTTTATGTGTTTAACTATTGACCTGAAAAGAACAACTGCATTAATTCAACGACATAAAAGAGCTCTGTGAGAAGTTCACGAGAAAGATGGAAGCACTGGGAATTGACTGTTTCTAAACAGTGTGGTCAAGAGCATTTGAGTGGGTAGCATGCATGTATGTCTCTGGGGATGGATCACATCATTGAGTTAGTAGAATTAGATTGAAATGCAAGTACACAGTTTTGCTGGACAGAACTGGACAACATTGTGTTGAATAAAATAAACCTGGAAAATATTAAATAAGAGGACATTAACACACAATACAAATGGAGAGTACATCTCTACCTGTGTGTTGCCATGTACATATGTAGGGTGTCATATCATGTGTACACTATGTGGACAGACCTCAAATTTTAAGTACACATTTTATTCTAAGGTGGAGATGATGCCCATAGCCAATGGGTCCAGCAGACCCATGACCTACAAGATGTATGTGTGTATTTATGGATGGATGGATAGGTATTTCACTAATATTCACCTTTAAAATTGATGTACTGTTCCAATAGTCTAATGTCTGTCATTTTTGTCCTGAGCACCACAAGGACAAATGTGTAGATATTTGCTGAGCTATAGTAATGGCATGGGAGGTTGGCTATGGCCCAGTCTCCCAAACAGACGCCTCCGAGATAATTGCATTCAGACTGCTGATTAAATTTGGCCCATCCCTCATGCAATTGTTTCGAATGAGACTTTATGAAAAATGGCTGAGATTTAGGGATTGTGGTATTATATCCATGCAAAGCAAAGCATCTGCTTGAAGATGAGAAAACAGAGAAAAAAAAACCATCATGACAGAATTATGATTGAAGGAAGAAGCTCTTTATTTTCAACTTAAACTGTGATAAAAACCCTGGTAATCTGATCTTAATGCAAAGGGGGATGACCATATTACAATACCTTGAAATAAGACAAATATGCAAGTAAAACAGCAAAAAAACACAACCAAGAAAACAAATGAGTAAAAAAGACAAAGGATCATCAGTGGCAAAAGTGGTTAAAAAAGAGTAAAAGAACCTTCAATCACTGCTGCTGAGAGCCACTTATGCGATCAGCCTGCCAGCTAAATTAAAATGGACCACTTTCTATGGAATTGGGCAAAAGAAAAAAGGAGGAGTGGCGAGCAAACAGAAAGGGAAGTAAGATGGAAAGACTGAAAGGAGAGAGAAGACATCTTACCACAAGCATACAAAGTATGTTGGTTTGGTGTCAGAGGAAACTTGCCTCATTCAGCATATGATTTGGTAAGGCAACAGTTCATCACTGAAACTTTATTTATCCATGCCTAGCACGTGACATTAAATTACACAGTACAAGCCATGCCTTTCAATGCATGGAAACAATGTTTACATGTGGTGCACATCAGTGCTTCATCCATGAAATTTAAATTAAAGCTACAGAGCATTTAGAGAGTATGCAGCTCTGCCAGACATATGAAGTTAATTAGATAGGTGTAACAAGTTCATACTTTGTGACAAGCAAATTGATAATTGGTGGCCATTAAAACCCAAGGTATGACTGGTTGTCATGGCCTTTGGGAACAAGCTAAATCAAATTAACCCATAAAGTAAAAAACACTAAGCTGCCGAAAGCCAATAAAGTGTAGAGCGTAGATACTATAGGCTACGTGGGTCAACAGCCTGTGTAATGTTTTATTGCTTCAGTTTCACCCTTTTCTCATACGTTTTATGAAAGCCAAAAAACTAGAAAACAGACAATCTGACATTCACTCGTTTTTCACAAAATAATTGGCAATGCATTCAGTCCCTCCTGCATGAAACGGTCAGAAGGGTCTGAACATTGCTGTACATTTTCATTTTTTTATACAGCTATTTTTATCACACTTAATGTGAGACTGAACTCCTGCACATGTATGCGGCTTTCTCCGTATTGAACCATTATCCTCTTTCTCAATGACAGTTCTGCCTTTCTTACAAGTATGACCAATGGGCAGCACTGCACCAGGAGAAGCAAACCAGGAAAATGCATGAGCTACCAAATAACCATACTGGCACTTTTGCATTTACACCTTTCATTGCACTATACAGTCAATGCCTAATCTCCACTTACTGGGGCCTCTTCTAGCTACATTATGAAAGTGGTATGTCATTTTTTTTTTTTTTTTTGCTTCAACAGAAATATAGGGATCATTAAACGATTGATTTATTTTATTTGTTTACACATCAATAATTCAGGGCCTCACAGCTAAGTTGATGTAAAGTGACATTTTCCTCAGTGGCTTCTGAGATTTGCTGAGCTGTCATTCACCTCTTATTTTATTGCTTTTACTATTTCACTTCTTGGGTGAGACGAATACACAGCATCACTGACATCAAAGACCTGTCTGAAACATTGCCTGGCCTTCAAAATTAAAGTCAAGAAACTTCAGCCACACATTGGTATGGTAAAGTCACACTGACAGTCAGTGATGGAATTGGAACATGACAATCACAGCATGGCTACAGGTTTGTTTTGAATCTGTAATGATACTTGTTGCAGTGAGAAAGAAGTAGGTGAAGTAAGAACAATAAAATTGTCACTCAATGAAACATTAAACTGTCAAGGCCTCATTTGTTTGCTTGTATGTTCATGATGTTGTGTCTGTCAAAATCCAGTACATCATGTGAAAATAGCATTCCCACAGTCAGTGCATGTGTGTGTGTGTGTGTGTGTGTGTTGGTAAGTCATTACTTATTAAGTTCCAGTCTATAATGGCTATTTGATGTCATTTAAATGACATTACTACTCTAATTAAGAACGTACTGTTTCCCAAGACTTACCAGAAACAATTACAAGATATAAAAAAAACATAAATGAAATACGATTATACCCCAGCTTACGTCATTTTGAGTTACAGAAATCCCTTCTTTATTCGCACTTCAAGATGTATGGCTTCACTACATCGCGGATTTTTAGTCAGTAGTCACGTGATACCGTGCGCGCACACTATTGGCTGACAACATCCGTCACGGAACACAGCGCGCTTCTGGGTATTAAAGAAACACTTTTCCTTAAACAAAAGTGTTTTAATGTGTTTTAAAAGGTAATACAGATATAAGGTGGTTTAATATCAGTATGGGGAAGGTTCACAAACGCTTTAATTACCGTAAACAATAAAATAGTTTGTCACTATATTGTGGAATTTAGTTTTTCAAGGGTGGTCCTGGAACGCATTAACCACATCCTTCTCGATTATGAGTCGCTTTTAAACAAATATACAGTATATAAGGAAAAATAAAAACCAAGTTTACATCATTTTACACGACTTCACCTATGACTGCCAGATATACTGGAATCGTAAAATCACTAGAAACTGTTAAAAGCACATAATATCATGTTACCGTTCAATAAATAAGAAGGAAAACACATTAAAATACATTGTACAGTTCAAAAAAACTACAGTTAAACATCAGTTATGATTCAAACGATTGTTTCGAATTCAGATTATTGTCCACATGATTAGCTGTTGTTACTCGTAGTTTAATCCTTCAGAAGAAGAGGAAAACTCAATCAGTTTTTAATCACATCAACATCCAACAACAGCCAGAATCAGCTGTTGATGTTCGTGATCGACTGTACGGTACTATAGCATGTAGCATATAACGTGATTTACTTTTAGAGCAAAGAAGGAGGAGGAGCAGGAGGAGGGAGGAGTTATTGTTGTGAGACGCAGAGCTGTTATCGGAAAGATCATTGCTACCACCACTATCACTTGCCTTATGCTTTTTGCCAATATATCTAGAATTAGCCTTTGCTTCATCAGCCATCATAAACACTAAAGAATCCAAAGGGGTACTAAGTCTGACGCCCTGAGATGCTCACAGAGACAAGTACAAGAAGGAACTGGGAAGATGAGTGTTGGAAATGTGAGTATAGGGCGGTGATACTCGGTAGGGGTTGCAGGAGAGGAAGGGAAGATTAAAGTAAGAGAGAGGAGTCCTATGTTTTGATTATTAATTTGCATTAAAATTCATTCCACACACGTTTTGTCGGTTTTAATGAGGTGGAAGTCGATAGCAAATTGGTAATAATGGATATATAGTCATGTTTAAGCAAGCTGGGGTATTTCTTTTAGCTGGTGAAACGTGGAGATCCAGGTGAGTAAAAGGGTAGACAGCAGTGAGAGTCTTCCTAGGCTGATCCTAATGCCATCACCATCTTGAACAATATAAATCATTTAATGAAAATAGACACATTTGAACATGACAACATCGATATTCAGTATTAACACATTATTAACACATTATTAGTATTAACACATACCTGCATGCAGAGTTGATGCTAGAGATGTTGATTGAAGCTTTAGTATATTTTTCATGACTGCTGACTGCATTCTATATTTAATTACTGTAATTGACACATGCACATCAAGTAAAAGAACCAGAGTTGTACAGCCCCGATGGACCAGGTTTCATGTCAGCAATCCCTATACATTATACTGTAATGTGAACCAATCTCTTTTCTCCAAATACTGTCAACATCCTCCATTTTCTTTTTAGTTCTATTTTTTTATTTTTTTTGTCAAAACCATTCTTGTCATGTCTCGGAAAGGGCAAAGAAAGGGTTAAGGACACTTCTCTTACAAAAATGACAAAAATGTTCTTGGAAAATTTGGATTATCAAAAGGTAAAGAAAGACCTAATTTAACCAAATTTGTGTAAATAAATAGATAATCCCTTGTTAGCTTTGTTCAAATATAGCTGTGCAAAAATATGACTGAAACTTTAAAAAAAAAAAGTGTTTTTCCCCTGGCCTAGAAACCCAACCATTGGTTCTAATAGCCTTCCTATCTCTGTTACACAGTGGTATTACACAGCAATCAATTTACACCAACCACCACTAATGGCCCGTTCCGGACTTCAGTTTAACATGTGCCTCCCCATGATCCACATTAGGGGCTCACAAATGTGACAATATGAAAGTCGTCCTTCGGAAAGACGGTCCCTCTTGCACCCTTCCTGGAGCGGTGAAATATTGGGTGTGACACGGGAGTAATTGCATGGGAAGTAATCAATTAGACACACAATTGGAGGAGATCTAAGGTCCGTGGGCTGCCAGGCAATAGGCTCAGCTGAATTCTGGTGGTGTGCAGTGAACCAGTCTTACCTGCCTCCTGTGGCAGAACTGCACTTTCTTCTCCCTGTAGTTCGAGAGTGAATGGAAGTCAAGGATCAGAGGGGGACACAATTTTATGCCAATCTCTGAGCAGCCCCTTGTCTGGGGGAAACATACTGACTAAAAATGTGTCTTTCACCTTGCCCCATCCCATCTCTTTGTAAAGTCTCTCTTACTGGACACTGATGAGAATGCATTCGTTGGATGATGGATGGATGGATGGATGGATGGATGGATGGATGGATGGATGGATGGATGGATGGATGGATGGATGGATGGATGGATGGATGGATGGATGGATGATGGATGGATGGATGGATGGATGGATGTGGATAGGATAGATAGATAGATTCGATAGATTAGATCGCTCGCTCGCTCGCTCGCTCGCTCCCTCGCTCGCCTCGCTCGCTCGCTCGCTCGCCTCGCTCGCTCGCTCGCTCGCTCGCTCGCTCGCTCGCTCGCTCGCTCGCTCGCTCGCTCGCTCGCTCGCTCGCTCGCTCGTTCGTTCGTTCGTTCGTTTCCTGCTCCCCGGGCCATTCCGGCGCAGAATACACTCATTGCCAAGCCGCATCTCAAAATTGCAGTATATTTTTGAGAACAGAGGACTCAAGAGCTAGAAGGTGTTACATACAGTTTGAAAAGGCACAAACTGTGCATGCAATTGTATAAAAAGGTATCAATGTGACAAATCAAGACAGCGAACTGATGATTGCCAAAGAAAGAGGAAAAAAGAGATGGAAGAAAGACAGAAAATAGGATAGACAAAGAGAGCAGATGGGCCATGACGGAGTGGATAACGTCTTGGCGTAAAATACAGGCTTGTGAGTATGCATGAGACGAGAGAGGATCATTCAGCAGATGGGACTTCAGATTGGATGCTCCATTTTGGACGGATGCAGTGTACGTGTAGGGTGGTTATAAAATGAATCAACAGCACTAAACAAATCTGAAAAAAAAAGATGCCGGATAAAATGAAGGGATGGGATGGGGTGTGTGTGTACAATTGGTTAAAATTGGAAAGCTCATCTGTGTTGTGCTCCTTATTGTGGCTGTAATTACAATGTGAAAGCATGCTGCCTGGGGTCCATGTGAACCCTTACAAAAGTGTTAAAAATTGTTAATAAGCAGGAAAAAAGACACAGTAGCTTAACCTGCATCTAAATACAGATTAGTATTTAAAAATGTGTGACCTTATTTTAAGAAAAAAAGTACTGTACATATGCGACACTTCTGTCTCCAGCATTTAGCAAGTTGGCATGTCTATATAATAATCTCAAAGACGAGGTACTATTTAAGGACCAATCATCAAATGGCACAAATCAGAACTATTTTTTCCTCACAAAGTAAAGTCAGTCATGTAATTCAATGAAACTTTCCACTCTTAGGCAATGGTTGACTTTCTATTTATTCTTCACTCGAATCACTTGTGGACACACAATCCTCAACATTTCCTTCAGTGTGTCTTTCATATTCATGAGGATAACTTTGCTAAGCCTGATTGAAAGGTGCATCAGAGGGCGTCCTATCCTTGCTCAGCCAGCAACCTTCTCCACCCAATCCTCAAGTCCCTTCAAATCCAGAGAGTGCATTCCCCGCCAACAGAAAGTGCACCGGAGAAATCAATAAGTGCAACGCCACAATATACTCACAACAAATTGATTTCATCCAAAGGCAATTTCAACCCCAATAGAAAAGCGGGTGGGTTTCAGCCCTGAATGGGTCTTTTATTGTGCCTTATCTCGATTTGCCCCTTATGGAGTTAATAAGTTTTATCATCTTATACATGTGCCTATGGATTATATTGATCATTTTTCACTTCTACTAGGAACTGCTGACAGAGGAACTGCAGTAAGGCAGCAGCATCAAAACCCTTAAAATGAATGAAATGTTCAGTCTAACACTCAATGAAAATACTGAAGGAAAGAAAACTGCGAAACTTGTTGATTCATCCTGGCAGAACAGACGCCAACTCTGCCTCAGCAGTATACTTTCAAATAATGACAGCTTGCAACAGAACAAACAGGGACACAAATGACTTGTTTCTTTCTACAGAGCAAGAGCTTGTTAAACTGTGAGGATCATGTGTGCAAAAAAAAAAAAAAAAAAATCTTTGTATAAAGACGAGTGTCTTCATACAAAGACACTTATCTTTAAGACGAGTGTCTTTGTATAAAGACAGTTTTTATTTTAGATCTTTACAGATTCACATTCTGGGCATGGCTGTGGCTGAGGTGGTTCAAGCTCCGGTATGATGTGTCCTTGTGTCCTTGACACTTAACCCTAACTTGCTCCCCAGGCACCATGAAGTCTGGCCACTAACTCTCAGGGATAGGTCAAATACAGAAAATAATTTCCCTTCTGGTGATCAATAAAGTATTTTTAAAAATATGGGCAGCACTATATGCAATACAAATTTGCAGCACAGCCAGACCAAACAAGACCAAACCAAAGTTGCACTGGACTTGGGTCCTTGGCCGAGTTTTCATTACCAAGGTTAAAGGAGGGGACTGAATTCAATTAACAAATGTCTTAATCTGAGTAAAAGTTTCCTGTAAAAAGACAAATAAGTGGTCTAAAAATGCTACTTTATTCAACTTGTTAGCATGAATGGGAAATACCAGGCTGAAACTTTGAAATGATGCCAAGATATGAAGTAGAGCAGATTCAGGCTATGGCTGTTGCACATAACTTTCCCTCTCCTTCATGGCTCAAGGCCACAGATGGCACATCAAAGAGCATCTTCTGCAGAGTCCAGCTCAGGCTCCCTCAGCACTGGGTTCAAATTGGCAGCACAAAGAAGAGGGAGAAAAAATGTTTGTGTTGCTGGTCAAATGAAGTTCCCCATGCACAGTGCAACGTGCAAGAAAAAAATATAACATGGATCACAACACACAAGCACACAGTGCCATTGTACATGCAGCCATAGAAGGATATGATCTTTTGTTGTTTCCTTTGACTATGAGGGATGACAAAGAAGTAACAGTTGAGAAGAAGAATGAGAGATGACTGAATTAATCAGAATTTGAAAGCAGCAGCAAGAGATGTTCAGTGCAGTGCTTCCTTGCGAAACATAAATATCTTTTTGAAATTAATGCAACATATTAAACCAGACATCATTTTAAGCCGCTATATTATTGAACTGCCTCAGTACTTCTTTTTTGTAAACTAGCATGCAGGTACAGCTATATACAACATGCATTCATGGACGGCATATTTGTGCATCAGTGTAATGGTCAAAGCATTTTGTGGCAAACTTCAGAGTACACTACTTCATGTCACCAATGTAGCCTCAATGCAGTGGGAGTTCATACCCCAAGAGAAATGAGCAGGAAAAATTATTTCAAAGCCCATTTTTCTAACATTCCCCCTCAATGGCGACATGCCTGGCACTTTCTGGTGCTACTTAATACATCATTTAAATTTAATTCCTTTGGCTTTCCTATGTGAAAAAGATAATAAGGGAAGTAATTTATGTCATGATTGCACTAGAGGGCAAAAAAATGAGAAAATAGCAATGTTTTCATCTTGGGACTGCACAGAACTGACCAGGCCTTACTGATCACAGTCTCAAATAATTTCATTCAGAAAAACACATTCATTTAATTTCTATTTCAAAACCATCATAAAAAGGATGATTTTGCTTCAAAATGAGTAAATAACACCTTTGACCTATTGCCCACATATTGAGCTGACTGTGGTCCTGGCATGCCCCACTTAGCCCTGTGCTGGAAAAGCTCTCCATCTTTTTGCAAATCAAGAGCTTCATCTTTTATTGACCTCAGGGTCAGACTTCCTTGAGGAAACCTGCAGCACAGAGATCCATTGTTCATCAAAATGCAATGAGGCATGTATGTATGTATGTATGTATTGTTAGTCATTTCACACTTTTATCCCAATAAAATCCAAGCACACCCACAGTTACAACGAACCAAACTGTGACCACAGCGAATCACAATAAACCAAATCCAATCACAACCAGGCAATGCCCACAATCACACAGCGTCACAGTATAAGTCCAAATTAGAATTTACTCTTGTTATATATATATATATATATATATATATATATATATATATATATATATATATATATATATATATATACTTACATACATTTGTTTTCTTGTGAACTGTGTGTTTGAAATATATGTCAATGGACATTTAACAGAATATACAGTAGAGTATTTTTTGTGATGACAGCTGTTTATTTAATTCCACAATGCTCTCAGGATCTCTTGTTCATGTGATTCTTTCTGGCAGATGCGTTGGGATTGGTTGGGTGCTTGAGTGACACCGTGAGGTTTTCAAGTGAGCTTATTCAAATATATAGCTGGGGATATACAGTATAAATAAATAAATAAATATATAGTATACATACGTGTACACACACACACACAAACACACACACACACACACACACTCACACACGCACACAAACACACACACACAAACACACACAGTTCCAGTTGGACTATTAGAAAAGGAGACCAAGACAGTTAGAAAAAAGGAGAGCAAGGCAGTCTCAATACTCCTGTCTTCCATGATTGTGACGGAAGCAAATGGGTATGAGCACAGTGAGTGAATAATAATTCGACTCTACAATGCCAAGTTTTAAGGCAGTTACAAAATAATTTTTGAAGGTGACCCAAAAAACAAACTTTCTCAACAACACAAATTATATTTTTAAATGTTTATGTTCAATGCTGGAAGAAGAAAAATATTTCATTAATTAATTTATTTATTATCTATTTTTGCAAAACTTATTGTAAGACTGAGCACAACTGATCTAAGATGTAAGACCTTTTCAAAATGATTCATTCCAAGGATGGCAATTTGAGTTTGTATTTGGCTGTAATTACACTCTTATATGAATTTGGCTGTATATTTCTACTTCCACTTTAAAAAAAATATGATGAAACTACTAGAATGTCTATAGCAGCTGAGATGTAAGGTTGTAATGAAAATAGCAAAGTCAGTAAATGCATATCATTGCAGATAAGAGAAAATACAGTAGTGCCTTTGGTGAACTGACCATGTGTATTCATAAGGCAGTCATTATTTTCAAAGATAACCACAGAAACACACAGAGCTGTGAAATTAGAGTAACCACAAATTAATTTATACACTCACCTGTGAGGTTTTTCAGACCCAGCTGGCGCAAGCCAAAGTTTCCATCACGTCTGTAGTTGAGAAAGATTGCTAGAGAATAGCGGTCCTCGTACAGTTTGGTTCCTCTGATGATCCTCAGGTTCTCCAGAGGCAGATAGTCAAACTGGTTCAAAGCTACCAATACATAGCCAGTCACTTCTCGAATAGACTGTGGGCAGAGATATGGAGGGAAAAGTCAATATATGCCAACATTTTATCACTGTATACAACATGCAAACAAAGGTAGTATTACATTTGCCTTCTTTAGGAATGTAGCTTTGAATTCTTGGAGATATTTGTACAGTTGCTCACACAACAGCTTTTTCCCATCTTTTAATTTTTGTTTTACGTATTTGCAGGATTCCAGCCAAACATTAATGCTGCTTCTCAGTAAGTGTAAAGAGATTAGTCACAATGGCAATCAAAATGTGACATCATATGTATACCTTGCTGTCAATAATTGTAAGTGACTTGTGAGCAATGCTATTCTATTAAGTAAAGTTTGTATTTCAGAAACATGTCAATTTAAATATTGTACATATTTTTGTGCTTTATATTAAGCTTCGGAAAAATAAAAAGGGCACAGCCCACATTTTCCCAAAGTCTTTCATCACTGTCTTAGCTTTAGGCCTTAAAATATGTGAAATATAAACATTTATTTTGTAGTAGTTGCCTCTAAAATCAATTACTTGGTAAAAGCAGGTGTGGAACAAAGAATGCAATGCTTAAGACAAAGAAACAAGCAAATGAACATAAAATTATTAATACATCAGATAATTGTCAATTGCCATCATCAAGGTCACTTTCCACATATACACTCATGCCAGCGACTTGAGTGTGAGCATCTGAGGAAAAAGAGAATTCACTATTGGGTTTGTGGCCTCAATGCAAATTTTGGCATAGGGTTCAGCACTCATGCCAAGGGTTTGGCCCAGGGTGACTGAGCCACAAGGACAGCTATTGCTTCACACTATAGATGTCAGTTAGTCTGGAGTGTCACAACTATTGAGACTTTGGCAAGGACCTACCCAACTGAAGCTGCTGTTGCATGAATCAAAGTGACAAGCTGTGTCCTTTTTCTCTGATCCACCATCATGGTGGCTGTTATTAGCAGACGGGTGGTCACAAAAAACCTTCCACACCAGCCTGCTGATGTTGATAATCAACAAGTCTGTGTGTGAAGTATCGTTGCGGCTAATGTGGTAAGCTGAAATAAGTCCTGAGGAAGGCCCTAGCAGTGCAGTCATGGCATCTGACAGCTGTCAGAGAGCATGGCCATCAGCCACCAGTAAGTAGGCCGCAGTCACAGCACTGTCATCATTACCCTGCTGATTACCATTAATAGAAACAGACGGGCCAGAGTCTGGTGAGTCTGTGTGTATTTATGTGATTGAGTGGTAAGAAATTTATTTGGTGTGAATGTGCGCATGTGTTTATCAGTTTAAAACTAGTTGGGAAAGTGCATGAAGTGAGCTACTTTGTTTATATGTACAATATTGAAAAACAGTCTCACTGATTCTGATCCTGGAGGATGGTGTGCCCTTGTTGTGTGCATGTCACTTTCCCATATTTGTGCATATGCATGTACAGGATGCTATGTTTCATGTTGAAAAAGCTGGACAGTGCTGCGCTACTTTGATATAAATTCAATTAGCCAAGGCTGAGGTGTGTTGAAATCAGCAATTCACCCTGCTGGATGATTGGATATTTTTTATCCTGATATACAATCAAGTCTCCATAGTTCAGTGACATTTTCTTGGGCAATTTGCCATAAACTACCCTTCTTATCTGCAATCCAAGTATTTTTTCTTGCTAACAAATGGAGATGGTGGTGGAGGTGAGGAGCCTCACCAAGTAGCTAAGGCAATCAGCTCTGAATCCAAGCATAGGCAAATAGCAGACAATTACTTCAGTGCAGAAACTCAATTTTTGACTGTTCATTATTTTTTATGCTTGTTTATTACCCTACTCATATGATTGCTGGTTTGTTTTTTGGTTGTTGTTTTTTTTTTTTTCAAGTGAACAAATCAATACTTTCCAAGGTGCAACACAGCAGTGCCAGATAAAACAAGGGGAGAAGGAGATGGCAGGTACATATGCTTTTTCTCCTAACGGTTTGTTTGTTCAATAATGAATGGGATGAACAATGGGAAACAACTTGTAGTGATTACAAGTCCTTGCTGAGCTAATGGCCAGACCATCTCTGAGTGGTCATTTTCATTAAACACAGATCAACAAAACAAGAACTCCCCATCTCGACACAACTGGCACATACCAAGTGTATCTTGAGGGAAGTCACCACTTGAAATAAAGTAAGCTTTAACATATGCTTTTCCCTCAACCATGATTAAAATTTAATACCAATGTATTTGTTAACTAAGAGTCAAGATTACACGATGGAGAAGCATTTATGAGTTTGGCACATATGCCAATATAGCAGCACATTTATTTTTTGTGCATGCCCGTGCTAAATATATTCCTGAGTCATTTGCATGACCTGCTCTATATACTTACATTGCAATTAGAGCAGTAAATTAACTGCTAAAGATATCAACATAATACATTGTTGTCCTGAATTCCTCCCAGTAAAAATACTTCAGCTCATCAACTATCTTGACACAGGTACGAAGGGCAGGTTTTAATCCTTTTTAAATGAATCTTAATTTCTATTCAAGGTTACTTTGTCAAGTCAACAAAGTTACGTCGTATTGCTGAGATGTACGATGTAAAGTGAGACGTCTGAGTCGATGCATACAGGATGAATTGTGTTGCGATCCCCCAACTGCACCCCACATACACAACTCACGTCCCACAAGAGATCAATGCATCAAGAGTCCCAATAACATTGAACAAAAGAGACAGAAAGAATTAGATTCACTAGATTAACAGAGATTTCTCCCTCCTGCCTCCTTCTCAGACTGGAGTGTTTGTGAACGGAAGTGTGGCAGTAGAACAAACCCCTCACTTGAGTCACAGAGACGTGCGTCGTTTTCTAATTGAGTCCTTCAATCCTCAACTTCTTAAAGAAGAGACGCGAAGTGGGGCAGGAGTGAGGGTTTATGGTAGAGTTAGCAAAGAAGTATGGATAGGGATGGACAGAAGTGAAATGAACACAGTAGGAAGAGGAGCTCAGTGAAGTGCATCAGAATTAGTTTGCGTATATTTTACTGCGTAATTAAAACCACACCTGTGGCAGTTAAGGAAATAGACACTCAAGAGAGCGAGAGCAAGGAGGCCTTCGTAAGAGCAAAATGTTGTGAGGGGTGACGCAGGGGTGAAAAGGCAACCATCACAGTGTTTGGAAGGAGGCTGAACAGTTTGATTGCCTCTCATTTCCATACATATTGAGACATCCCGACGTGCTCCATGGGACTGTGGTCATTGAAGTCTGATACACAGGAGTGCACTTGGACGGCTTAAGGTTTGCCTTGCATCGCTAAGTCCTCATCCTCTATTTCCATATCACTTGCCTAAATCCTTTCCTTGAGCCTACATCCACATCAGAGACACAGAATCCAGATGGACTGTCTACAGGTTGAAATCAGAAAATTTTGTTTGTAGGAGCTCAACCTCAATTTTGTTGATAGGCCATTGGGAATATTGCTAGTAATGTTTTAATCATAATTTACTCCACAATAAAAAACTGTTAACCCTCCATAGTCACAACATATGGTACATCATTCATTCAGTAAGGCCAACAAAGACTTAAAGACATCAAATTAGCAATTGCTGGAGAGGTGATTTTTATTCAGACCCCTGTTGTGTTGCTCTTTGCTTTAAGTAAGTCCCTACCTCCATTCTGGGAAACCAACAGCTCCCCAGTAAAACAAACCTCAAACCCTCTGGCATGAGTTAACCCAAATATGAGTAACTTCAAACACCTGCATTTTGATCTTTCTGCCTCTCTCTCTCTCTCTCTTTTTTTTCTCTCTCTCTTTCTCTCTCTCTCTCTTTTGTTGTTGTCTGTGGTAACAAAGTTACAAGATTACAACTAACATGAAATATTTGAAGCCCCTCTGTTACTTTTCCACAGCCTTCCCTTGTTTCTACTGAGTGAATGCCAGATGTTTTCCGGAACAGCATTTTGTTCATGGATGTCCTGGAGGATTCCAAAGAGGAAATCAAAAATAGAATTCCCTTTATACTAAAGTAATAGTGACAAGTTCAGGAAATTATAACATAAATACAGAAAAAAGGGACTTGTACAAAAGCACATAACAAACACAAGTTGAAAAAAAACCTTAAATACCTGCCAAATAGTTGAAACGCAGGGTGTTTTTTTGAAGCTGTTTGAGCTTTGGGGTGGCTATTTCTCAATATTGACACTGCCAAGAATCTGTGACTTTGAGAGGTCTCTGTTAAAAGTGTGCGTGTCATATATACCAAGGGAATACTGCTCATGATTGACTGTCATTGTTTGCGACAGTATGACAGTTGACTTGTCAAGTATGATGACAGGAAGCCCTGTAAGGTGCATGCATCATTGGCAGAAAACACCACAATGGTCAAATGCGTGTTACGTAAGTTCAGAGTGGTGTGAGATGAGAATGTGGACCAAAACACAAAAAGTACCTTGTGTATGTGCCTCAAGTATTGAACTTCTATGCCTGAGAAAGAGAACTTAAAAAGCTATGTATAATTTTATCTGTCTAAGTCCATCCAGGAGATCATTCAGAGTAGATGTGGTATACATAGCCATCAGTGGGTTGATTATACCAGCATGAATATGATTTATATGTTTAATTTACATTTTATTTGGTATGTCTCATGTTCTGAGTTTGGTGATATTTTCTTGGTGCTTCCTGTAAAGGTAAGAGGTTGGTTAAATGGTTGAAAATGTAATCTAGCAGTGTGCATTGGCTAACTCCTACCAGAAGAGGGCGCGTTCGCTAAACTGGGTGTGCAGAGTTCAGAGAACGAGAACGTACACTTGAACGTGCATTTATCGCGCGTGTGGCGAACTAATGAGTGACAGTAATTGTTTTGCTCTTTGCAGGCAAGCAGAGAAAGTTAGAAGTGCATAATCATTGGATGAATATGTAATGTGGTAGTTTAAATATGTTTACGTACATTACTTGTTCAGCGAACATAACGTACTGAAAATAGCGGTTTTCCAGTAGTTAGCACTGGTCACCTCGTTAGCTACAGCTAGTGTGACTGTGACACAACAGGCTGGTCCTAAGAGCCCGCGCTGTTCGAGTGTAGGTCATATATGAAGAAATAAATAACTTACATGATGTTAAAGTAGATACATGATTGAGGTGGCTAATGTGATGACGTTAGACACTAATGGTTGACTGTGTATTTGAGAGACAAGTTGATATTGAATGTACATGATGAAACTGATCTGGGATAAAGAGGTAATGTACATGATAGTTTGTTTTGATGTTGTTACAGATGTTCATAATTTTTCCGTGTTTGAATATCGAAAGAATTCAACCACGGAATTCTCAGAGAACGAGAACGTACGCTTGAACGTGCATTTATCATGCATGTGGCGATCTAATGACAGGAATTATTTTGCTCTTTGCAGACAAAAATAAAACACTTTAAAAATTAAATGTGTAGTGAAGGGCAGCTTCATTCTGCACCACGCTACATAGACAAGTTAAGATATGACCATGTCAACACTGGTATTCAATGCACAATCTGTCTAGAGAGTGTGCTTTCTTAGGGGTTCATCTGGGATATATGTTGGAAATATATATTGAATTTAGTAACGCTGTCATGTGTTCTTGTATTTTACTACAACTACTACTGCTTGATACGACCTTGCCACTGGAAAACATACCTGCTGCACAATCTAAAGAGGTTTTCTGTTTCCATTAGGATGGGATGCTTTTTACTCACTCTCCATATTCCCTGAGTTTCTGGCTGAGCTGTTGTGGAAACAATTATCTATGCTTCACTTTGTGCTAAGTATGTACGGATATTCTCACAAACACAAATGCAACAAATATAGTAATGCAATTGGTTCAGTGATATCTCTACACTGTCTTGCATGAGAGTGAGACTAATACTTGATACAACTTTACAGTTCCACCCAGGTACATTATATATTCCCACCTATATGTTTGAATAAACTCACCTGAAAAAGTCTCACACTGTCATCAACTCCACCCACTACCTGTCAATCAAGTGCCCAACCAATCACGGCCCAAACAATCTGCCAGAAGGAATCACGTGAACAATATGGCGTAAGGTATCTGCAATGTTAGGAGAAGAAATAACTATACATGGACCTCCTAGGTAACATAATTTTAGAGTGCCATAACTGTTCCAACAATTTTCATGTTTATGAGCAGAGTCCAAACAACAAGAACGACACAGAAAACAGCAACGAATTCTGAGTGAAACTCCGACTGAAAGAGAGGAAAGAATTGCGTCACAAAATGAGAAGTACTACTTAGCCAGAGCCAATGAATGCTTAGCACAATTGGAAAATTGCCAAGAAAAAGAAAGGTGGGGTGTACAAAAAGTATGCTATACATTCAGAGGGTTAAAGTCTATCAACCAAAGGTGTCTGTCATTAGTTTTTAAATAAATAAATGAATTAATGCCGTTCCCAGTCATTCAGAGTGTCATGGCTGCTACTATACTTTTTTTTTTTCTTTTTGTAGAGAACGTAAACAGCAGGAAATGGCAACAAATTCTTGCTCCATAAAAGAAGGTAGCTTTTTATTCTTTTCATATGTTTGATAAGAAGTCTGATATTATTGTTTTATTGTGGAATTTCCAAGTGTTCCCGCTTGTTGAAATATCTCAGAATAATTATGTACTTGATTAACAGCAATAGCATCAGTTATGTGTTGCATCATACTGTTCAACCTTTTGATTAATCCTTGTATTAATAGTTTTTTTTAATCACTCTAGCACTTATTTAATTTAACTGAAACTGAAAAAAAAATGAATTTTTCTCTGAGGCATGATACTGTGGTGTGAAAAAGGTTTTTGAACTGTTCCAGAGATCTGTTTTTGTGTCAATTTCATTTTATACTCTGTCAGATGTTCATACAAAATTTCACATTGGGATATCAGTCTCTGACATCATTCTGGTGGAATTTTGGCCCACTCATTCCAGAGCTGCAATTCATCCTCATAAATCCTTCTACATAAAGCCACATTGAAGGGTTTATGAGCATAAACTGTTTTTTCAGGTCCCACAATTGCATCTTAATGAGATTCAGGTCCAGTTTTTGGATACATCACTCCAGTACTTGAGTGAGTCATTCAGAATTCGGCTTAATCTTATACTTGGGATAATTGTTTTGCTTCATGACTGATTTGCACTTGAGACTGCAAAGACAGATGACTTTATCCAAAGTTAGCCTGGCCTTAAAGCAGTAAAGAATCCCAATATTACAGTTTCAATTCCAATCTTAACCATAGGCATAATGTCCTTTTTGTACAATACTGTCTTTGGTTTTTGAAATCAGACTCCTGCCCCCCAAAGGGTCCATGTTATTTTCTTCAAAAAAGCTTTGACAGTCATCAAGATATTGAGATGAGATGAGCTTGTAATGCCTTTAATATTTTCTTTGGATCTTAACAATTTTCTGAATGAGCCTTTGTAGTACTGTTGAAGGATTGTGGAAGATCAGCCAACTCTGAGAAGGTTCCTCATAGTCTCAGATCCTTAGATCTAAGTTCTTTAAATCTGAGATTATCCAAAGCTGTTTAAATCAATCCACTGGACTTTAAGAAAGTTTCTTGAAAACGTTTTGCCTCTCATCCAAGAGGCTTCGTCAGAACTGATGTCAGAACCATGGACGTCTAGTTCAGCAGCAGTCTGGCAGTTTTTAGATTTATGCATTTATCTATTTAGATTTTTTTTATAAGAAAAATGCAGTACTGGTGATTTAAGTGTATAATGTGAAGGGCGGCATAAGGCGTAGTGGGTAGTGGACGAGCGGTACTGCCTCACAGCAGGAAGGACCTGGGTTTGATTCCTTTCTGTGAGGAGTATATATGTTCTCCCCATGTCTGAGTGGGTTCTCTGGCTTCCCCCTCTCTCCAAAATCAGGCAATTTAGGTTAATGGATTACTCCAACACAAGCACGCCATAGGGGTGCTGGTGTTCATTAATGGTTTGTCTTTTGTGTGGCCCTGCAATGCACCCGCAATGCATCCAGGTTGCATGACTCTCATTGTTGCAACACCTGTGACCTGCAAGGTGGAAGAGGCTGAACACAGGATGATTATGGTCGTTTTGTGTGGATAACCTTTTTAAAAAATTAAAGTTTTATATGAAACTTATAATTTATTTTCCTCCAATTGCCTTTAGTTTTGGATATTTTTAACTTGAATATCTGACACAGTTTAGCATGACAACCAGATGGGAATGAAATAAATCTGTTTCAATAGTTTTTCACAACACTGTGATGCAACATTCTTTCTAAAGACTGACATTTCATCAACATTTATTGCCTGATGCCTTTCAGCTATAGTGTCACACCTTTTCCCTACTCACAGTCAAGACAAGGAAGCATGGCAACTCATAATCGTTTACCAGTACAAGTAATTAAGAAAATACACATGTGTCTTTCCATCTTTCTTTTCAATTAATATTCTTTGTCTTTTTTCAGCAGACTGTAATGCATTTCGCTCTCTTTCTGTCTTTCTGTTTTGTACCCTCGTATTTGTTAGTAATATTACGCCACACTAAAATTAATACATATGTCATTCATTGATATTGTATATTCAGGTGTACACTTGTGCACTGTATTAAACATACAAGTCAAACAGATACTAAACTATAATCTATTAGAGGCACTGAATAAAGGTTCAAACTGAAATGATGTAGCAAATGCAAGTGAACATCAGCATAGCACGATAATTTCACTACTGTCTGGTGCTTTAAATTAATTGACTGACTTTTGAACTCGAAAACATCATTTGTAATCCACTCATAATTGGTTTGTTCATTGAATAACTGTCTCCTAGATCACTACTTGGTGATGCTAAGGTGCAGTGATGCCTAAAAGTAAAAGCATCAAATGCAGAGTACTGAAAAGTTGTTTTTGCTATTCCCTCACTCTTTCAAACAAACCATAGCTACTTTGAAACAAAGATGAGCAGCATAACAGTTTCCCATGTCAAAAACAAAACAAAAACAAAAACAACAACAACAACGACAACAACAACAAACACTTTGGCACTGAAGCTTACTTTTATTTACAGTTCCTCTGGTAAAGTATTTTCTCCACAGAGAACAAGTAGGAATCACATCTAAACAGGATTAAGAGCTTGCTCTTCAAGTCAACTTCATGAAATAGAGCCAGAACAGATATTTAAAAGGTTAGTTTCTATTGTGAGCAGCACTTTTCCATGCCAAATCCCCCTGCATTGACAAGTGACAAATCGTTGAAGGCAGTTCCTTTATCATAGTTTTAACTTTTTCATAAGCAGTAGTTCTGAGATGCATTTGCTGTGTAATATTTTGTTGTGTTGTCCAATGGTCTTGGATGTATTGCCAGAAAGTTTTGCAAAGGCGTTATAGGGAAAAGTTGGCCTGAGAATATATTTATTTTATGTTGACTTTACTCTTTGGTGGTTTGTTCAAAATATGTGCATACTTTTTTCTCCTGCTATTGATAAACTGACAGATCAGAATCTGCAATAATCTTTGCTTAGTACATCAAACACTGTGTTAAATAATGGCTCAACTTTGAACACCACCTTTTCCATGAAATAGATATGGGAGCACAATGTACCAAATGAGTGTAGTAACATTTCGAAGAAAGGAAACAGCACAATCCAAACCTTTTGAACTCATTTAAAGCAAAGCCTGGATTTTGCCTTTCCTCAGCCTGTGTCTATTAGTCATGAACACTGATGCATGATACCTATCAGTCTGGTGCTGCCTTTAAATCACTCTTTATCAAATTCCTCCCTTGAAATTTCATGATTCATTTTCTACACTGTGAAATATATTACGGGTTCATGAATTTGTTTTACATCATTCAGTTTGCTGATTTATAAAACTTATAAAACTGAGTCAAAACTATAACGTATTCCAAATTATAAAATCGAGGATGTACATTGTGTGCAACCCTTTTTGATTTTTTTTTACATCCTGCTTCAAAGCGGTGATTGATAATTGTCAGCATTTGTGTGTTCGTCCGTTTGTCCACCAAATATCTTCGCAGCCATTGCAGATACAAAGATGTAACAAAAAGCACATTACTAGGGCGGCAAAGAGGATGAAAATGAGATCTTGACCTTGAGAAAAAACCAGGTCAAGGTCAAATTCTAACTTTTGTACACTCAGGAACTGGATAAGATAGAAAGACGAAGAAGACCACTGTGATTAAGACCGTAGATCAAAGCTACTGCTTTGATCTATGAAAGTAGGTCAGAGCACTAGCCCTGAATTACTAGAAATTCCATGATAAAACAATCACACACATCAGACTTTGTACCAAACATATGAAAAGAACAAATAGCTACCTTGTTCTATGGAGCAAGATACAGTAGATAATAAATTAAAATGGTAAAATGCTTATTGGTTGATAGGGCTTTAACCTACTGAATGTATAGCATACTTTTTGTAAACCCCACCTTTCTTTTTCTTAGCGATTTTCCTTTTATGCTTGGCATTCATTGGCTCTGGATAAGTAGTACTTCTCTTTTTGTGATGCAATCCTTTCCTCTCTTTCAGTCGGAGTTTCACTCAGAATTTGTTGCCGTTTTCTGTCTTGTTTCTGCTGTTTGGACTCTGCTCAAAATCATGAAAATTTTTGGAACAGTTGTGAGACTCTAAAGTTATGTTACCTAGGAAGTCCATGTCTAGTTATTTCTTCTCCTAACATAGCAGATGCCTTACACCTTATTGTTTAAGTGATTCCCTCTGGCAGATGCACCGTGATTGGTTGGGTGCCATGACTGGTCGGGCGCTTGATTGACAGGTAGTGGGAAGAGTTGATGACAGCGTGACAGCGTGAGACTTTCAATTGAGCTTATTCAAACACATAAGTCGGGATATGTCTACACATTTATGTGTCTGTGTGTGTGTGTGTGTGCGCGTTCTTCAATAGCTTGGGTTAGATTCACATGCCTGTCCGGACAACAGCAACACATTTTAATTCATAATGTAACACAAAGTTTCAGGAAACATCAATTTTATCCTCCATTTGTCTTGTGCATCATAACTTCAGACAGAGATGAAGACAGATAGAAAAGGAGGGCACTAGAGTGGCACCCCTTCCCATGAGGAGAACTTGCAACTCCATCAGAGCACTGGTAATGAGTGGACTCCTGTGGGGAATTCTCCAAATGGACTAATTTGTAATTGATTCAGCGCATTAATTACCGGCGTGGTTACGCCTGTGTCATGGTTAATATTGTGCAGATCTGACGAGGCTGGGAGACTCATCTGCATTGGGACTGTTCGGGTGAGGCAGCCATTATTCAATTATGCCTCACATATCGGCGACAAAGCAAGTCTTAATCCGAGAGTAATCACTTTCCAACGCTCCGTACAATATGCCTATGTGTGGGAGGATGATGTTGGGTTGGGAGGTAGTCCTAGATCCATCTCGCTCATGGTTATCTCCTTCATCAGAGCTGTGAGCAAAATCCCCTCTATGTTTCTGGGATCAAAAGAGAAATCTACAGTGCAATGAAAGTTTATAAAGGTTCTGGGTTGCAAGTTGGCACGCTTAGGATGTCTTCATTAGTTTTCATATTTGATACGAAAACCTTTTGAAGTTGTCCAGCTTGTCTGTAACAATGATTTATGTACATAGCAACTGTTTCTCTTCTACATACAGCAGATATTTCCTTTAATCCTTACATCTTGCTTAATTACATTAATTACATCTTTAATTACATCTTGCTTCAAAGCGGTGATGTAATTGTCAGTATTTGTGTGTTCGTCCTTTAGTCCATTCTTCCGTCTGTCTGTTTGTCCACCAAATATCTTCGTAACCGTTGCAGAAAGGAAGATGAAACAAAAAGACATTACTCAGGCGGCAAAGGTGATGAAAATGACATGATGACCTTGAGAAAACTAGGTCAAGGTCAAATTTTAACTTTTGTACACTCAGGAACTGGGTAAGATAGAAAGACAAAGGAGAAGGCCAGTGTGAGTAAGACCATAGATCAAAGCTAGTGCTTTGATATATGAAAGTTTGTCAGAGCACAAGCTTTGATCTTTGACCTATGCAAGTAGGTCAGGGTAAAAGTTTGATTTCAGGGGTGTCGCAGGATGTTGCAGTCTCTGACTGCATTGGTTCTTGTTTGTTATTCTTTGGTATTGTACATCATGACTTACAAGCATGTGACACATGACGAGGATGGCTGAAGTACCATTTAGTGTCATTCAGTCACTGTTTCCCCTGCATTGCTGTATGAAATTACAATTATCTGTGATAGTGGAGCCTGTAAATAAATCAACTCTTGATCAACAAACCAATTTTATAACTCTACCAAAATCCTGTATGACATATCTGTTTGTCTGTTTGGATGTTTGTCATCCTGCAAGCACTGATTTCCCAGCATCTACAAGAATCCATGTAATGATGTTACTTATACAACTGTGTTATGATAATATAATGTGTAATGTGAAATATTGTAGGAATTGAAAAAAACAATACATGCAATATAATACTGGAAAAGTAGAATTCAACGCTTTAAACTATGATATATGCATATAATTTCTGACAAATGTTACTGCTGCTATACCTTCTGTGCTTTGTTCTGAAATTAGAGGACATAACAAGGGAAGGCACAAGATCTTGTGGGAAAATTTCTCACCACTGTTAAGGAACAAATACCTTAGTTGCTCGTAAAAGATTATCCCAGTGGAGATATCAACAACAATAAAACCATTTACCCAACTGGTTTGTGTGCTGTGAGAGCAACAGAGAGATTTCCCCTACCTGATCAGCTACATTAAGAATGGGATTCTAAAATTGTTTTTCTCCCCGCTTTGATGTAAATAACTAGATTCAATTACAACAGATCAGTAAATGGCTTCATTTAGTCTTTTTGTGTTTGCTGGTCACTGTAAAAATGGATTGTATATTCCATAGCACTGACTGTGGTCCACTTGAGTCACCGTGTGTCCATGTGTTCCACTTCTACTTACAAAATCATTAAAGGACCCACTCTCTTTTTTCCCTTTATCAACTTTTACTTCAACAGAAATCTGTTTCAGCCCTGAGCAAAGAATGAAAAAGCTCTTTCCCTTACAGTTCATTAGATTTCTGCTTTGATCTACAGCAGCCATCCTATAAGCATTCTCTAATTTTGAACTAAAC